>JAIFZK010000023.1:6977500-7075000 GCA_027481765.1 Tenualosa thibaudeaui | reverse complement strand
CGTGAGTAACTACCGCTTTAGATTTGGTGGTGTGTACCCCTGGTGCCGACGCCGGTGTCCGTTGAATAAGTGATGTAGCGATGCATTATGTGATCAAGGTCTTGTTTTTCTTTGCCTGTGTCTCCATCGAGATGACTGTGCTAGATGAAACTGTATGTTTACTCAGCCTCAACTGGAGTGGGCCTCGTTTCAAGTGTCCATCAACAAGAGCTGAGTGCTACTGACTCGTCCTAAGAGCTGTGCCCATTTGCCCATTTACACTGCGGTTTTGTGATGACTGTTGTGGGGACATGTGCAAGAGGTAGAGAAGCACATGTCCAAAATGGCTCCTAGACAATGAAATCACACACGCAGTGTTCTGTCATTGTCTCAGAGTGGATAGGTGATCTGCTACCTCCAACATCAGTTAATGATAAATAGCTACACCTGTCCATTAGACAAATCCAATGGATGCATCCCAAAAACGTTCCTGAAATATCCCTGGCATTCATAATTTGTCCTCCATTAAGGGCATGTGAGGAGGGGAGGGAGAGACAGAGAGAGAGAGAGAAAGAGACACTGACATAGGGAGTGAAAGACAGAGTTGAGATGTTAATAATGAAGGAGAAATCACTTCAGTGCTGTGAATGTGCCTCCTATGACATCTGGTTTTCATGGGCCACAAATGTAACCCCACGCATACCTGGTCATGACAGCGTACCATGAAGAAGAAAAAAAAACAAAAACAAAAAAACATTAATTTGTTAGAAGTTATCTATTTTGAATGCAAACAAAGGGGAGAAACAGAAATAAGAAAAAAAAATGTAGAGAGAGAGGTAGAAAGTTAAGTGAAGAGATTATTCCTTCCTGTGTGTGCTTTAGTGGAAATTACCAGGCAAAGAGTGGTCATCTATGGACACCAAGATGGTCAAATACAAGGATAGAGAGGTTTCTTCTGTTGACACACACACACACACACACACACATGCACACACACACACACGCATGAGTGTGCAGTGTGAGGATGGGCATCAGTGGGAGAGAGAGATCCTGTCTGTCCTCATTCTCACCTGATAGCCACCGCAGTGCACTTACTTGAACTGAGGGTGCGTGACTTGCAACACAAACCACACTAAGTCCCTCAGGCCACTCTGGGCTGTGTAAAAATCCCCTCAAGGCACACACATGTGTGCATACACACACACGCACACATGCACACACACACACACACACACACACACTTACACTCTGTCTCTCTCAGTGTATGCTACGTTTGAATGGAGAGAGTGCTGCTGTTCTCTCTCTCTCTCTCTCTCACACACACACACATACACACACACACACACACACACGCATACTCTCTTCCCGTCTGGGAAAACCCATACTGATCTGCAAGCTCAAGATTTTGCTCTTCAGTTCAGTTTGGCCACAAGGTCTGCCAAACTGCCTCCTTGCTATGATTCAATACAGGACATTTGTCTTCAAGAAATCTTTTTCTTTGTGTGGAGCACTTATATGGACTGGGTAACTGTTGGCATCTTATGGCCTTGGTTATTCAAAAAGCCACTCAACCTGACAAATGTCTCACTGGAGTCAGTGTGGCCGAAGGGTGTTTTGTTAGTGTAAGCAGCTCCCGACAGAATCGCGTGGTGGAGACGTGATGCCGTTCCTAACAGTTCCGTAGCTCCAGAGGGGTCTTACTAATCAGTTAGTTTAGCGAAGGCTAACACTCAATAACGTATGCAAACACTGGACAGTGCACTGAGTGTGCTGACAGAATACTGATATATAGAGGTAATTCATGTTTTTTTTTAATGGCCAATGGTATACTGATTCAGCTTTTGAATTCCTAGTGTTCTTTTGAGTTCTTGTGGTTGGTGTTTTGGCCTTTTGTCCATGTGAAAATAAATGGTGGGTATTTGGGGCTACGTGTGGAGGGTACAAAAGAAGGGGATTGCATTAGAGGAGGACAACTTTCCACCTCACTGCCCTTTATTTACAGGGGGCTTCTGGGAAATGCAGTTTGATATGAGAGTGGTTTGATTGACAGGAGCAAGCACAGAGCGCCTGCCTCTAGGGCTTCCCCGGTACTCTCAGAGCTGCAGTGAAAACATGAGACAACAACTCACATAGACACACACACACACACACACACACAAACCCACATACACACAGAGAGAAAATCACAGAGAGAGCAAGAGAAAGAAATTTTGCACAGAAATTGGTGTGTGTGTATGTGTGTGTGTGTATGTTTGTCTGTGTGAGGGCTCTGTTTGTGTGCAAGTCTATGCAGTACAACCAGAAAATGAAGGGTAGTACATGCTTCTGTGAATCTCCTATGCAAATCTACTAAAATGCCATGTCCTTGTGTGCTTGCCCTTGATGGCACTAGCCGGCTGTATGCATAGTACAGTGCACTCCCATGTTCCCATTTATGAGAGTGCTGGTTGGTTTGACAAAGGCAGATACAGAGAGAGACAGGGAGAGACAGTGAGAGATGGCACCAGTCGTACGTGTCGAGCCGCACTTCAATACCTACAGCACCTCAAGCATGACAAGGAGCTGCCGAGTAACACGCACAGCTGGGAATATGAAATAAAAGTCCAATTGGAAGACAGAAGAAATCAATCTCCCATTCCAGGAGTGGCAGAGAGAGGAGGAACACTGCAGTGAATCGGTGAGCGAGGCAGAGAGAGAGTGAGAATGCAAAAGTGTGTGAGAGAGCAAAAGAATTGGAGAGAGAGAGACAGAAAGAGAGAGCAAAAGAATGGGTGAGTGTGTGTGTGTGTGAGAGAGAGAGAGAGACAGAGGGAGAGGGAGAGCAATAAAATGAGAGAGAGAAAGGGCGAGACAGAGAATCATGGCCACACTAAGCACAGAGAGATAACCCAGTTTGCCTTCAAGAGCAGAGCCGATACACTCCAAAATCGCCTCTGTACAAAGAGACCTCCACTCAATAAAGCAAGCAGGCGAGCAGAGCTAGAGCCAACCAGGAAGAGATGGCTCTCCAAATGCATCTACAGAAGGCTGCTTTACAACCACACTACATTTCATGACTCATCCCAACCTCACTGTCTGATAAAATATATATTTAAAGCCCTCCGTCCCATGAGACACAGAATGGCCACTCTGTCTGTGAGAACAGCTCATTTGCCATACTGGCCATCCCACTCTTGAGCCTTGCATCTATAGACAGCTGCTAACAACCACCCTGCAGCCTCATGAGTCATACCAACCCTCGCCTTCTGTGACACTGGAACTATGATATATATAAAAATCCGCCTATGCACAATAGACGCTCTATGGAAGACAAGCTTGTTTTCTTATACTAACCTACTGTTTTGTCTCTCTGTTCAGCAGTGTGGTAACAAAGGAGTTGGCCATAGAGAAGGGTTCTAGCTACAACAGCAACAGAGAGGGTAAAAGCGGAATGAGAGGCACAAACGTTTGTGTTCCGTGTTCTATTTTCGCAAGGGGTGGGAGGAAAATCCCCCTTCATACAGACCGAGTCTTCAAACCCTGATACGAAATATCATTGAAAAGTTTATATTGTGACGTTATGTGACACTCCCACTAATGCAGACCGTAACTATTTACATTTGCTCCCATTGTAACGCATTATGTTGCTCCATCTTGGTCAGTATTCAATGATCTTTGACAGCGGTGCCAGTGATGGTGGTGGTGAAAGCACTGATGGGTCCTGTCAGGCCTGGGCCGACACCTTTTATATTAGGGCTATATGGCTGAAGACACTAGCAGTACCAACAGGCCTGCCTACCTGCCTGCTTACCCGCCTGTGTGCCTCACTGCTGTTTCCCGGGGCTCTGGCTAATGAGACCCAATTCATCCGCACCCTTCCAGGCAGGCAGACAGGCAGGCAGACAGGCTGGTGGGCAGGTGGGGTATGGAAGTGCCAGCAGGCCCTTAACCGTGATGTATGAGGAGATGGAGGCGAGCTTGCCACATACCTCCAGACAGTGGCGAATAATACCACTGAATTACACTCATGAAAAGGAGACGGTGGTCGGGGGGGGTAAAACTGTGAGAAAAGACAGATAGTGGTGACCATCAGCAGAGATGGCAGAGAGGGTAAATCTGTGGTGATTACATGAGACTAGACGCCAGGGGGACACTCTTCTCTGATGATTTAGTGAGCCTGGCTGGGATATTCTGTGTCATCTGACATGGCGGGCCCTGGAGGAAAAGCATTCCTCAGCTTCCAATGAAATGCATTAGCTCCAACCTTCCTGTTTAACACAAAGCCTCAATCTCACCTATCATCCAAACTGAACTCTGACTTGACGAGGGAAGAGCAATTACTAATAAAAAGCTGTAGTTTCTTTATATTAACCTGGATCATCCTCCTTAGCTAGATTAAAAACGCCAAAGCGAAGCCTCTCGATGACCCTCGTTACGAAAAAGAGACAATTTCTCTTAGCACTTTCCCCCCTTTCTCTTTTGCCATTGAAATTGACCAGAGGAATGAATTCCATCTTTCACAAAAGACACCCGTTTCAGGCTGGTGACCCTAATCGATGATCACATTAAGGGAGCCCCGTCCTGATTCTCACTGTGCTCTTTGCACCATTCTCCCTCTCTTGTTCAGGCATGCCTTAAAGTTAATGCAGCCATTTTTATCGCGGCCAATTCAATTTCCCTACACCAGGGCTGATCCAATGAAGCCGATCCAATTACGTACACATGCAACAACAGGGTCATCTCAATAACACTGACCTAATAAACGGGGAAACCATGTCTAAATACATCAAACTAAATGCCCCCCTTGGCTCTAATTGTGCTTAATGCATTACATATGAGATGTGTCACATTACACATCTGGCCACCAACATTATTGAGGGGAACACCAGCAGCGGACCAGAACATGTAATGAAATATATTACACTCTTGTGACACGTTATACATTTTAACATATAATACTGGGGTGGCATTTAGAGATGCAATGGTGGAGTTATGGCAAAATGACACACCAGCATGTGGGGACAGTCAAAAAAAAAAGAAAGAGAGAGAAAAATCCTGCACACAAACCCTCGCCCCTGTTGTGAAGGATGCTCTTTACGTTCCATCATTAGCTCAGTGTTCACAGCAGGTTGCGCAGTCTACGTGCAGTAATTATCCCTGCAAGCACAAGCAAGAGGCGCCCACTGTGTAAATATTCATTTCTTCACAGCAACAAGGGCCAACTGCGGCAGGACCTCGGGGCGACCATGATAGGACAGCAGCGTATGTGTGTGTGTGTGTTTGTGTGTGTGTTTGTGTGTGTGTGTGTGTGTATGTGCGTGTCAGCCTCCTGCAGAGCACCACTAAAAGCCCTCGCCACACACACACACACACACACATACACATACACACACACACGCACACACACACACACACTCACATTTGGCAAGGTATTACAGCAAAAAGGGAACCATGTTATAACCGAAGACCCTAACCCACACACTTCTCCCCCCTTCAGTTACACAGGTCCAGTCTAAGGACAGAAGAGGGAGAGTAGTGAAACATCAGTCAGACATTAGCAACAGGCCTGTTACTGTTCATTGATTGTCCTGGAGCTATGATGTCACCCAGCCAAACAATCAGATTGGCAAATCGAATGTTCCAGAAGTCAGTGGCGCACCTATGCACCATCATAATTGCATCTGCTTAAATGCCAAAGGTGACAAAGGGTCATACCAGACAATTTGCAGCCATCAAGGCGACGTTGGGGCCCGTAAAATCAGATAGAATACATATCGAAATTGAATTGTCCCATGTGTACTCTAACCGGGATATGTAATCAGCCGCGCTGGCTGCACATAAATGAAATAGCATTTAGATTAGAGGAGGGGGAGTCGTATGGATGATTGGCCTTGGAGTCAGCCATCTTGTTGGAGCAAATTAAACAGCTCAGCTCACGAGGGCACACAAGCAGCCAAAAAGGCCGACTATTTATTACAGTGCGAACCTTAAGGAGTCCTGCTTCACACCTCGCCTTAATAGCACCAAAGGGTCACACAAGTAGAGATGAGACCCATCAACGCATATTCTCTGACCCGACTGTGAAAGAGTGTATAGTCAAGAAAAGAACAAACAACCGCCACCAAGGTATTAGCACTGGGAGATTTTCCTCCAATATTGTGACAGCTCACAGACGATAATTCGCAAAACAGTGCTTTCCCCCGCAAATCCCCTGCCAAACCAATTCGCCATTGTCAAGACCTACAGGTACTTACAAATTGGACCAGTGAGTGGAACGAGTTACGCAAATGAGACTCAGTAATGGGCAGGCTGGGATGGCTGTGGGCTCTATGTGTTTATATTGTATGTAGAACAGATTTGTGACTCCACTGAGGCAGAACCGTGCATCTTAATGCAGACGAGGAAGGGACTAGCGCGGAGGGTTACAGCATTAGACATGCCACAGCACTCTGAGCTTCACTGCCTGGAGCTAGGAGAACCTACTGTGTAAATGTGTGGAGAAGTACTGTTCAACAAGCTTGGCTCTACTGTATGTCAGGCTTATTTGTGTACAGTGCAGCACAAATGTATGTGCATGTCAACAACAACATCCTTTAATCAGTCTGATACTATTACGATTACATTTGCTACAACCACTATTTAAAATATATATATATATATATATATATATATATATTTACAGTTTTTATACCCTGAAGCACCCTGTGTGTAAATATGAGGATATGCATAAGCAGTAACAAAAATATAAAAAAACAAAAAATAAACAATGATGTGGCGTCTGGTCTGAAACCAGACTGTACAGAATGTCATATAATGGCTAATATAAAAACTGTTCAATGGCTCTGTTAAAACCCAGAGTCAAGGGGCATTCAGGTGTAGAAGCAGGAAAGAGAGTTTACTACATTTCAGCTGGTACCTGTTACCTGTTAGAGGGTGCCAGCCAAGGTGTTGGTTTAAAGTGCAACATAATAGACCTGCTAAGAGGCCAACCTGCCATGTAGAAACACTATGCAGCACCACATGCCGTAAATACAAAGCAGCACAAAACAGACAGCTTGCTTGTATCTCTCTTCATTCTACATTCATGACACATTCATTCTACATTCATGACGCTGCTTGCTTTGAAACACTCAGGAATATCCTTTCATCTACATTGATCAAGTCAAGTCATTGAACACCCTTGAGTTTTGTTGTAGGATATTCCACAGGCATCAGAATCACATTAAGAATATGCAGCTCAATAATTTCTTGGATGACCACACAGGAGGGATGCTTGATGAACATGGTTGCTTGCGTCTTTCGTCACCTCGCTCTCTCTCTCCTTTTCTCATTCTCTCTCTCTCTTTTTCTTTCTCTGTCTCCTTCTTCATTCTCTTTCTCCCCCCTGGGTACGGGAATGCCACAGCGATTCTGGCACAGCGCTTTCACCGTCAGGAGAAATGAGCAGAATAAGAGGAGATGATAGCATCTTAATCTTTAGCGCTGCAGGTCTCTAAATGCTGTGTGGCTGTCCCCTGCGCTCCCCTCCAAGGCCCCCACGCACTCGCCCGCTCCGCTCGTAAAGCAATACTCCCAGCATGCATCACGCTAAAAACATGGCTCTTGCTTCCACCGCCTGTCTCTGATGACACGTCTGTCTACGGTGTGTTTGTTTTTCATGTGGCTGTTGTTTTTATAAAAAGAAATTTCCGGACACAGTCAGCACTAAAGAAGAATAACCTAAAAGAAGAAGAGAGAAGAGAGACAGACAGGGAGAGAGAGAGAGAGAGAGAGAGAGAGAGAGAGGAGGAATATGCTCTCCATGGGGGAGCAAGAGAGCATGTCAGAGCATGAAAGTGGCTCAGCGCCTAAAAGCCGGAGGAGCAGAGGAGGAGGAGGGGACCATGCGTCAGGAAGAGAAGGGGAACGAATCGTCCACGCCAACCCCCATCCTTCTTTCCTGCCACCCCCTCTGTTTCCCCCCACCACCACCATTTCCACTAACACAATCCTGGTAATGAAGAAGGGGTTTCGCAAATGAACACAACTCCAGATTAACGCAGTGGAGGCGACAGGACAGCAGACTGTGATATGGTGGAACAATCCCCCCCGGAGGATTAAAAAATGGCTTTCCAAGATGAATGTGGACCAGCATATCTCACCATGCTCCTCTCCGCCAGACCTGAAACAGTAATTAAGCCAGCCGACATGGAATGTTCAAGAACAAGAGCGAGAGAGGGAGAGAGAGAGAGAGAGAGAGAGAGACTGAAAGAGAGAGAGAATGAATGTGTGGCATCACCTCGTCTACTGATTAAAAAACTATCTACCAGCTCTCAATTTCCGACATTAGTCTGCTCCTAACTGCCTGCTTTGGTTATCCACCCATCCCGAACGAACACACACACACACACACACACATTCACACACCTCAGCAATTATTTAATCGTACTCTCACTCTCATAAGGCCTTGCATGAGTGTAAGAATAAGCACAGGCATGCACTACAGAAGTTGAAAGCCTCCAAAAATTTTCCAGGGGCTTTTGATTGTTAGCGAGGGTAACTGGTCCGGGGATTAAAGTAATGGAGGCCTCCTTGGTCAGAAATTCCCAGTTAATACCAAAGCAAGGAATTTATGTTTAAGCAAGCATTGCACCCTCTGCTTATTAGACCAAACCCATTTTGAAGTTGCAGAAGTTTGCATGCATGTTTGGCTCTGCTGGAAACTCATTTGCCAAGACAGCTTTGGCGCATGTTGGCCATTAAGCCACCATCTTGAGCCAACACTTTAGTTTTGCGTGCCAAAAAAAGTCACCCGTGTTAAAGACTGGTTGAGTGTAGCCTCTTCAGAGAGGCTTCACACCCCCCCTCTCCTTATATTATCCTGCCCACTTGTGTGTGTGTAAGGGGGTGGGAGAGTGGGGGTAAATGCAGAATGACTGAGATATGCGCAGCTTAATGATGGCCTCGGCGCGCTAATGGAACGCTCCCTCCCCCTATCCTGACAGAGATCCGAGGGCCTGAGAACAAAAGGACACCGAGATGAGGAAACAACTTGGCATTTTGAACAAAAATTAATTAAGCCTGCTCGGGTTTCAGTGATTAGGATATCTCCTCCGAAACAATGCCACGTCTGCTGACACGAGCCTCACTCCCTCCCTCCCGCCATCTCTCTCTCTCTCTCCCTCCTTTCCTCCCTCCCTTTCTCTCTCTCTCCTTTCCCCCCACCCTTTCTCTCTCCCCTTTCCTCGCTCCATCCTCCCCTTGTCTTCTGTTGTTTCGGAAGAGGCAATGGGCGGCATTGACACACTTCCAGGTTCGGGATGTAAAAAAAGGTGAAGGCCTCATCCATTCTTTTATTTTCTGTTCCGATTCACCTCGAAGTCAGAGTCTGACAGACATGGAATTAAACATTCATGAATGTGTAGTGAAGGAAAAAAAGATGGATGGAGATGGAGCAGCCGTATAATGATCATGACTTATTATTCTTATGACGCTACACAGCAGTGCCTGCAAGTGCAACTATAAACTATCACATGCATGGCTAAAACACAAACACTCAAAACCTCTTGTCTGTACCGTACAACAAAAATCCAGGAGTCCCATTGAAGAGGTAAGAGTTCAACTATCTGAAGAGAGTCAGGAGGCTTGTGGAGGACAAGGGGATAAGACTGAATTCCATTGCGCTCCTTAACCCTAAAACATGAACCCTTAGAGCCCTAACTGACGTGAATCAGCTAACCATGTTGAATCATTAAGTTAAAGGAAAGATCCAGCATAACTCAACTCAAGCCCCATTGTTCGAGATCACTGAGTGCTGTCGGTCAGAAGAAGAACTAGAAAATTTGGTACAACATATAAAACATCAAAACGTCAGCTAACACTAACTGATCTTCACTTTCATTTCCCTTGCTCCTCTTATTATGTTGGACCTCATTTTCTCCATCTTTGACAGCATTGACTCAGTGACTGCAAACAACAGGGCTATGAGCTGATTTACCCCAGAACCCCCTCCACACACCCCCAAAACCCTCACACTGGTGCCATAAACCTGTCAGAGGTTGCTCAATGCCCTTGTCATTATGTTAATGCATTAGGGTTAAATAAAGGAAGCTGTTCAGTGCTATTTACTGGTTTTAATTAAAAACCAGTGTGTGGGTAAAAACTGCAAGAAGAAAGAGATGAGAAAAAGAGAAAAGAAAGGGGGTGGGTGGGTAAGGAGGCACACACACACACACTTCTTCCATTTGACACAGTGTGCTCAAACTATCCCTCGATGCACTTGGCTCCTTTACCTTTTAATGTGCATTAATGACATTCCTATTCATTAATCCAGGCCCCAGGAGCGAATCCGGCCTACCTTTCACTGCACTGCACAATAATGTGTGTGTGTGTGTGTGTGAAAGAGAAAGGATAACTCTGTATGTATGTGTTTGTGCATATATGTGTGTGAGGGAGACAGAGATAGTGTGTGTGTGTATGTGCGTTTGTGTGTGTGTATATGTGTGTGAGAGAAAGAGAGAGGGGGATAGAGAGAGAAAAAAACAGTGTGTGTGTGTGTGTGTGAGAGAGAGAGAGAGAGAACCTGTGTGTGTGTGTGTGTGTGTGAGTGTGTGCAGCAGCTCTCTCATTACGCCCCTTCTGCAGACCTCTGGGACCAGGGGCTGCACATAAAGCACTCATTCATTATGGCACAATTAATTTAGTGGCATGTTTCAAAGTCATTACGGGTGTGTACCAGCCGCAACCAGGTTATGCTGTGCGTGTGTGGCTTCTGTAACATGAGCCTGTGTGTGTGTGTGTGTGTGTGTGCGCGCGCGCACGGGTGCTGAAGCAATTGGCGTGACCAGATGGCAGTAGAATCAGAACGAGGGTTAGGTTGCTGCTGGCACACCCAGGAGATATGTGTTCTACCAGCGGTTGCACAAACACTCACACACACACACACACACACACACACACAGACGCACACACACCGCTGTTACACTTCATATTGTATGTAGAATAACTGAAGTCAGAGAACAGAAAAAATTCACTCTGTGGAACCATCAATAGTGTTTGTGTGTGTGTGTTTCTGTGTATGTCTTTGTGAGAAAGAGTAAGTGTGTATTTTTATATGTGTGTGTGTGTGTGTGTGAGAGAGAGCGAAAGACAGAGTTTGGCAAAACTGGGTGTATATGATAACAGGAGGCTCCAGGAGACCACTTACAAAGGGATGGATGGATGAAGGGTTGTCACGGGCAACCCTCGTTATGCTGTAGAGGTTACCATGGGAACAGTTAGACTAGCCTCGACTGAGTCATAAAAATATGAGTCAAGGTTTGATGACAAAGACGCTGAGACAGAGATGGCCATGATGGCTGACACAACTTCTCTCTTAAGCAAGTCCACTGGGAGGAAGTGGGCCGAAGCCACATAGAGTCCTATTAGCATCTAGGTGTAGTGCACCACTGTGCCTTCTGCTGTGACAGTGGGGAGACTAGCAGGAGATGAGATGGTCTTTAGAAAAATCTGAGCTCATTATATTAAAAAGGAGAAACAAAAATCAGAGGAGAGCTGTTTCCATGGGGACATGGCAAATAGTCATCATTACTCTCTCTCTCTCTCTGTGTATGTGTGTGTTGCTAGACGAGAAAGACAAAAAAATTGACTTTCAGAAAGACTGGCAAGGTGGGTTCCAAATTGTTTTTAAAAGGGTCCTTTAAATAGAATGTTTACACAAATATGCCCCTCATCTCTCTTCAGGAGAGAAATGTGGTCGAGGACTGAGAATGGGCAGAAACAATATCCAAAAATAAAAAAGTGAAATCTACTTTCCATTCACAATTCCCTATTTCCTCCTCTTCTGAGTAAATGACCCAGTGGGGACACGGCCCACAGCCCCACACATCTCTCTCTCTCTCTCCCCCCATTCTTTTTCTTTCTCCATCTCAACAAAGATCAAATACAGACTTGTTCCTGAGTCACGACACAAATGACTGCCCATTTGTCTGCAACGTTCTTCTGCAACTCTCAACTTTCTTTCTCTTTCAAAAGCCTCTCGTTGTGAAACTTCTCACCCTGAAAATCACACACATGAATACCACCAAAAAACAGGCTTACAACTGGCAGCATTAACTAATAGAACAGAGAAAATAACTTATCTGGTGGCTGAATTACTAGCCAACCAGAACCTCAGTATAACAACAATCATATCAACCTCAATCATGATATTATATTATATTATATTATATTATATTATATTATATTATATTATATTATATTATATTATATTATATTATATTATATTATATTATATTATACCAGTTGTGTATGATGTACAATATGTTACTTAAAAGCCTGCAACAGACTACATTAGGGACACTGCTTTAAAGCTTCAAAGCTAAAAGCAGTTACAGACAGAAAGAGAGAGAATAGAGATAACTAGATTGATAAAGATAGAAAGAGAGAGAGAAAGTTCTGCACAATGCCAATGTCAGCTATGATGAGAGAATCTTCCCTTGTCCTCTGCTCTCTAACATAATGTTCCCTGTTTCCTCGTGTTTCAGGACATCTGGCACATGTTCTCACAATCAGCTGTGCCAGGCCCACTCAAGTCTCCAGAGAAGCAGGCACACCGGCATCTGACACACACACACACACACACACACACACACACACACACACACACACACACACACAAACCGCCAGTTGTTGTTTCCCTACACCAGTGCCTGCTGGGAGGCAGGTGGCACATCAGGAGAGTGGGCACTGCCATGCTGCCGATTCAAATGAGAGAGAGAGAAAGAGGGGGGGGGGGGGGGGAGTGACATGGCCGCCGGCATCGTCCTTCGCAACCTGCCCCCCCAGTCCCCCACCCCCCCCACCCACCCACCCCTTCTTCTCCTGTGGTGGGGCGCTCAGATGACAGGCTCTTGTGTGGCACTTCACCCAGAGAAACGCTAACTGAAAGAGGCAGATGGGCTAAAGGTGCCAATGACTGGGGCACATGCCAGGGTGCCAACACAGAAAGAGACAGGTCCTCGGGGATCCTTGCCTTGGAACGTGGTGCAAGTGCCATGCTGTCTCATCACTGAGGCAAAGTGTGTATATGTACGTGTGTGTGTGTGTGTGGTGGGGGACTGGGGGGGCAGGGAGTAGAATCCAAAAGTGAGCTGGACCCTTGCTCACCAGATTCAGTTCCCCTAAACGAGCATGAAATTGCTAGGCACTTTGGCAGTTTAAAGTGAACTGGTGTCAATTACAGGAAATAGTGGGCCATTAATTAACACTGGAGGTTTGAAGCAAGTAGCTGGAACATCGGTACTTTAAACGACTAATCTGGGTAACATTACAAGCTCAAACACAGTTTCAAAAGCAGATTTGTATTGTCTTACCGTATTTTTTGAGAGGAAGCGTTGCATTTGTGTGTATGCATTTTGTTGTGTGTGTGAGTTATAAGTTACATTAAGTCTACAGCCTCTACAGTTTGTATTTTTGTCTTTCTCATAGTCAGCTTCAGCATAACATTATGCATTTGCCTTTTGCATCTGTACAGGTGTTTATGTGCTGCATTGAACTGCATAAAACATTCATATATATAGTTGTGTCTATGTGTGTATGTTTACATGTGTTTGAGTCAGAGTTTGTCCACATGTGACTGCATGACTGTGTGTGTGTGTGTGTGTGTATGTATGTATGTATGTATGTATGACGTCTCCTCCTACCTCTCCTCTTGGATTCCTTTCTGACGCTGGTTCTGGCAGCAGGCTGGAGTTCGGCCTCTGTTGACATCCTATTAAGTCCCTTATTCCTCTTCAAAGCAGGTCCAGTGGCACACTCAGGCTCATGGAGAGGAGGGAGCTCCCCTGCTGACTCCGGATCAGTACGACTGCTGCCTCTAGCCCTGGAGCAGCATCTCAATCACTCCCTGCACGGGCTGCACACACAGACAGACATAGAGAGAGAGACAAAGAGACAGAGAGATACGTTAGGATTGTAGACTAAGGATTCAACAGGAAAAGGTGGAGAGAAAGAGAATGAGAAAAAGAGAATGAAATAGAGATCCATAGTCTAGTCACACATGTCTCAAAGGGGTCATAAGATCTTATTAGAGGCATAAGGCCAGACATACTGGTATATGAGAGCTTAAATGGTTTGGAGAAGAGGAAAGAGGGGAAGACAGGAGAAGAGAAAATGGAAGAGAAGAGCAGAGAAGAGACGACAAGTGAAAAAAGAAGAGAAGAGAAAAAGAGACCAGGAAAAGAGGCCATAGCAAGATGAGAGGCCTAGAAGAAGAGAGGACAAGAGACAGATATGAGAGGAAAAGAGAGAAACAGTAGAATAGAGAAGGAGTGACATTTCAGTGCAGGCACTTGAGCTCAGCAGTCAGAAGCCTAAATGACTGTTGGCCTAGCCGTTGGCGGCTTTCTGTTCCATTCCCTCTCTGTGAAAATGAATCAAGTACGCTCTGTCATCCTGCAGCATCCCCGCACATACACACACACACACACACACACACTGTCACTGCCTGCTACACACTGCTCTGCTCCTCCTGTAGCCTTCTGACAGGACTCCTACCGCCTGCTCCACCTCCACCCCTCTCCCTCTCTCTCTCTCTCTCCTCCTTCTCCTCTTCTTCCCCACCTCCTGTCGTGATGGCTAATTAGCCAGACCTCTGGAGGAGGGAGAGAGACTGAGAGAGAAAGAGAGAGAGAGCAAAGCACTTCATCTTCATTTTCTCTCTATTTTTTTTCTCTCATTTCCCCCCTTCGTTCCTCGCTGGCAGAGCTGAGCTGAGCTGAGCTGAGTTGAGCTGAGCTGAGAGGCGGGGGAGTTGGCATAGACCCTGCCAGGTGAGCCCTCCCTCCATCCTTCCAAGGAAAAATGTGGGCAGAGCGCTTTTCAAAAACAGCCTAAATGCCCCCCAGGTGCCTCCGGACTCACCGTACATACTCACACACACACACACACACACACACACACCACCTCATGCTTCTCACCCTCTGGTGCGCTGCCCACACGCTAACCCCCCTTCGGCCCATTGGCTGTCCTGCCAACCGCCGCCACCTTTGATGTGCTAATTGGACCGGACGGCGAGAGGCGCCTCGCTCCCAGTGCCAACATTACACTGACCTCCACTCCTCCACCCCTCCAAACACACCCTCCTCCCCCACCCTCAAGTCTGAGGTGCAACACCACTGAATAATAAACAGACACTCAGAGGCACTTGCTTGGCTCCCCTCATCACAAGGAGCTGACAAACAGCCCACACACTCCTCCACTCTCTCTCCAGAGCACTACACCCTCAGAAGTCTGGACACTGGTGGTGTTCTGCCATTCGGAGGCAGAGGTCTTTGTAAAGCAGAGACAACAACCTCACTGCATCACACTGAAAGCTATACACATGAGTTGATAAAAAGGGAAGATCAGAATTGGTTGGTTCAACAGTGACTGTGTATCTGGGGAGGGCGAATTCTAATCCCTTTTCCCAGTAAAACCTCCAGAAATCTGGTGTTTCCATCCCCAAGCTTAATACTGGGAATGAGATTCACCATCAGATTCCACTGGTTGAAGGTTGACTGGGACAATAGACACTATGTACCAATATGTGGTCCTCACAAAACCACAATATAGTTTCTTATCAGTACACACTTTCTCTGCCCGTAACTTCTGCTATTAAAGGAAAGCCTGTCTCAAACTTTCGAATGAAATTACATATCTGCGCAATCCACGAGTACAGCAATCGCTGCCGCCTTTTCTGCTCGCAAATCCGCAGGAAATCTCAGAATCCGAGGCGCGGTGGCTGCCTGAATGGCAAGCCGAGAGAGCCACTTGAATAGGTGGCCGCAGTAAGCCTGCAGAGATTTGGAGAGACCTTTAATTCCAGGCTGTCCAGTGCATACGGCACATTGTGTGAAGTACATTTAATTCCAAATGGAGAGAACATGTTGGAAGGGAGGCAGCGAGAAGCTCGCTGGGCTCTTTATCTTCCAGAAACACACAGGCAATGTGTGAGTCAGTCCAATTATAGCCATTATCTAAGCCGGCCTAGCAAATGGATGAAGTGAGTGCGTGAGTGAGGGAGTGAGTGTGTGTGTGTGTGTGTGTGTGTGTGTGAGAGAGAGAGAGAGAGAGAGAGAAGGGGCAGACAGCAGAAGAGAATATGAAAAGAGAGAGAGAGAAAAGCCAGGGAAAGACGCTATCTAACAGAAATGCATCAAGCACTTCTACTTTTTCCAGCTCCCTTTCTTCTGTCTCAAACAGCAGTTTGACCTCGAAAGACACTGGGAAATTAACACGTTAATAAATCGTTCTTGTCACTAGAAAGAAAAAAGAGGAAGTCCTGCCCATAGATAGCCAAGCACAAGTTTTTTTTTTTGTTTTTATTTTCCTTTTTTAAAATGAGACTGGTGAGTTTACATGACAGAGGGCTGATTAAGCAACTGTCCTTCACCCTTTCATATGATTTTTGAATTCAGAATGAAACAAAATGATACAGAAAAACTGGTGCAGCATGAGGGGATACGTCTCCAGGGACTCCAGGTTGGCCTGCCCAAGGTAGAATGTAGGCCAAATGCATCCCCATATTCAGTTCAGTTCAGCCTGTGGTCTCAAATATAGGTGAGCCATCTTCCACCTTCACATCTCATTATGAAAGGCACCTAGTCACTGCTGAGACATGGCAGATGCTCAGAGAATATAAAGCCACCTGCCTTTTTTCAGAACACACACACACACACACACACACACACACACACACACAGCAAGAGTGACTGGCATGTTATTGACTCTGCCAGAATTACAATTTTACGTGAGCCAAGTCGTTAAGCCGGGAAACTAGATCAAGCCATCAGCACAGTCTTAACGCCGAGCTGTTCTCCATACCCAAATCATACACTCACACCCCCATCCCCCCTCACCCGCTCCCCCTGCTCCCAAACTCCCAGTTCGGAGTCATGGTCATCTACAGCACAACTCTCCCCCTTTCACGTCCTTAAGCCCACTAGCTGTTCCACTGGCCTGCAAATGATACAAATAAAAATGAACTGAATATTTTGGCTTTTTCCAACAGTCTCTGCTTCTCCACCTCAATCAAACTCACTGCCATACGGTGCTCCCTCCTCTCCCCGAGGCACAGAGAGAGATATTTCTAAAATCTAGGCTAAGTTCCCCTTCGGGAGAAGCCACAGATTTCAGAGTGAGAGAACACATCAAAATTCTTACCCACCTAAAATAAATAAATAAATAAATGCACAGGGTGGAAAGAGAGAGAGAGCAAGAGGGTGAGAGAAAGAGAGAGAGAGAGAGAGAGAGAGAGAGAGAGAGAGAGAGAGAGAGAAAGATGGCTGTCTATGTTTAGCACTGCCGAAAAAAAAACATGTCGGCATACCGGTGACTAATGTTTGCTGTTCTTCATCCTACATCCAGTGTGTGTGTATCCAGATGTCTGTGTCCATATCCAAGCCCCTCAAACAGCCCCCCCCCCCCTTCCCCTGAAACGCACACACACATACACAAACACACCCCTTATCACTCCTATTTGTTTGATTTGACTGCAGACATGCTACGGGTGTCGACCGAGATAAAACATCACCACGAGTGAACTGTCATCGACATGACTCTGACCCACTGGCCGAATCTTCCGCGTTGGGGCTTTATTCGTCATTCCTGATGCTGTGGGAGCACAGACAGCAGTGGAAAATAGATTAGAGAATAAATAACAACTAGTAGAGTGCTGGCAAGCAATGCAATGAGGATGAATGTTTGCCGTGATTAAGGAAGGCAGATAAACGGAAAATAAAAGAGCTGGAACTCCATTGGGTTTTTAATGTGTATTTGAGAGTGACTCAGATTCGCACAGACAACCCAGTGCAGTAGGCCTACATCAACAATTACGCACATTCTAATACTAGTAACAAATTAAAAGCGGGAGGAAAGACAAAGTATATGAGAATTTAATTAACTTGTGCTTTTCTTTCAGGCGCGGTTTTGAAATAATTACGCTCTTAAAAGGATGGCACACCACGAGCTTACAAAACAAAAAGGAAGGAACGAACACCATTCAAAAGATAATTAACCTTGCCAAATGAGAGTGGGTGAATTAAAAAGAGGGGGAAAAATGAGCACAATGGCTGACAGGAAGCAAGGATGACCCTTGCTTTATCATCACTACACGAGGACTCTGTCCCCGTAGACTGACAGGTCACGCTCTAGTCCAAAAAAGGTGGAGACATGGCATGTTTTCCCACATATGCACACAATATACTGACAGTACACAAGGTGGGCTGTGTCTTAAGATCATACCAGTCAACCCCAAGGCCAGCTGATATGTCCCTGACTGTAGTGCAGTCTGATCAACAGCGTTAGCTACTCATGCACATTTTACAAGACATTTAGGAACAGAGGGAATGTTACTTAGGATTGTGTACTGTTGCTAGGCTTTTTTTAACTGAGAAGAATGGCATTCTTGTTCTGTATTTCCATCTGGTGTAGAAGAACAGAATGGCACAGTAAGACATGCTTTGCTTGTCTGAAATTATTCACCATATCAGGCAGTGTTGTATACTGAGAAAGAGAGAGAAAGAGAAAAGAGAGTGAGAGAGGAAAGAAAGAAGAGAAAAAAAGACACAAGCGGTAAATTGGATGCCCGTAAGTAGTGCGCTGCCAACATAACCGCTTAATCCCCATAAATCATCATGTGCTAACGGGCAGACACTGCCAGTCGCTGCGGGAAAGTGAGGGTGCCAGTGTGCCGGGCCCCTGCGCCCGTGCCCACGCCTGCAACCAGGAGCCCTACTGTTCAGGGTGGCATTCTGATGGCATTTCCAACTGCGAGCGAGGGAGGGTGAGAGGCAGCTAGCATTGGGTCAGACATGGCTAAGCCAGCAAACGCCCGTCTGTTCCTTAACACTAGAAGGCAGACTGAGCAGTGAAGTGTGAGATATTGTTGAAGCCAGAGGAGAACTGACCAGAGATTAACCTATAAACACCTGACAGCGTTGAACCTAAACCCACCAAATCTGTTTGCCCAGTGTCCCAGCTCTCCTTTTCAAACACCAAACACACACACACACATGCACACACACACACACACACACACAAATGCACACACACACACACACACACACACGTATATATATATATATATATATATATATATATATGTACACTCACACACACAAGAGACACAAACACAGGAGATTACTGTCTGCCTAACATGTACTTACGTGCACATCAATATCTGTGTGTATGCCTGGGAGAATACTCTGACATACATACAAACAAATTTGTACGCACAACTATTCTCTCTCTCCTCTCTCTCTGTCATAGACACACACACACACATACACACACACACACACACACACACACACACACTACCTGCCTCTTCCCATGACACATCTCCTGCACTGCATGCTGCTGCACTTTACGGCACACACAGATATTCGTGGCACCACGCGCCCACATCTGAAAACGCTGGGCACATTCAACCTGCCATCCCTGCTACAGAGGACACCATGCCAGAGGGAAAAAAGGGCTAGAGTGGAGGTCGGAAGAACGACATCGTCATCCCACAGACAAACTACGCAAAGGATACCAGCTCTCCTTTTCAAACACAAAGGACAAATAAAAGAAAAACCAACCGACAGCGGCCAGCATTAATTTTTAAACTGGTTAACACAGATCCGGCTCCCTATTCACAGACATAATCAATAATCCAGAACTACTGTCATTATTCTTATTTTTGGATCTTGAAATATTAATGTTGTGTGGTGAGACAGAGGATGCTCACAAAACAATTAGTTTGCTGTTTGGAGTAATTCACTTCAGTCAATTGAACACTTTTGAAAAACAAACACACAAGCATGCAGACACACACACACACACACACACACACACACATTGGCAGGGACGCAGGCTAGATGAGCTGACAGGGAATGACGTTGCATCAAACACAGAAGCCTGTTCCTGTCTCGGGGACAATAACACTAATCTCATTTTCATCTTGGTACACTCATTATTGCGTTAGACGAGGCTAGCAAGCCTTGAGCGTGTGACCGAGTGTGTGAATGTGTGTGTGTGTGTGTGTGTGCCTTGGCTTCTCAAGTCGCCCACTATCTGGGTCACTGTGGCTCTCAATCTGTTCCTCACTTCCACAGCTTTGATTGTCTCATCCCATTTAGGTCAGAGCTAATAAACAGCACTTCTACCCAAGCCCACACTGCAGGAGCACTACAGCCCATTACACAGACAGAGAGAACAGAACGAGAGTCAGAGAGAGAAGGACAGAGTGAAAAAAGAAAGAGACACAGGCAGAGGGAGGGAGAGGAAGAGAGAATCTCCAAGGAGAACCTCAGCCCAGAAAGAGCTGAAAACAAGGGTGAGTGTGTGGTAGAGAAAAAAGCAGAGAGAGGGGCTGAGAGAATGTAAAAGAAATAGAGAGAGAGAGACAGAGAGAGAGAGAGAGAGAGAACGAGAGAGAGAGACTCCAAATGAGGTGAGTCAGACAACCTGCCTCGCAATTTCTCCTGTCGGTGCTTTTCATTTCCACTCTTTTATTAGTCCACCATCTTAAGCAAACTGCCGCTCTGAATGTCCTGCTCTTAAAGATGACAAAAAAAGAATGAAAGGAAAAGAAAAAGAGAGAAAGACAGAAAAGCACAGGACAGTCCAGGCCACTTGCTTGTGCAGCTCTTCTTTAAACAGCGTGGATTACTGTATTACCGCACAGTGCAAGTGTAGTACTGTTCAAGCGTCAGTGAATGTGGGCCGTTTTCACCCCCATGGGGCCAACTGTTTTAGAGAGGCGATTTTTCATGCTAAGCATGCGAAAGCTGCACAAACAATACAATAACAAACACCATTATTCTCATAAGTGCCTTTAATTATCACCCCCTGAAACAGTGGTGAACAAGTGCTTTGGGACCAGCACTTCACTGAAGACATCAGGCTGAGAAAATATGCAAACTGCTGAGGCCATTTACATCTCATGCTCTTCTGTCAATTTTCACTGAACGTGTGCTTCTCCTATACAGCAGGCAGACCATTTCATTTCTGTCCCTAATTTTATTTATTTATTTGTTTGTTTATGTGTTATGTATTTATTTATTCAAAGGTTTAGACCTTTCATATAAATATATGAAAGGTTCTCCATCACTCCCACGCGCCCATGATTGACAACGTCCAAACTCCATCTGAATACAGATCAGAATCCCTCTTAATGTGTGCATTTATAGAACCTTCTCTCCTTTCCATACCCATCTCTCTCCCACTTGATTACTTAAGCAAATTCAACCATCAAAAGGAGGGGGTGGGGAGGGGGGTGGGGGTGCTGTACCCTCCAGGCTACCCTGAGGCATGACGATTCTGCAATGAAAAAAAAGAAAAAAAGAGAGAACTGCCTTGCCCCAAACCACATTTTTAATCAAGAATAAAACAGTAGCAAATGCAAATGAACAGCAATGATGAATGAACACTTTTTCTGCTCCTCAAGCCACAGTATGCTGTTTCTGGGAAAGCTGTGCTTGTCCACTGCATGTTCTATCCTTCTGACACTGCTGGAGTGGTCAGATGGGCAATGTCAGGGCAGATAGCAGCGGCTGCTGGTTGTGTTGGCTCGCATCTCGGCCGGAATGACAGGTGACCGCTGTTAGCCCAAGCAGAGTGATCTTATCCACTCGGCAGGTAAACAGCACCATGAGAAAACACAAACAAACAAGACTCTTGTCGAGAGCAACTCAGCGTGTCTGATGGAAGGGAGCACATACAGTACCTTCACACGGTGTGTGTGTGTGTGTGTGTGTGTATTTGTGTGAGTGTGATACTGTGTATGTGACAAAAACAGTAGTGTGCTCTCCATACCTGTGTCTCTATCTGTGAAGGTGTATGTGTCTGTGAGTGTGTGTGTGTATATGTGTGAGAGAGATGACTATGTGTTTATCTGTGTGTGTTTGAGTGTGCATGTGAGAGGTACAGCCCCCCCCCCCCCTTCTGTGTGTGTGTGTGTGTGTGTGTGTGTGTGACAGCACACAGGCCCAGGTCTAGCTCCTGGGTCATTATCCTAGCAGCACTATCTGAGATGACCAGAGGTGGTGGGGCCGGCTAGTGAGAGACGCAAGGCGAGGGTGAGGCTTGGCCCGGTGTCTGCTCTGGCACTTGTTACAAGCGAGTCGTGGCACAGATGGCACTGTCAGGGCACATGCCATTTCTGTGCCCAACGAGTGCAGCTGCTGCTGGGACTCACCTCTCGCCTTGGTCCCTGCTTCTCGTCTCGGCCCCTGCAGGAGAGTCATTCAGGCCTGCTGGAGGGCCGCTTTAAATGCACAGCTACAGCATGGTCTATGACAGAAGTCAGTGTGTGTGTGTGAGTGTGAGAAAGAGAGTGTGTATGAGAGATAGAAAGAGAACAGAGGACTGGAGAGAGACAGAGAGAGAAAGAAAGTAATTGTGTATATGTGTTTTACTGTGTGTTTGACACAGAAAAAGAGTGTGAGAGGGTGTGTGTGTGTGTGTGCATGTGTGTGTGTAAGAGAAAGAGATTGTGTATGCGAGAGATATTGTGAGATGTATGTGAGAGATAGTGTGTGATAGACTGGTTGTATTTGTGTGTGTATTTAGGAGATAAAAGTGTGTGTGTGTGTGTGTGTGTGTGTGTGTGTGTGTGTGTGTGTGGCATAACAAACCTACTCTAGCATGATACAAACTTAAGTACATTCTACATTATGATGGCTAAAATATTTATCCTGTACTGGTCTACACTATTGTTCTGCTCTGTTGTGCCATTATCGTAAGCAGGAAAGACAGCGTGAGCAGCTGCTGAGCTTTCTGCATATTTCATAAATACCTCCCAGCTCCACTAATGAAAGACGGTGAGGTGACAAGATGATGACAACTTGTGCTGTTGTGACAATACGCCATTACCTCTGATAAAACGCAGAAATAATTCCCATTTAATAACCGGAGCGTATTTTTCTGCTAACGGTGTAATTGGAGAAATTCACTGAAAAGGCAACGCTTTTACTTCAGAGAGCAGAGACGTCCAATAGCGCAAATTTGCTAGTTTTTCAAGCAGGGCTACACACGACACGGAAAGAGGGAAAGAGAGGTAGGCTACGAAGGAGTATCTTGGAGAATGAATAATGCATGAGAGATTTCTCTTGCCTTTCTACTTTTTTTTCCTTTTTGGAGTGAGGGCAGACGGTGACATTCCCCTACTTCTTCACTTTTTGTGTGCGTGTGTGTGCGCGTGCATTCGTTTGTGTGTGTGTGTGTGTGTGTGTGTGTGTGCGTGCGTGCGTGCGTGCGCGTGTTTGTGTGTGTGCGTGCCATTTCCGGCTGATCCCAGTGTGAGTGTCACTTGGCGCTCATTATCCCCAAGCACGGTGACATTCCACTTAACTCCACCGTTCCCATTACGGCTCCATTCCCTGCGTTAGGTGTAGCCTCCAATGCCCCTGCGGAAAATTGGGAGCGCTCGCGGAAATATTTCCGGAAGGCTCTCATCACTGTCTTTCCTATCAAAAGGCCTGACACGAGAAAGCAGATGATAAGACGATCATTTAACATTCCCCGATGCCTGCCGCCACCTTTTCCCCAAAGAACCACCTGTTTAGTTAAATTTGGCCTGTCTGCCTGGCTTGCTGATTGGTAGGCTTGCACTTGCCCGGTAGACATTTTCTTTAAAGAGAACCGTTCTTCTCCCTTCTCCCCTCCCCCTCCCCCAAACACACACACACACACACACACACACAGAAAAACCCACCTCCCGCCCCCCGCTCTAGTCCCGAGAGCGATCTTCACTCAAGTTAGTATTGATTTGTATTCAGCTAAACATATTCCAGATGACGGATGCGGTCGGCGTTCTTGGGGCTGTTTGCTCCGAAGCTGTTCTCATTAGCCTCTGGAAGGCGACTGGCTAAGTGACTTTGACGGGCGCTATCCCTCCGACACTTTTCTAATGGAAAGCTATCGATGTTCCCTGCTAAATGTAAAAAGAACAGGTGCCACAACAATCAAAGTCAACAGTTGTGTACATATGTATACACCAACACACACACACACACACACACACACACACACACACACACACACACACACAAACCCTAGAGGAAACCAATGAACCGCGCTGTGTTTCAATCCCTTCATTCATTTGTAACCATCTATTAGCAGGCAGTCCACTGCAATCCTTAACAGAGCCCATTCTTCCTGACATCTATCTTTAGCTGCACTAAAACCCAGAAACAATAGCTATTTTCACCAGAGGGAGGGAGAGGGAGAGGTGATTACACAAACAGTCTTAATAATTGACAGGCCTAAAGACTGGTCTGTGCCTCACCCTAAACCTTTACTATAATACACACAAGTCCACTACATTACACTACAACACACACACACACACACACACACACACACATACACTAACACACAGACTACAAATAGGACCAGATGGAAAGATCAACGGCTAAAACATTTGTCTTTCTCTCACGCTGTACGCACTTAACCAGATGAAAGTGATGATCTTTCAACTCATTCCCATGGTGTGGTGCGCTGAAGGGCTCAAGACATTGTTTCAGGTTCACTGCGTGCAGCTGGCGACCTGAACAACCCCAAATTACCACTGTGCCACCGTCATCTCAGCTGTGCAATTGCCTGTCAAGCCTCAGCAACTGCCACCAATGTCTTTCTAGACTCTTAAAGAAATAATTACACATACCTGTAGCTGTGAAGAATTTTCATTAATTTCTGTGAGAAAGTTAAGCTTCGGCAGACACACAGGAGTGTGAACAGAAAAGTGAAGGCTAAGAAGGGCAAGGTTCAAAACATGGCCTGAGACAAGAAGGAGGAGACCAGCATGACTAGGTTAAAAATCACCACAGCATTCCCCAGAGCAATACTGGCAATAAAAAATAAGCAAGGCAAAGTTCATCTTAGTTTACATGTAACACAACCAACCTGAAGACTCACCACCCTACAGTGAGGTTTTGCAATCCTTTTCTTATGAACCCGTCTTGAATTCTGTTTGTTTAAATAAAAAAAAAATAGCCTGCTGTGGAGAATTACGACAATGTGCAGTAAGAAAAATAACAAGCTATCATCTGCAGTTTTCAACATATTAGAACTGTGCCATACAGAAGATGTGTATGCTATTCAAACAATACAAGCTTTTTCCTAGATATATTCTATTGAATGCCAGCTATCTCTTGCCTTTTGAAGACAACCCGCCAGCATTTTACCACCATATTACCATCTTTTTCGATTGAGTCAATTGAGCTACGTATTAACTTTTCCAAGTCTAGAGTATAAGATAGGAATACAATGATAAAACTGTGGCGTGTTGCTTTAACAACTACTGAAAGTGTTTTACACACAGGTTAGCAGAGCAGAATGAATTAAATAACCATGGGCCTAAGATGTGTTTTAGAGGTGTTATTTGATGGTATTTTTACCCTTCCTGCCTGTCACAGCCCCAGTGAAAAAACTCAGTTCATATGTGGATTATTTTTCACACCAACATGGAACTTAGCACAGCTTTAGCTGCTAGTAGGCTAGTCAGCTAAATGTGACTTTCGCATCATTAGCCTTCTCTCTATATATGTTCACAGACTTTCCCCATAAATAGTGCAGCCTATTCCCCTTCCTTCAATTTCCATCCCTCTATCCCTCCATCTCTATCTAAATCTCTTTTACATCCCCTTTTTCCTTGTCTCCCTCGGCTATCTTATTTACAGAGCTGGGTTTGTGTGTAATATCAAACACTGCAGCAGAAACTTCAGGGAATTCCTGACTTTTCATGTTTTAGACGGAAGTGTTGTGGCGGAGAAAAAAAAGCGAAAGATGAGAAAACGCATTCATGTCTCGGGTGACTTCGCCTCGCCTTGTTCCCATCTCAGATGTAAAATTGGTCTTGCACAGTCCTTTATTTTCTCATGTTTCCTTCATGTACGGATGAAAAAAGAGGAGTGAGCGAAAAAGCTGCAGTCCTTTCTTGTCAGCGTACCAAAAGCCCTTCATTTGCATTCTGTCCCTTTCGTAATGAACTCTTTTTTTCTTTTCTTTTTTTTTCTTTTTTTTCGCTCTCTGACTGCATGTGTCTCTGATGTTGGGAGAAAAATGTCGGGGCATGGTGACACCTGACATTAGCCTGAGGGCCTCCACATCATTTGAACATGATTTCCACAGAGTGCTCTTACAAGGGGGGCAGGTTAGGATGTCAACGCAAAAAATCCAAGATTTTTGTCAGAAAGGTACAAAAACAGAGAATTCTGCTATGCTCCTTTCACTAAAATCAGAAATCAAATTTTCTTACTTTCCAAAAAAACCCAAAAAAAAACACAGATGAAATCAAAAGGGAACCGAAAAAAAAAGAAACAAGTTTGAAGGATTGCCAGTGACTGAAATCCCAAGCCTAAAATGGGTGAATTCACTAGGGTGGTAATAGAGAAGGTTTAATGAGGGATGCAATCATCAATTATTCAAAACATTTAATCATGTTGTCGCATGCCGCCATCCAATAAACAGGCCTCCTGATGAGCGCAACCTCACGGGCGTTGTTTCAGCAGTAGGAGCAGGCGAGACGGACGCCGTTTTGCAAATTTCTGCACCATTTCTTGATGTTACACACTTCTCACTCAGAGAGGCGAGAAAGAAAAGCACATCTGCCTTTGGTTGTCAAGTCAAATTGTCCCTACACTGCACTTCCTTTGTTTTAAATTATGGAAATTTCACAGTCGTTGGTTTCTTCCAAAGTCTGCAGTAGCAGCAACATCTGAGAACAAGAGGCTGTGAAAAAGAAACAACAACAAAAAAGGAACTCCATTACCCAGTGGCCTTCAATGCTCAGATGGAGTCCTTGGAGAAGGGGTTAAGAATGTGTTGCAGCTCATGCAAACATAGCTGCTGACTCCTAGGCATCTCACTCCACTCTCACATATTAGCTACACAGTAACATCAGACACAGCAGCTACAGCAGCAGCACCAACACTGGTGCACAGCATGTTGTCCCTGTGAAGGCAGTCAGGTCAAGCCTGTTGCATTCATTTGGGTGGCCTTGCTGTCAAAGATCAACACAGTTCATAAAAAATGGATTACAAATCCATATCTGATCAAAGCAAGCTCTATAAGACCCTCTTACTTCCATTGATTGACTGACATAATACACACACCCACAACGATTTCCAATTTGACATGTAATGACAGGAAATATGCTATGTAGGCAAGGTTCTCTTTTGAAAAAAAAAAAAATCATCATCCTTTGATATAATAGTAATAAGTAATCAGTAGATATGTGGAAGTCCAGCAGGACTAAAGAAAATTGGAACTCTGCCCTAATCTGAAGTCAATAGCAGATGGTTAAATATTTTATGAAGCACCAAGCGGATATAATTGGTTAGCTTAAAGAACACTTTATCACTGCTTGTTGCGAAATGTTTAACCTTTGCCTCAGAGCATGTGGCTAATGATTATCAGGCATGGCCATGATGGGGATCAATCATCCGGCTCTTTCGAGACTTTCAGATTCATTTTCAATTTTCACGCTCTCCATGACAAAGACCAGCTCAGGCTCTCGCTGTCAGGAGGAAGAGGGAAATAGAGAAAGAAAGAACAAGAGAGACAGGGAGAGAGAGAGAGAGAGAGAGATGTATATAATCCCCCTGCCACTACCCCCCTCCCGCTCCAACATGTCCATCAAAAGGCCTGTTTTTAATAACAAAACTGTCCAACACTGACATGCTGGAATGGATAAGCAGTGTGTGTGTGTGTGTGTGTGTGTGTGTGTGTGTGTGTGTGTGTGTGTGTGTGTGTGTGTGTGAGAGAGAGAGAGAGACAGAGAGAGAGAACTTTTATGCTGTGAGTTGCTGAACACTCCCATTCTGCTTCCAGCTTCTTATTCAAGGCATGTGAAGTAAAACATTTCATTTATGTTTAATTCACACAGATCTTGTACGCTAAAAAATATGAGTAATACATATATTTTAAAATATTTTTTACAGCATCTAATATTTCCTATTCTGAACACACAGCGTCACAAGCAGATTTCATCTTGATCTTTCCAAAAAGCACTGTTAAGCTATTTAAATTTGATCCCCCACCAGGAAAGTCCAAGGAGAATACGGGTTAAGGCCGGGGCCCTGCTGGAGCTGTGGTTTGTGCCAGCAGAAATCACATCTACTCTGGCTTTACATTACAGATTGCACCTGCCTCTGGAACAGGTCTGGACCTGACCTAGCCTCGATCTACTAAGACCAAAGGCCAAACGCATGCCAGAATACAACTAGACCAGGGTAGGATTATAGACAGATAGGATAGATAGATAGATATACTTTAATTCCAAATTGAAATTCCATCTGATCAGCTGCCTAAAAAGAATACAGCAAGCACACATACACATATACAAACATAGTACTTTCACCCACAAGACATAGCCTGAGGTAGTTGTCAAGGCATAATGCCCAAGTGCCAAGGTGTGACTGGGACTGCCTGGTAAGACATTAAAGGATCAGAAGAACAAAGCCCGAACCAGAACCAGAGCCAGAACAGACTGATGTTAGATCAGAGCCAGATCATGCCAAAGTCTCTATGCCAAAGCCTATTGCATGTTAGATCCAGATATGAGTGGCTAGCTGCTTAGCTGCTAAAGGGAATGTCATGTCCATCCTGTGCTTTCTCCAAACCCTGGTTTCCTTTGCAGTGCTGGAGCTGGGTAAGTGCAGGATGGTGGAGTGCAGTTGAAATTTAAATGAACATTTATAATTCAGCGCAGCACAGAGTCTAATCCGCATGAAGTGACGAAGAACAACATTAATGCAAAATGAGGTCACAGCAAAGCAATGCATGCTGTCATTAATGTAGTCTGATGAAACAGCCTTAACACCAGGGTAATGAGTCAAGATTATTACATGCACAGACAAAATTAATCTGTGTGAATATGCAGACTATGCCACATGTACTGTGTGTGTGTATGTGTGCGTGTTTGTGTCATTTGTAGATGTAGTTCAGTGAATGAATCAGTAACTGTAGCAGTCTTAGTGATTTGTGACTAAATTAAAAGCCAGGCACTAACCATGAAAGAAAGCAACACTGCCTTGGAGAGCATGTAGCGAGCTCTGCTGGGATGTGACATTCTCCCGAGCATTGGTCACCTGTACATTTGGTCCTCAAACCACTGAGAACATATGATGGCTCTGGTTCTCTGGAGAGTGGCACACCCCCAACATCCATTAGCCCACTGGCCCGCTGCTGCTTCAGATGCTACTGACACTCAGTGGCTTCCATCAAAGAGCTAATGCAGAGGAAGAGCGAAGACCAGTAACCCATCACTTTGCACCCTCCCTCCAACCCCTCTCTGATCGTTTGGAGAATCAGGCTGCTGCACTTAAGACTCCCCTGGAACACAATATTATGACCATCGAAGATTATTGCTTAATAACCACCCACTCACAAACACAACATATACCCCCCACCACACATACACACACACACACACACACACACACATACACACACACACACACACACACACACACACACGTCAGCCCCACTACCTGAGATAAAGGGATCATCAGTTAGCATTAGATGCGGCTGGTTACGCCAGGGGACCCTGAGATGCATTAGCAAGAAGGAAGCAAGTAGCTTTGCCTAGGTTAAGCTAGAGTGGCCGCCCCACAGCTTCTCTTTGTCTTTTTAACCACTTCACTGCCTCTGATGAGATGAGAACACACACATTACACACACAACTACATCTCTCTCTCTCTCTCTCTCTCTCTCTCTACAGGTAGAGCATCAGGCCATTACTAGTGCACTTACACCTCTTAGCTCACTAATCCTTCCAAGCACATCAACACACAAACACACATGCAGCCACACGTAAACAGGCACATACACACGGATTTCACAGTAATACCCCAGAGAGTCCTGGCAGCATTACTGTCATTTAAACGCTGGCTAATCCCTCCCCCTAATACAGTAAGATGTGCTGTTTAGCTGGATATTAGCACACCCTGCAGTAAACAAGGCAAATGCACACTGCTTTGACTGGGATTATTACAGCACAGCACCACCAGGCAACGCAATGAGCCAAATTTTAAAACATCACCCACCCATGTGAGTCTGCATGCGTGCCATGCAAAGTAGAGAAGAACGAATCGCAAGGATGTGTGATAGCCAACGTATACGGCTTCAGCAAAGTTACTCATTAGAGTTAATGTGATTAATTCTGATTATGTAAACTAGAGCAGGCAAAGACCAGGAGTTGGTTCGCTTCAGGAATCAGCACAGATAAAGGGGTAGGATATTCTCTGTTCATCCCATAATACTCCACATAGGTAACGCCCAGACTGTTGTTAAATACTGCTGGGACCAACATGAAGGAGAACACACAGGGCGGGGTTGGGGTGTGTCTGTGTGTCTTTCTTTTCCTAACAGGGGCCATGACACTGATCCAGGGCCCTCCACTGTTACCATCTCCAACCAACCAGCCAGCTGCCCCCTTCTCTCTTCCCCAGTGTCTCTATTTAAAAGGCCAGGCTAATGCAGCTTTCATGGCACAAGCCTCTCCAGAGTGACACCCTGCAGATGTGTGCTTTTGAGCGGGATGAGGGGTGACTCTCTGCTTTGCTTTTCCATCTTCCCTTTTTCTTCTCTTCTTTTGTCACTCCTGGTGTGCCTGCATCAAGGCGGTCACATGTTTTATGCCTGTGTGTGTGTTTATCTGCATGGGTAGAGGGCTTGGAGGTGGAACAGCAACCTGGGCAGGTGGAGAGTAGCAGAGTGGATTTTGTGTATTTATATTACATCTCTTCAGAATGCTGCGGGAGGTTCTATTCACTTTGAATGAGCCTTCCCAATATTCAGAGGTCAGGTATTTTCTTATCAGTTATTGTTTTTCTTCTTGAGATCACATAGTGTTACAGCTGGGTATACTCTAGGTGATTCATGATTGCTTTCTTGTCTAAAACTACTTTTTAGCCTGTTATCAACTTTCTCTGACTCTCACATGTATGCTCCCTTCAGTGTCCCCTTCAAATACACACACACACAGGCGCATACACACTCTGTCTTTAATGAAAACTGTTCTCTACTCTCTATTACTGTTACCCCACATCTCCCACCTTCATCTTTCTCTCTAATGTTTAATGGAGAGGAGCGAGGATTCTTATCATAATGGAAGCCGCCAGTCTGCCACCTCTTCTGCAGCTACTGTTTTTCAATTGATAAAAAAGAGAAATGGATATGGAGCCTTGAAATGATGTGGTGCCTAATGCACAGACTTCTCTGCATTTATACCTAATAGAAGCTTCCAGCACTGCCACTGTCTGCCTTTCTCCCTCTCTCCTTGTGACAGCTCTGCAAACACCACATGCACACACACACAAACGCACACACACACACGCACACACGCCACCTAAAAAATATAACAGCCAAATATTAAGCCTGGCAGCAGAGAGGGATGAAAAGATGAAGACTAAGTGTGAGACAACCCCTGTGTGCTGTTCCCCACCTCTGGCAGCTGTGTTCCTCGCCCTCATGGTTAAGAGTCCATGGCTCTCACACTCATCTCAGCTCTGGCTCAGGCAATTATTCATGACTATCAGTCAGGTGCCAGCACATACAGTACGCAGAGGAACAACAGGTTCCATAAGCAGCGCACACACATACACGCACACACACACTCACACATGGACACAGGCAGATGCACACACACACACACACACACACACTGACGTTTAAGAATATCATGTTCTGCACAATTACTCCTCGGTGGTCTATAATGATGGTGTACAGCTCAACGCCACCTCTCTGCAGAGGCGGGCTTTCCGACACAGCCAGCCAGTGATGTGGCAGCAGGAGCCATCAATCATGCTTTGGGAGCTAATGATGGACTCATGCATAGGAGCAATGAGAGGCAGGCAGCATGAAAAAGACTGAATCAACTGTCAACAGCAGGCCAGCCGAGTGGGAGAGTGTGACTGGAATGAGCAATTAGTTGCCAGACTGCTGATGGATATGCGCCAAGACATGCACACACACACACACACACACGCACACACAGTGCAAATGTATGCACACTCTCCTTCTCTCTCACGCGAGTACAGGCACACACCTGCATACACAAGCACATATATGGTAGGAACGCCCACAAACACAATGGCCACTTCTATACATTTCCATTCTCACTCTCACTAATTGGTCTGTCTGACTTCTATAATAGTATTAAAAATACTGGACATCTGTTCTTTTCTGCAGTCATTAACTGAAGTCCAGTGGGGTTAGCAACAGGAAAAGCAAATCGTTTTTTTTTTTTTTTCTCTCACTGTTTGTATGCAGGTATTAAAGTCTATAGATTCAGAATAAAGGCCAGTAAGAAGCCTTCATAGACAAATGGTAAATACAAAACAAGGCTGTTATTATGAGCATACAAGTTCTTCATTACATCTGAGCTACAGTATTAGACACAGTAGTCTTACATATCCAGGCCAGCTAACAGTGACACCTACTTTGTGGATTATCCCTGGATGAGGCACTATCTAAAGTTATAGCTAAAGCATTTTCAAACAGACTTTATGAATAATTTAGGGCAACATGCAAATATTTAAAGTGCATTAAGCACATATGTGAAGTTTAAAAACGACTGAGATTGCATCAGATATCTTTTATACATTCAAAAAGAGTAGTACAAGATCTTATCCAAGAAAATATTCAGATATAATATATGTCTTACATAACCGTATTACATTTGTACTATGCCATTAGTATGGCATATCATATGAACCCTAAACCCTACCCTAAAACCCAGCATGAAATTAAAGTAGGTATAATATATGTCATAGTGCTTAAGGCTGAGTGACCAGCCTGGTGGTGGTGATTTTCATTTGGTGATGTTTTTTCTCCAGACCACAATTTACAACAATCAAAATCAACAGGTAAAGTCACAAGAGAGGCACTGTCCATTCTGTTATTCTTTGAATGTACATGGAAATCCTAGAATCTTCCATACTGTGACCTCAGCCACCTAGATGTTGTGTCCATTAGGACGTGAACCAACTATGGCACACATTCAGAATCCAAAAACATTGACTCCTGCGCATTTTTTACATAACAGCTAGAGTCTATGGATTCAGTTCTGCCCAGTAACTTGAATGTGAGTTAATTAGGACTACAGAATTATACTGATGGGCAACGCAGGCGCACACACACACACTGATGACGGTCTCAGTGGATCCTTTATGCAACATGGCGGATAACTGTTCAAAGCCGTACCCGAAGCCACAAACCACATCAACACCTCTTTAACTATTAGAGAGAGAAAAAAATGTTCTCTCTCTCTCTCTCTGTGTGTATGTGTGTGCATCCTTGTGTGTGTGTGTGTGTGTGTGTCTTCGAGAGCGATCAAACTTGAAAAGGAAACTCCGCAGGGCCGGATAAAATCCACCAGTATCAGATTTGTGTGTGTGTGTGTGTGTGTGTGTGTGTGTGTGTGCATGGGGAGGGGGAGGGGGCTTATCCGCGTGAAATATAGTTCTGATATGCTAATGTATGGCAAAGGGCAGATTAAGACACGTGCCTGAGGGGGGAAGGATGTGAGTGTGTGTGTGTGTGTGTGTGTGTGTACTGTGGTTGTAGTTGGGGCCTTGTGTGGGTGTAGGCTGTGTGGGGTAGGACAAGCAGAACAGGCCAGGGCCTTTCCTCCACCATAGTCCTAATTATGGAGTTGAATATATTCTAATCTGCCATATTTCCCCACAGCTCTCACTCACATCAGAGATTTTCAGAAAAGCGAAGAGACGAGGAGGCGGAGAAGGGATGGGTGGGGGTGTGGGTGGGGGTGTGGGGAGGGGGTGGATGTGTCATCATCCGTGCCCTCAGGTGACAGTTAGGCCCACTTCCTCCCACGACTCCCCCTCCCCTTCCTCCTGCAGACTGACGCGAGCACCTCCTCCTCCTCCTCCTCCTCCTTTTCCTCTTTGGTGATGCAGAGGCCAGACAGCAAGGGTGAGTTCAGTGACACACCCGCACACACACCCACACACACTGCTCTAGTCTTCAAGGTTAACTGCTGAGGCTACAGTATAGCTCCAGTGGTGTTGTAAGGGCCTAATCATGCCAGCAAGACCTTTTCCATCCTACTGTTCACACATGTAAACACACACACACACACACACACAAATGCACACTCAAACAAATCCATAGACAGAGGTCTAAAAACAACATGTTTGGCATGCCCCAGCAAGCTTGTGGGGAACATCTGGGCATCGTTGTGTTTATGTTTGCTCTGGTCGGGCGGGCAGCAAGGGCACAGACGGCATTATGGGGAATCGCGGCCACGCCACCCAGGTTCAGAGGGGGTGACACGCACCACAGTGCAAGCAGGCACAGGAGGATCAGGCATGTGCCACTGCCAGCCAAAAAACGCCACGGTGGAGGTTCTCTCTCTTTCTCTCTTTCTCTCACATTTGGACAGAGAGAAGGGGAGCGAGAAACAGAAAGAAAAAAAGGGAGAGACAGAGAGAGACGATCTATTCATACTGTTCTTCAAGCACAGACACCTCCACGGTGAAGACAAGATCGAGGGAAACAAGGAGAGAGTAAGAGAGAAGTGAAATGATGAGAAAGTGAGAAAGAAGTGAGAGAGAGATGGAAATGAATGGAAAGCGGGAGGAAATGAGAGAGTGAGAGAAACAGACACAGAGAAGAAGAGAGAGAGAGAGAGAGAGAGAGAGAGAGAGAGCAGTGCCACAGATGCTGCTGGAAGTTGAACTAGTGCCAGAACTGGAGCCAAGGTCACCGCGCCAGAGATCAGCCAAGCCTGGTCTCCATGGCCCCTCTCCAGACCCGGCTCTCTCTAAAGCGCTCCCCGCGGACCAGACTCCGCGCTCACCTCTACCCCCTCAACCACGCACCCTGCTGATTGGCTGAGGCCCTGGATGACTCCCCTGTGACAGCCTCACTGACTGGCTCCTGCGGATGAGCTGACTGAACCAACTAAATGTGTGTGTGTGTGTGTGTGTGTGTGTGTGTGTGTGTGTGTGGTGGGTAGTTGCACATGTCTGCCTGCCTCCACTGAGACAGCTCTCTACAGCAGTGCTCACAGTGCTGGTTAAAAGAGCAAGTTTACTACAGACTGAGAAGAAAGCCAGAGAAAGAGAGAGAGAGAGAGAGAGACATGGAGAGGGAGAGGGTTTAGAGAGTAGATATGGAGCAGCTCCAACTACACAGAGGTCTGCTGAGAGATAGAGAAGCCATAGCCAAAGCCTTTCTGCATGCGCGCGCACACACACACACACACACACACACACACACACACACACACACAAACATTATACAACCCCTTATACACACACACATACACATACACAAATACAGACACTTCCAACATTCGCTCATTCTAATTCTCTCAGTCCTTCCCCTGCTTTTCACAGTATAAGCCTTTTGAAGCACAGTGTTGTGAAAAAAAGAGAACAAATCGAAATCCAACATTTAGGATAAAGGAGGAAAAAAGACAAGCATCATTCATACCTTCACTGCTTTATCACTCCAGCCTTCTTGAAATGCCTGAAAAAAATATTTTAATGAAAAGAACACTCTTTATCATTATTATTCTTTCTTTCGTTCTTTCTTTCTTTTTTTGTTGCTGAGGTTTCCCCCTTGTTCAATTCAGGGCTTTGTGTCCATGTCCTTCCACAGAGAAAGGCTCATTGAAAGAGCCACGCTAATACAGGATTCAGCTGCCGCAGTAACTCCTCCTAGCTACCACCGAATGACACGGCCACTCAGGGAGGAAGAAGACAAGCAAGGCAGAGAGAGGAATGGAGAGGTCAAGATGGAAAAAAACACAGAGGAGAGAGGCAGGTGCATAAAACTCCTAAGGAAACATGGCAAGTGTTACGCAAATGTGTATTTATTCACACACACACACACACTTACAGCCAGGTGCACGGGCAAAAATCACTAAAACAAGCTCCACGGAGAGCTTTTTACAGTATCTCACTTGCTCTCTCTCTCTCTCTCTCTCTCTCTCTCTCTCTCTCTCTCTCTCTCTCTCTCTCTAAGCCCTCCCTCCACACTCCCCCTCTCCCTCCTCCAGTGCGGCTGGGATGGGGGAGGCAACAGTTGTGTGTGAGCGGAGAGTGGAGAGCAGAGAGCGGGTGCACAGTTACCTGTAGCAGTGCCTGCAGCTTGTGGGTCCGCTGGGACTGCTGCTGTCTGCTCCACTCTCCGCTCAGCCTGGGATCTGAGCTACGCCGCAACAGCCAGCAGCATCTGTGCACGAGTGTGCTTCTGTGTGTGTGTGTGTGGGTTTGTGTATGAAGTTAGGGGGCTGACTGATCCTATGTATGTGTATGTATTTGTGAGCTATGTATTTCTGTATGCATGTGTGCACCATATGTGCCTTTCTTTCTTTCTGTGTGTATATGTGTGTGTGTGTGTGTGTGTGTGTGTGTGTGTGTGTGTGTGTGTGTGTGTGTGTGTGCATGTTTGTGTGTGAAGTTGGGGGGCTGACTGATCCTATGTATGTGTATGTATTTGTGAGCTATGTATTTCTGTGTGTATGTGTGCACCATATGTGCCTTTCTTTCTTTCTGTGTGTATGTGTGTGTGTGTATGTTGTGTGTGTGTGTGTGTGTGTGTGTGTAATGTTCCAATGCAGCGCTATCTCTGTGGGCCCTTGATGAGTGTTGCATTCTAACATTAGTGCTCTTTGTTCCCACTTCATCTCCAACAGATCTATGCACCTGCTGGGCTCCCATGAGGAAAACGGGAAAGACCGGGTGGCAGAGATGAATTACAAGTTTTGGCAATGAGCGTCTCAATTCCTGTGTGTGTGTGTGTGTGTGTGTGTGTGTGTGCTTGCACGTGCATGTGCGTGTGAGTGTTTGTCGTAGGAAAAAAGTCGTGGGTGGCTGAGAAAAGTTGCAAATTTAGAACAGGATGTTTTAGCAGACAGTAGGGCCTACGCGTCTGTGTGTGTATCTTGTGTCTGTGTGTGTAAGAGTGGGAGGTCTTTGTTTATTTGTGTGTGTATATGTATTTGTGTATAAATGAGTGTGTGTGTGTGTGTGTGTGTGTGTGCGTGCAGAAATGAAAATTAGCGCATGTGTATGGACACGTGTGCTTCTGTCACCTCCTCCACTCCAGTCACAGCTCGCCTGGCGAAAAGGTAATTAGTCCCACCTGAGAGTGTCTGCAGCGGCGCGCGGTGCGTCTCGTTAATCTCACAGGTGAGTAATTAAACGAGCCTAGGTACCTGGAGCAGCCGCACAGGAGGGCGTGTGCGAATGAGTGAGTGAGCCTCGCGCCAAGGCACCCGTGTCTCAATTCAGTGCCAGAGACCCCACAGGAGACATCACACACACACACACACACACACACACACACACACACACACACACACACACACGCGGACACACACACACAAATACACATGCACGCGCACACACACACACATTGCCAGTTTACTGCCAGCTGCACAAGTCTCCATCCAAACTCAAATCACTGGTTAAGAGAGCGAAGAGTGCAATACTCATCAGTGTTAATCATATTTCCACAAAGTCTATTACTGAAAAACATACTCAATCATACACACATGTGCATCTGTATTTCCAAATAAATCGCACTCACTCACACACACACACACACACACACAGACTAACACATGCTATGTGCTCTAAACACACCCATATCCCAAGATATGAAAATACACACACACACACACACACACACTGCTGTGATTTGAGGAGATCATATTCTGATCAGGTGAGAGTATCCCCAGCAGTGTGTTTCCTCAGTCTGGCCATGAGGAATGAGCTGGTCTCTGCTTCACTGGGCAAACCCCCCTCAAACCTCCATTTTCTGCTCCTATCACTGCAGGTGGGGTCTGCCCCCCCTCCCTGTCTTTCTGTATTTATCTCTAATCTCACTCCATATCCCCCTCTCTTCTCTCTGTCATCCCTCTTTCTCTCTCACTCACTGCATGCCCTGTAAGGTTCTCTTTACCCAACTGTCTTCATCTCTCTCTCTCTCTTTCTGTTTCTCTCTGCGCTCCCTCTCTTTCTCTCGGATTATCTACCCTCTACTCTCCCTCTCTCACTTATTTATCTATCACTTTCTTTTTAATTGTCTCTCTCTACTCTGTGTGTGTGAGTGTGTGTGTGTGTGTTTGCCATGAAGATGCCTGTGAGCGCAATGTAATATGTGATTAGGTCCAGTGGCTGTCCCCATGGATGTTCCCCCACCATTCCTGCTGTTGGGTCCCTTTTAGAGCTCACTTAGTAGACCGAGAATTAGTTCCCCCTCCTTGATCACACACACTACTTCATCTCTTCCTCTGTCTGAGCAAAACACACACCCTAACACCGCATCTCTGTCTCTGTTTCTGTGTGTATGTGTGTGTGTGTGTGTGTGTGTGTGTGTAAAAAGCAAAAGACTTTGCACACAGGCAGCGACCGCTTCGACTTTGCTGTTTTGCAGCGGCTCGCTTTAATTTAGCCCCTTTAATTTCTGTTTGTCTGATGCTGAAATTGAGGGTGATCTGTTTTGCTGATTAGAGAGCGAAACACAGAGCCATTAATCCTCATTGAGACGGGCTGCCTTTGACGCCGCTGCTCGCTTCAGCGAGAGGCGTTTTGGAGTAAACAAGCACAGGGAAGGTTTTTTTTTTGGGGGGAGGACGTTTCTGGGCCTGGGGGTACTAGCATTACTGAAACACCCCCCCCCCTTCCCATTACACACTACACACACACACACACGCACAAACACAAACAGACAGATACACACACACACACGCGCAGCACTAATCTCAGAAATCAGTAGCTTTCAAGCACAGCTCCACGGCTTAAATGGCCAGCCTAAAGCAAAGCAACAGGAAATCACATCTCTCACATTTTTTTTAAGGGCAGAACTAGTCATTCCCCTCCACAGTGTCTGGAAGCAGTCCAACAGCAAAGGACACACAGTCGTTCTAAGGTCAGCCAAATCAAACCATACCGAGCCAAAGTGGAGCACCTTGCGTGAGCCTCTTGCCAAGCGGGTTCCACATGTGAATATGACGTGCGAGCGCACTGCAACCTGTCAGCTAGGAGTCCTTGTGCTAGACACTGGCTCCGTGGCTCTGCACATACTGCTCGTATGATATTTTAATGAGTGGTAATGGGGGCTCGCCCACACGTGTGTGATGGCTTCTGACTGTGCCTGTCACAGGAACACACGACGTGACGCCCAACCTCACGAGAGGTTGGCGCACTGGCAACAGCAGAGTGGAATATGTGTATACACACACACACACACACACACACACAAAGAGACTATCAGACACACAGAAACTAACCCGCATGAAGTAGCGCACACTTACACTGATGCACACATACATACACACACGCACACACACTGACACACACACAAGGTCTATAAATCTTCAGAACCCTCAGGATGACTTGCTAGCACAAACACACTCTGCAGGCGGTGATGTCCAGCAATGGATGTCTCAGAGGAGCCGCGTTGTGCATTCTGCCCAGAGTGCAGCTCCACTCTCTCTCTCTCTCTCTCTCTCATTCTCTCTCTCTCTCTCTCTCTCTCTCTCTCTCCTCCACGCATTTGAGCTTTGGCGGTAATGGAGCACGACCCGCACAGAAGGTCATCAGATAGCCACGTTTGCCTTGAGTCATGTGGAATAAATTAAACATTTTTGCTCTACACTGAGGATAGAGACAAGGGAATTGCTTTTGCTCCCTCACCCTACACACACACACAAACACACACACACACACACACACACACACACACACACACACACACACACACACACACACACACAAACACACACACACAGAATGTCCACCTGACTAAAATGGTACATCGTACAGTGACTCAGGCTACGAGGGTGGGCAAACCAGGTAATCAAGCATAAAAAGAAATATGTGATGGTTGGTGATGAGGTGGGTGGATGTGTGTGTAAGGTCGATTTGTGTGTCTGAGGAAGGGGGTGGGGGGTGGGGTGGGGTGTTATGTGGATATGTGTGTGTTTGTTTGTGTGTGTGTGTGTGTGTGTGCGGGGGGGGGGGATTGGAAAAAGACTACAGGATGAGCCTGTCAGTGCTGTCACATCTCTGGCTGCACCGCAGGTGTGGTGAAGTGGGGCGGTGGGGTGCAGTGTGTGTGTGTGTGTGTGGGGGGGGGGGGGGGGGGGTTTAGTATTCATGACAGCAGCTGCCTGTTGTATTATTGCTTTAAATTACATTACAGCAGGCGAGAAAACAAGCAGAGGTGGATGGGTGGAAAGACAGAGAAAGAGGGAGAGGAAGAGAAAAAGCGAGAGAGGGAAAGAGAGGGAGAAGGAGGTGAAGAGGGAAATAAAGGGAAAAGAGGAAGGGAAGAAAACATAAAAGACAGAAAGAAACAAGGAAGAAAGATGAAGAGAATGTTTAACATAGGTTCTCGTCACAGGTATAGCTGGGCAGGTTATGGGATGGAGAGAGAAAGAGGAGAGAGAGAAAGAGAGAACAAAGAGAGTAAGTGGGAGGGAGAGACACACAGAGAGAGAGAGAGAGAGAGAGAGAGAGAGAGAGAGAGAGATTTACACACTCACCCAGGGGAGAGGCACAGCACTAAAGCCTTTGGCACCAGCATACATCACTTGGCCGGCGAGGTGATGGCCTCATAAACACATGCATGAAGCAGCTGCCCCCAAGACTACACCACAGGCAAAGTGCAAACACACCGCCACAGCCACAAACCACTCCATACACCTGGCTTGGAACTATCACATCTATGATAAGACTGCAATTAACTTGCTTGCAAATTTGCATGAAATGGCTGGTGGTGCTGTGGTATTTGGTCAAACGAAATATCTCAGTTTTTTTTCCCCCACTGACATAATACTGAGCTAATTATATAGAGGCAGATATCAAAGGGCTTTTGATGTAAAAATGTACCTTAACTAATTGTGTTTTCATCAGACCCTCATCTGTAGAGCGCTTGCTAATCATGCAGGGAAAGAAAGGCTTTTGGTTTGGTTCTCCAGAAGAGGCTCCTAGTTTCAGTCATCATTCATCGTTCATTAGCCTCAGCTAATACTTTAAGTTCTGTTCTATTGGCTTGAATTCAGTGGATTTTGGTGCAATAAAGCTCCAAGCTTTTTACTGTCCGCTAAATGCTAGTTTGTATCCATGCTCCCGTACAGGACACTGTTTCCATTCCTGAATGGTGTGTTTGAAAGACTGATTCTGAGAGGATTGTGTGTTTGTAAGTTCGTCTGTTACCAGTCCAATGTGTTACACCCAGATTTTTTTTTTTGCGATCACTGAAGTAACACAGACGTCAGTGGTAAAGACCATTTTTCCATTCCATTTTTTCTCCCTCTCCAATCTTCCATGTATCTTTGGGCGCTGCCCTTTTTTACACAGCTATTTACACACCAGCACGACGGCCGGCAGGAGCACAAGAGAAGGAAAAAAAACATCACATTATTTAAGAGGAGAGGAAAGAGGATGGAGAAGAAAGAGAAGGGAAATAAGGGGAAAAAATTATTTGCCAATAATCGCTTTCCAGCCAGTGAATCTCATTGAAAATTGAAGGCCATTTCTGTGTGGATGAGAGGGTGTCGGGCACATCAGCTCTCAGTCAATCGGATTTCTGACTGCTCATACGAGAAAGCAGGAGGGGGGTAGTGGTCGATGCCGGCAAATAATTCTACGGATCCTTCATGGGGCGCTTGGGCTAATAATTCAGCTGAATTTAGTGTGGCAGTCAATGACAATCACGATTTTTCACTTCACCCAGGCCCTTTATCTTACTATCCTCTTTACACTCACACACACACACACACACACACACTCATACACACACACACACACACAGTCATACACACACACACACACACACACACACACACATACATTCATGGACACACACAAAATCGCCACAATGGTGCATCACTCTCTGGTCCTCTTTCTCTCCATGTCATTCAGTCTCACTCTCTATCTCCATCACTCTCCAGTCTCTTTCTCTCTCTCACTCACTGTCTAAATACTCCATACTTTCTCATTCTCACTACCCCCCACTTCTCTCCCTCTCTATTCTTTCTCACACACACAGAAACACACACGCAAGCAAGCACACACACACACAGTTTTTTTTCGCTCTCGACAGTCGACGCATTGTTCCATCTCAGCACCTATCGAAGGCTCTTAGGCACGATGAAATGGCCATGTTTTATGGGCCAGCGACCACGTCTGCGATTGGAACTTGAGGAGCTTTTTTTTCCACAGCGAGAATGTGCCGGAAGCCATCTCTCCCATTCGCCAAGCCAGTCATGCTCACTGGGACTGGGTGTGTAAATGGCAAACAAGCCAATGAGAGCCCTGTTCTCCCCAGTAGTAAAAGCTTCAGACTGTGATATAGGATAGGTCAGTACACTGACATTATCCTGAAGAAAACCTGCTCTACAGAATCATATGGTCATGTTATTGTGTGCAATTGTCTGTGTTGTTATTGCTTTGACATGGTGGTATAATTCAAATATTGCACTGTAAGGGAGAGAGAGGTTGGTAAATGATGCAATGGCTTAATCTTGACAACTGACATCTCAGTTGAAGGTGTGTCAAAAAAGAGAGCACCCGTGTCATTCTGTAACACAGGCTCGCCTTTCTGAACACACACACACGCACACCTCCCCAAGGCCCACTCTAAATGATGCATGCTAGACCGAGCGCTTCATTTCTCTCCACACACAAGAGAGATAATTACTGCCATTCTGGAGTTCTCCAGCCATAGACACACTTGTGACACAAACACATGTTCACCAGGTTATCTGCACCCAGCACCTTTCAGGCCGCCAGTGAGTGAGCACATGCACACACACACACCCCAACATCCAAACCCCCTTTTCCCATCTTCAATCCATCCATCCATCCATCCATCCCTCCATCCACCCATCCATCTTTCAGTATCCACTGGACTCCCCTGTTTTCCAATCCCCTCATCTTGGCAAGGTGGAATCACACCGTCCCCCCACATACCACACACACACACACACACACACACACACACACCTCAACTCATTCCTGTCATCCTCGCTGGCCCAGCTGCATCACAGATTTTTCATTAGAAGAGAGAAAAGGGGTGAAGAAGCCCCCACTCATGCATAACACACACACACGCGCGCACACACACACACACACACACACACACACTGCTGTCAGCAGCATCACCACCACTTCGTCACCCACCAAATCATTTCGCTCCCATTTAATCCTGATGGTCTTTAGATTTGCTCAATTCCACTAATCCCACTTTATGGCTTTCTTTTCACCCTTTTTCCCTCTCTCTCTCTTTCTCTCCCCCTCTGGCAGGTCCCACTGTGTGGGGGCCTTTCCTCTGTCACCCCCTCTCTGATTGGGGAGGTGTTTAACCCAGTAGAGCGACGACTACTCACGCCTGTCTCCACGTGGAGTGCGTCTTAATCTTCGCCGTCTCCATGCTGGAGTGTTTCGTTTAATGCAAATGAGTTATTAACATAACACACACACACACATACACACATCCACCCACCCACCCACACACACACACACAAACTAATCAAAGTGCATCAGTGCGGGGAGACTCTATGTGGGCCCTGTCTTTTATCTGCAACAGACTAATGGCATTAACATACCAGGCTAATTGAAGGCGGCCTATCTCCAAAGTTAAGAAAAACTGGGGGGTGGGGGGGGGGGGGGTGTTGAGAGAGGGGTATGACTGCCTTAGTGGGTCCATCTTAATGGGGGGTCTCGAGTGGGAGGGGACACAGTAACTTTTCTCTGAGTGTGGGCTTGGGAGGGGAGGCATCACTGACCCATTCACTTGTGCTTCTCTCTTTCTCTCCCTCTTTTTTTCTACCTAGATGCATACACACACATGCACACACACACACACAGAATTTGTTATTTGTCCGAGTGCTTGTGAGTGATTAGAACTAAGGGTTGTGGTGAAAATAAATTATTGCTGTGTGGACTCTTGGTAGAGAGAGGTGCCTCCTCAAGCAGCTCTTCTGAGGTGGTGGTGGTGAGCGTGGGGTGTCTGATTGTGTGTGTGTGGGGGGGGGGTGGTCTCAGTAGAGCTCTATCAAGGAGGACAAATGGCCTGAAAGCCTATGATTGAAAACCCTATTTCACATGAGGAGAGAAGGAGAGAAGGAAGGGCAGATGAGCTTCTCTCTCTCTCTGTCTCTCACTCTCTCTCTCTGCCATTTTCACTCACACACACACACACAGAGCAACACAGAGATAAAAAAGGGAAGAGAGAGAGGAGAGGAAGAGAGGGAGAGAGCGATCACCCACTTCTCTTTATCGATGAGCCCCTCTGTGACTGAGGAGTGACAGCCTTGTCTCTTATAGTCTATAAGATGTGCTAAGGACAGATGAAGCCATTTAGGTCCCTCATTAGTTGCTGGCCAGCTGAACGCCGCTGTGTGAGTAGAGGTGACCTATAAGATGGCATTGAGGAGCCCACACAAGTACCACTGACTTCATGGGCCTCTCTCTCTATCTCTCACTGCAGTACCACTCAACGACATTTGAAGAGCTATGTGAATGAGCATACTGGAAAACAACTGGAAACTGTTTTTTTCTAGGGTTTTTTTTTTTATTTTTCTTTTTTTTCTTTTTTCTTCCTCGTGTAAGCAGATAATCTTCAAGACTCGAAGACTTTGGGGTTTGTGAAGTAGACTGGGAAATTCATGAGTTATACTAAATCATGTGTGCGTTTATAGCGATTCACCCATAGATGTTGCTTTTGATCGCCGAGAGGGGAAATTCCTTTAGAGTCTTATTTTCTGTTCTCATTCGTTTCAGATCAGAAAGAGGAGGCTTATGAGCGCAACTCCCCATTTGTCTATAAGCATACAACCACTTTCCTATTCCATTCTCATCTCACCTGGCCCTTCCACACACGCACACACACACACACACACACACCTCCCCCCATCACCTCTACCTCTCTCATTCCTTCAGCCAGCCTGATTCAGTGCATTTATCTCACTTCCTGAAAGCCTCTCCTCTGCATTACGCCCTCATCTATTTGCTCGTCTCATTCGTCCCTCCGTCTCATTTCCTAATGCATCTTTGTCTCCACCTCTCCCTCTTTTCCACCACATCCATCCATCCATTTCTCTTCACCAATTTCCCTCACTCTCGCTCTTTTTTCTCTCTCTCTCTTTCTCTACCTTACAAACCCTCTCTCCATCACAATAACCATCCATCCATCCATCCACCTCTCCATCTCCACCTCTCTCTCGCCCTGTCTTCTATCTCTTCATCTGAATTCACCATTCCTCATTTGCTGTTTTCATCACCTCAGCTGGCATTCCATTCATTCTCCTTCCTTATTCTGCCTCCCTTTCTCTGCCTATTTCTCTTTTTTATCTCTCTCTCATTCTTTCTCCCTTTCTCATTCCCGCATCTCTCCTTCTTCCAACCTTCTCTACCACTCCTCCCTTCCTCCTCCTCCTCTGTCTCTCTTGTCTTTCTCTCCATTTCTCTCATTCCTTTGCCTTCACTCCATCTCTCTCCCCCTCTCTCTCCCTGTGAGTGTGACACCAGGCTTCTGGTGCAGCTCCAGTCACTGCAGCTCCATTTATCCTGTTTGCTCAGTGAGCCGAACCGCACTGATAAAGAGACACACGTAATCTCTCTCTCTCTCTCTCTCTCTCTCTCACACATTATCTCTCTCTGTCTCTCTCTTTCTTTCTTTCTCTCTCACTGTTTCTCTCTCTCTCTTGCTCTCTGTTTCTCTCTCTCTTGCTCTCTCTCTCTTTCTCTGTGTGTCTCTGACACACACACACACACACTCATACGCACATGCATACAGGCACAGAACACAACATGGCAAACCTAGTACACACATACAAAACACATGAACTTGATTGTGCAGGATTACATACACACACAAACAAACATTCGTACACCCCCTCAGACACACACATACACACTAAGAAACACACACACACACACACACATACACACACACAGACGGATGGACGATCTGGAGTGGACGGCAGCCTCAAAGGCTGTCTGCATCCACAAGATGAAGAGCCCAGTGCAGATTGGGCTGTTATCGCTGCGGCAATGTGGGCTGGCACTTTCATATCGAAAACTCCGACAAGGAAAAAAAAGGAATAAAAAATGAGAATAAAATAAATAAATATACATTTCCCCCCTTTTCCCATAGCCGCTCTCTCTTCCACCACCCTCTTCAATTTCTGACATGTACACAAGCGTTCCTCCTTTCTGTAGTGTGTGATAAGAAGGAAAAATAGATTCACAGAAGGATCTCTCTCTCTCTCTCTCTCTCTCTCTCTCTCCATCTCTCTCTCTCTCTGAGAAGGCGCGAGGAAGAAGCAAGCAAAGTCATTTCCAACCAGATATGCTCTGCAGACGAGTAAGTAAAGGAAGCAGGTGGAAAAAAAACAATCTTTTCTGTGGAGATGTATTGTGATCTCCGACCCACAATAAGCAAAGCCCACATAGTGCCTTTTCCATGTAAACATTCACCAAATGGAGAAAAAAGGTAAAGGCTGGGTGGCTACAGCAAAGCTAGACCCGTGCTGGGAGCATGAAAGAGATCAGTGACACCAAAAGCTGTCGGTGAGTAAGAAAAGCAAAGCGCTGAAAAGAGAAGGCGGCCATGACTGAACTCGAAAAGATACAGCACCCTAATGATGACACCCTCGTTGCCTCTTGCAGAGTTCCAGACACAGGGAATCTCTTTCAGTGTTCAGTGCAGAAGGTTCAATTCCATCTTTTGATTGAAGCCTCCCTCGCACTTACTCAACCACCAACCACCACCAACAGAACCACCTTCATCAAAAATCAGGGCTAATGGCTTATGAATGCTTCATGAGAGAGATGAGTGCAGAAAAGAGAACAAGAGAGTAAAAGAGAGAGAGAGAGAGAGAGAGAAAGAGGAATTCTATATAGAGAAGAAAGAAGAGAGGAAGAAGGTTAATTGAAATGAAGGAGGAGATATAGAAAGGGAAAGATGCTTGGAGGAAAACTCATTCAGAGGGAACAGGTAAAAAGTGAAAGAGAGAGAGAGAGCAGAGGAAAGAGAGAGAGTTGAGTACAGGTATATAGGGAAGAGAGAGAGAGCATGGAGACGGAGTAATGTTGAGAAGAAAATTAGTTCAAAAGAAATGAGACACTAGAGCTAAAGAGGATGAGAGAGAGATGGAATGATGAAATGCTAACTCTGTTGGCTCTGGTCTGGGGGGTAGGGCTCGGCTCGCTGAAGCATCTGTTAGCATGGTTGCCTGCTCCTTCCTCCACCCAGGCTTCCTGGCTGCCAGCTGAGGTGGGGACCATGATGACGAGCCCGAGCCCGACTATGCTGCTCCTCTCCTGGGGAGGAGCACAGAGGATGCCCCCTGCACGCTCCAGATGTTCTCCAGCAAAGGACACCCCTGGCAAAGCACGGAGGAATGTCACCACACGCACACGCACACGCACACACACACACACACACACACTCATCTCTACTCATGCATATTATACCATTAGAGTATAGGCTGTGAACACATACACACAAGCACAGTGCAATTAATAAATGAAGGGGCCCTGACACACATAGTGACAAACCCCAATAGTGCGCAAGCTTCAGACACAATTAACAATTAAACTGAAAAGAAATGCACATGCTTATGTGCCCCCTCCTCCAAAACACACACACACACACACACACACACACACACACGTGCTGCACTCATGTCGGCATACATTTGTCACTGTGTTTTCATTGCCAGTAGGTGTCCAGCTGGACAAGCATGGAATGAATATTCCATCAAATACCCCCCAAAGGGAGAAGGGAATGAGCCAAAACAGAGAGCATCTGAAGAATCTCACTGTGACAATACCAATATCATTTTCAGGACAACCCAAAGGCCAACCCCACATTTTGGCTGGGATTCCTGCAATGTGTGTGTGTGTGTGTGTGTGTGTGTGTGTGTGTGTGTGTGTGTGAGGGGGGAGGGGGGGGGGTTAAACATGGCTTTTCCAGTGGTCCTGTGTTAAACTGTACTCAATGTCATTACATATTTAGAGCATCATTCCCTATTCAGAGACCCCTCCCCTGCCCCCCTCCTCCAACACACACACAGACACACACACACATATTGTATAAGGTTCAGTGAAAATGTAACAGACTAGCTGATAATGGTTCAAGGATGATTCGCAGCCGCACTGATCATTTGTGCTGTGTGTGCCGCCAGGTGTGAGTGTGAGTTAGTTGAGATGCAGACTGTGTCTCCACTGCCCTGCTGCATTACACTTTAGTCTAAATCATTGATGCACAGTATCTTCTTCAATTCTCCTCCCATCCCCACTCACACACATAGGTGGAGGCAGACAGCAAAGAGTGCTCAGCATTTGCGGGGTGGGGAAAAACTGTCAAACGTTACCTCGGTTATGACATGCCACCCGTTTGCAACGAGCGAGGTCCCTCTAGGTAACAGCGTTGTTATCAGATTTCGCAAAGCCTCTTAGATGTCCACCTACTCCACCACCACCACACACACCCCCACCAGCCTCATCCACCCACACGCTTCTTTCTCCCTTCGTCCTACCATTCCACATCACACACCCACACACACACACACATCACACACCCACACACACAGTCCACAGGCTCTCCCATTTCCCCTCTTATTAGATATAAACCAATTTTAGCCCAGACACTGAAGAGACACAGGGGAGAGCCTAGAAGGCCAAACACGTATAGCAACTCCAGGGGACACACAGCTCTGAGAGCATCGGCAAAAAAGCATAAAGCAAGTTAAGGAGCAGCCGGAGATAAAATGCTATGCTTCTTGCTTTTTTTTTTCTTTAAAACTCATGTAAAAGTAGATCTAATTAAAGGGTTTTCTCTTTTTTTTCCTCCAAAACCAAGTAACAACGGAGAAGCTTGACAGAGGAAAATGGTCTTAGGGGAGCCATTTTGTTTCTTCCTGGTGTCTTGGCTGCTGAGGATTTCTGACTTATTCTTCGGCAACAAAAGATGGCAAGAGAAAAGTACTGGGGAAGAACCAGAGGATGAGTGCCGTTGGGAAATGCAGTGTATCACAGCCTCTTTCCACTCATGTGAGTAACAAGCAGTGGCATCAATTCTCTTCTGGAATGAAGGAGTGTGTGTTAGACATAAAAAAGGTAAACCATGCGGCTCTCTGGTACAAATAGGCACAAAAAGAGAGAGAAAAAAGGCATAAATTGTCATTTTTACCCCCACTTCTCCTGTCTGCCTCCTATACTGTTCATCAAATGTCAGAGAAAATGAGCAGCACCACTAGGGCTCTGCAGCGCAACACAAATCGCATCCTAAATGAGGAAACTCCATGTCTGTCTCGACAGCATCCACACTGGTCTGAGTGTGCTGTGCATGTTTAGGTGTGGAAGAAACCGAGAGAGTGCATTTGCACATGTGTGTGTATGTGTGTGTGTGTGTGTGTGTGCTTTGAGTGCGCACAAGCTTTTGCATGATCTTGATCTTTTCTGTGTGCGTGTGTGTGTACATGTGCCTCGCATGTGTGTGCACAGGTCTCCCACTGTGCAGGGGTTGTGTTTGCATAAAAAAACAAGGGTGTAAAAAGGGGTGAGTTAATTGATGTGCTAATGCCATCTGACTCCTGCATATGTCCACCCCCCCGCCCCTGCTCCACCTTCATTTGCCAGGCAGTCGCCGCAACGCAATACTGGGAAATCGTTCAAGAGCCCCCTCACCCTACACCCGCCCAACCATCCCCCCCCCCCCCCCCCCGAGACCGAATTATCAACCATTGAATTTTTCCTTTTTCTTTTTTCTCTTCTTTTTGTGCGTGTCATGGGGGGAGGGTAAAGGGGGAGGGGACAGTAGCCAAAATCACTGAAGCTTTGCATTCCAACAGACTTACAATGACAGATGTGGCGCTGAATGCTTGGTGTAGGATTTGAGGAGGGCGTGCGGGTGATGCTTTTTTTTGGTTCCCCCCCTTTCTCTTCTCTTCTCTTTTCTGCCCTCCCCGTTCCAATTTAAATTGAAAAAAATAATAGATGCCACCTTGTCTGTGACTCACAGAGGTAATCTTCACTTCAAAGGCAGGAGGGGAGGGCCACCTCCAAGCTCCATGGAGCAGGTTAGCGGCCTACACCAGAGCAAGAGAGAGAGAAAGAGACAAAGACAAAGAAAGAGAGAGAGTCGCTGTGTTTTTCAATAGGAGGTGAAGAAACCAGGGAACACCGTCATTGAGGCGCTAAAGCCTACAGCTACTTAAAATAAGCTTCCGTCTGTAAACAGACATGCTCTAAAATCCCTTCTTTCTTTCTCTCTTCCCCCCTCGATCCATCTCTCTCTCTCTCTTTCTTTTCTCTCACTCTCCCTTCCTCCTGCACTCTCACTCATATAAACAGATACACTCCTGCTCTCTTTCCCCAGCAAGCGTATCCACATTAATGGAGAAGAGTCACAGCCACAAGGAGCAAGGGCTTCTTCATGATAATACACTTCTGCAGGCTACCACTGAAATAAAGAGAAAATGTATTTTTAAATAGTGTGGGGGGCAATCTAATTTCAACATGACCAAAGGAGAAACGACACATACGCGTACGCACACACACACACACACACACACACACACATAGACAGCTGTGTGAGAACACTTTCTAACACACACATATAGGCTATGCATAAATGCACACACACACACGCACACACACGCATACACACAAACGAACAAACAAATAAATAAACAGTCCTCTGGGTTTAGAATTATCCTCCTCCAGTTGCCGTACCTCCAACTCCATTTCGCTCCCATTTAACAGTTTAGACATTATCACCAGCCTTAGTCTCATCCTCTGGGGTACCCTTCCTCCTCTCCAGCGCCGACCAACTTTAATCAAAAGCCCTCCAATCAACCACCTCGAGTAGAGCAACACTAACAACACTTACACTCCTCCGTAATAAAACACCACCACGGCATGTTCCACAGGTCAAATGGAAGTGTTACCCCACTCTCCCATCACCAACCCTAACTGTGCCCCCCCTCCCCATCCCACACACACACACACACACACACACACATACACACACACACACACACACACCACTACCCCCAGAAGCACTTATGAAGAATGAGAGGCTGGTGGCGGGGGCCATCTATGATATGGCACTGGAAGCTGGAGAGGCATACTATAATTGAAAGAGAGGGTCATTTGCTAAATGAAAAGTACGCCAGGGCTAAAATCACATAAGGTCGCTTCCGCTCTGGATAGGGAGGAGGAGGGGGAAGGCTGGCTCATTGTCTGAGTCTGGAGATTCATTGCACTGCGTCAAGTGTGAGTGAATATGGGCAATTTTTGTGAATGTACATCTCTCTCTCTCTTTCTCTCTCTGTGTATGTATGTGTGTGTGTTTATTGGAGGGACATCTATAACTGCTACCTCTATGTGTCTGTGTATGTTAATGTGTGTATATGTCCATGAAAATGCATCTGTCTGCATGCGTGTCTAAGTCTTTTCATTGGTGTGTGTGTGTGTGTGTGTGTGATCTACTGATGCTGATGTTTTACTTCCTACCCAGATCCACAGGGCACAGACAGATTGTGAGTGTTTTAAGAAGATTATGAGGCCAGATTAGCAGGACATGTCTCTATATGGGCACCACAGAGTGCCTTTGCACTGCTCTGTACATCACACACACACACACACACACACACACACACACACACACACATTTGAACTTAAACTGCATGATTAAGCTACCCATAGATTTGTTTGTCAGTCAGGGACACATTATGCTATAACACGTCTCTTCAAACTAATGGCCGGCAACTCATCAGGGTATAGTATAAACATCTCCATATCCATCACAACAGACAAATTAATTCCACCGGGTACTTCAAAACAATGTCCCTCTCCTACCATATCCCTCCATCTACTGTCCACTCAGTTTCTAACGGACAACTTCATAAACACATGAATAAGAGACACCGGGAGCATCATGGCCACTAAATGGCGCTTGTGTGGGGGAATCACATGATCAGCGATAAGACCACAGAGGCTCCATTGAGAGTGAATAATGAAGTGTCCTTCTTCAGAGGATCAACATGGCCGGACTGATTAAACCGATAGCCCTTAATCACGTCCAACACTCCCCCTGCACTGTTCACTTCCTGCTTAAACTATCCCTTGCTAAACATAGCAGCAACAGCAGAAAAAAGTGAGAAAAAAACGCAATCATAATCAAAGTGCTTTCAACTCCAGCCCAAAGAGAGACAAAGGACCAGAACGTGCCACCCTGCAATTAGCACTAATAGTAATTACAGGCCATAGGCTCAGATGTCTATTACGCTAAACAGGCCAGCCTGCTAGCTCTTATCAATAGGGAGGCTGATGTCACGCCAGGCCAGGGTATCAATGACAAGGGCCTGGGAATGAATGGTCAATGCACAGGGCCAAGAAGGGGATTTCCGTGGGAGAGGCTATCATTCTTGGAGACTTGGGTAACAGAGGTAAGCTCCACATGTGCCACAGAAGAACCACCCACCTGGCCACTCCCGAATTGGCTCACTTAAGATGCTAAGGACAAAAAGAACTTCACTTCCAATGATGACTTACATTTCTACAAAATGTTCTGCGGAATGACTTGGGCAAATTTTACAAACACCAGGTAAGGAGCCAGACAGTTCATTCTAGAGTTCAACACTGGGGTTCTGATGTATCAGTTGTAAATTAATCAAATTCTGTCTATGTTTAACAGTGAAGCAGTGAAGTTGAACTAATCAGAGGCTTGCCTTTTTATTGATGTTTATTCATTATTCGTGGATTGAACAACATGTGCTTAGATCAATGGTCTCCACATATTAGCCACTGCAGATCAATCAAGAATGGCCTAACAGAATCACAGACCATATCTTCTGCCAAACAATGTAATAGATTTATTCCTGTGTGCAACAGGCACAACAGGTGGTTTATGTAAAGCAATGTCTAAAATGTATGATGTGGAAGAACACAAAAGCCTAAGACCACTGGAAAGAGATTGAAAGAGAACCTTCCAGAAGATTCAGCCAGGACACAAACCCATTATGCCTGCTGTAAATTGAAAAAGGGAGAAAATGGCATCTGGCATTGTCCATTCACTGAGTGAAATTACGCAGCCTGTGACAACATTTGCCAACAGATGCCTTCCAAGGTTCCGCAGCCTGCCACTCTCCTGCCGACCCCAAATCAAACTGAGAATCAAACTCGCATGAATAAGAGAGCAAGACAAGAGAGCACAACAATGTTGCCTTTGTGGGTTAACACTCACTATACGCCACGTTTCTATGGAGACGCACTGTCGCCTGCTGGGCTCGCTCAAGCTGAAGTAAATGGCCTTCCCGTGGTTAGGAATGGGAAAAAGTCCGAAAGACAGAGCACACACACTCACACACACACACACACACACACACACACACCACTCTTGGCACAACTGAGCTTGGTCCCGAGGCCCGGGTGCAAGGCACCTGGGGCATGTGAACACAGGTCTCACCTGTGCAAAGCCTCAAGAAGGAGATGTGGGGGACAACTGGAGTCAACATCTCTCAACCCCTCTTGCCCCCAAACCCCACAGACCATTCATTTAACCATCACACACACCTCCTAATATGGGCCCATTAAAAGCACCCCCCCCCCCACCTTAGGGATGGAGTGTAGGGGTCTGCCTGCCAGGCCTGTCAGTTTGAGAGACAACCGTGGATCCAGTTAACACACATTTCCACGCCTCTCTTAGGACCATAACAGTAATTGTGTCCTATAGGCATGACCCGGATCAAACTCAGCTAAAGAAGCATTTCTGACCAGACAGGCGACCTTTGAACCGTGAACCGCCTTGAGGCCTTAATGTGATGGCACGTTTGTGTTCGTTACTCGTGCTTGCTGACATGTCATGGGGTTGTCAGAGACTGAAATGTCTACCTGCTTGTCTACTACAGAGAGAGAAATAAAGCTTGAAATGTTTCCAGGTCTACGTCAGGATTTCTCCATAGATGTCAATACAAGGGCTGCATGCAAAATAGCACAGTGAATTAAAGCTTGCTGATCTGATCCAGGAAAATGGGTAAGTAAATCATAGTTTTTATTATGAAACGAAAAAGCACCTATTTCATCACGACAGAAAGCGGTACACCGTGTACAGCAAAACATATGCCAAAGTACGCACGCGTATCGTAACGGTACCGGGCACTCGTTGCTCTACAGGCTGCGGGAGCTCGCAAGGGTGCTCACCACCACGTTTGCTGCTCCCGGCGGAATCACTGCGAAGTGACATGCCGCAGTTGTTCCCGGCACGGTCAGCCCGCCAGCCCCCTGCTAGAGTCGGGAGAAACATCCACCCCCACCCCTGCGACCAAAAGATCATAACCCCACCCCCCCCCCCACACACACACACACACACACACACACTACTCTCAGCGAAACATAAACGTCTTCTGTCACATCGACTTAATCGTATAGCCTAAGCATTCCTAACTAATGAGTCATGGTTCTTTCGCATATAAAAACTACCACGGATCACAATGAGGTAACTAGTGCGCACATTCATGGTCAAATGATTTGTGGCCAGCCCGGGAAACGTCGGCTCTCACTGCAAAGCTATAGCCCCCCCATCACCGGGACGTTACGATTAATGCAGGTTTAAAATGCAGCGGAGCCTGTGCAAACTCAATCACCAGGCTACAGTCTTCATCCAGCTATCGTGGCTTCAGTGACAATGTTCTACAATTCTCAGTGCAAAAAGCTATCAAACTTCTTCCACATAATCGTCAGATAATTCTTTAACGTTAACGATACCTTTTCCCGCTTCAGCCCTTCCTTTCGACACCACAGCAACAGCAGAGATGTGTCTTACGACGGAGTGCTTTACTCAAAGCCCGGGCAAGACATTTCTACACAGCAGCTAAAGAACCCAAATAGCACGGCGCAATCCCTGTGCTGAGCTAACAGCTCACATGAGGATATAACCAAACCAAACTCACAGTGTTGAATGCTGCCATGGATACGATAACAATGTTTCATAATACTTAATGTCGCCATAAACATTTGTATCCACAAATTAATCGATACACCACCATTCCTCCGCGTTGCCGAAGAGCAAGCATGTCAATGCAGCAAAGCACTCACTGTTCATGCCGATTCATTTGAGCAAGGGCAACTCGTTTCATTTAAAATTAAGAACAAACGTTCACCACTGTACACAAAGTGTTTTTTCTGTGTAACGAGTAATGTTAACATGCTCTTCCATAACTTAAAAATATGTAAAACATTGTAAAACAGCATCTGCTTCACTTATTCAATAGTATAGGCTACCAGTCGACCATTTACACATATCACAGATTACAACAGTTAAAACAATTAAAATACAGCAAGAGACAGGTTAATTTCACTTGATTATTTCTTTTTAAAAGACTCTTTCAGTGCCCACGGCAATGTGCACCTGCTCCTATATGCCTACCTTCAGACTGATGTGAGATTGTGCGGCTCCCATACTTCTCATAGTAAAAAAAAAATCCAGTTATATATCCCGACGCTCTGAGGTCCATACAGTTCTTGTTACAACCGTAATCCAGTTTCCCATTCCGGGGACATACAGATAAATCTGGACTACATCCTTCCCATCGCGGCCAAAGAGTGTCAGGATTTTTTTGCGTTTCTTTTCGACCCTTTTCGCTCCCTTCTTTCGCTGCTCCCGCTGAAGTTGCCTAGTTACCTCTCTCTTAGGGTGGCTAAAACCACGGATCCCACAGCCAATCACGAGCCCGGGTGCGCATTAACCCGTTCTACGCCGACTTGTCCTGATTTCTCGGTTTCAGGGGAAAACGCATGAAGTGGGCGGGGTGACTGAGTGAGAGTTCCAGCACCGAAAACCAAGATGCGCAAAAGAAGATAAAAAGAAAAGAAGGCAGGTGGGGTGGGGGTTTGGGGGTGCGATGAATCTGAGCTGTTTATGTCTCTTCTTCTAAAGACAGATTAAAGTGCTGATGCACTCTCACAGTGGCGTTTGACTTCTTGTGACACAAATATAAGACCACAGCAAAAGAACCCAGCCGGTGTCCCACATAAGAAGACTGCTCATGTCTAACCCTGCGTTATGCTGGAGAAGAATGAGGACAGACTACCGGCCGACCGGCTGCCTGCTGCCCGCAAGCATCCACATGCTCACCAGGACGTACCTGCCAGCAAGCGGGGCTATAATTAAAAATCCTTCAGCCGCTTTTGTTCCTGAAATGATTAGTGATTGTGACGGGACTGGGTGGCAGTGGAGGGGGTGTAAGTGTGTGTGTGTGTATGTGTGTGTGTATGGGGGGGATTTTAACCCTGTGAGTCACCCCATCATGCAGAGTATTGATTTCAGTTCGGCCTGTCAGAGAGAAGAGGCTACCCACAGCATAGGAGCCTTTTCGCTCTTAATCAAGGTTATGAGGCTGAGTCAGTAACCGGGGGTGTTCCTCCTCACTGATCCCCAATTGCAGGAGGGAGGCAAGTTGAGCAGATGGCCCCCTGCAGAGGGACTTTAGACAGGAAAAACCTTCTGCAGCACGACTGGATCATTCCTGGACAATCTGCCTCATTCCCCATCAGGTGGGATGCTCCAGCAGAGCTCTTGTTATTTGTAGGATCAGGAGTGAGCAAACAGTTTGTCTGCATGCATGTGTAGATTCAAGTGTGTACATGCAACTCTTTGTGTGTGTGTGTGTGTGTGTGTAAGTTTGCCAATGTAACCTACATGTGTGTGGCTACAATCAATCAATCCAACCTCTCTTGACATATGGCACATTAAATGACTGCCGTCAGAGTCACTCTGCATCTAAAGATGCGAAAGGGGGAGAAGTTTAGAAGAAAACATCCATTTCCCATCCCTAAATTCCTCACCCCTCTAGCTCTCTCTCCCTCCCTCCCTTCCTCCCTCCCTCCTTCCCCCTCTCTCTCTTTCTCTCTCCTCCTTCCTCCCTTGTTCCCTCTCCCTCTTCTCTCCTCCCCTTCAACTGTGTGTAGTGGAGTGGGGTGCAGCAGCTTTTTGCTGGATTTGGTGTGCAGAACGTGGACTCAATCCCTCTGATCTGAACAAAGAGAGGACAAAAATTTCCATCCCCTTGCCAGTTTGCACTCTCCTCCCTCGCTGCATCTCCCTCTCTCTCTCTTTTTCTCTCTCTCTCTCTCTTCTCATGTTGTCTTTTTTTTAGGTGCCCAGTGGTGCTTCTGCCGTTCTCTCTCATCCTTCTCCATGTATATTTCTCTCTTATTCACGCTGTAAAACTTTGTCTGTCTGTCCCTCTGTCTCTCTTGCCCGCTCTCATCTTCCCCTCTTCCCATTTTTAGTACCAACAGCACCATGTGCTATTTCAGCATGTCTTTCTCTCTCTCATTTAGTTTCTCTGTTCTGTTCATCTCTTCCAGTATTCTCTACCATTCTCTGTGGCGACATCATGCATTGTTCTCACATTTTGTTTATGCCCAGCTGTGTCATACCCAAGATTTTAATCCCAAACCCCACCCTTTGTCCCCATATCGGCCTTGGCACAAGCACACACACACACACACACACAGACACACACACACACACACACACAGAGAGAGAGAGAGCATGGGGGAAAAAATAAAGGATAAAACAGGCCAATGCTGTAAAAATTATTGGTTCAAAGATGTTCTTGGGAGAATAAAATCAGGCAGTAGGCAGTAAAGGGGAAAGTTTGTGGCATTGCAGTGGCTTCTGAAAAACAAAAAAGCCACATAAAAATCTGCTACTAACTGGGCAAATATAGCCCTGATTTGGCCTTGATCAGGCTCCAGTGTGGCCCTGATATGGCCCTACACACGCTTGGATCTATGCCAGGTTACGTCTAGGTCTGTCTAGGTCTGTTTCAGTCCAAGTTGCCATCTGGGCAGCAAACACACATAGCAGTTGGATACTCCACTATCATTATTTAAACCGTGCTATTCATTTTAATACACCCTGTGTATACATAAGTGCTTGCAACTAATCTGATTATAAACCACTGGAACCAGCACAAAAGAGCTGTAAAAACAAAGCAGGAAATGACTATTCATCAGGACTTTAATTCATTACTCCTGCCAGTGTTCATTTAATGAAGGGTTTAGATGGCCCGTGCAACACAATACATGTGACAAACAAAGATGGCAACAAATTGGCAAACCAAAAAAACAAAAAGGCATGCATGTTATAATCAGACCGATTCAGCTTGTTAGCCCATCCATAACTATTAATTTAGATGGAGACCTCATATAGGTGGGTTATATTCCTACTGCCAAGGTGGTTTCATCAAATAATTTAGTGGCCGTGGACTTGACATTGCTGTTAAATGGAGCCCTTAAATTTCATGCTTGAATGAAATGAATAGAGATGAGTCCATAGACGGGACCGAACCCAGCATGTTCAGCTCACCTTCCCCATCTCACCCCTGTGCTTGATTAGCCTGTTAGATGCTGAGCTGAGAGACAGCTATCGATCGGTCTGGAGGTGAATTTTTGAAAAAGGTATTCGCATCGCAGAAATGAGATTCCTCTAACCCTGACCAGGCTGTGACTCGCGAGGAGGAAGGAGGTGAAGGCATGTGTGTGTGTGTATGTGTGTGCGTGTGTGTGCGCGCACTGTCAGTGTTAACCTTCCTCCTGCTGATAGCTCATTTGTCATTGTACCTCTAGCAGTGCACTGCAAAGGTGAGGCTGACTGCAAGCATTGGTCAAGGAGGAGTTCAAAATATGTGTGGAAGGAAGGATGGATGGATGGATAGATAGCAACAAATGAATGAAGAATGTAGAGTGTAGATGACACGAGAGGAGGACAACAAAACTAGCCAGGGTGGCACTGACAGCGACTGTAGAGAGATGCAGAAACTTACAAATTGTTACAACACAAATGCATGGCGGCATAAACAAAGTAAGTAAGTCAATGCTGTATGTTATGACATACCCTAATGCACACTGAATGTGCATGTCGTAATATATAGTTAGATGTGCAGACAAATTTCACCCACAGTGAAAGGATTTGCTTTTTTTGTACCCTGGCAGTGGTTTCAAGGGCTCCCTATTTCCTGGCCCTGTGATGTATGGCAATTCTGCTAACTGAGTAGATTGCAGTTTTGACTATGCTGACAGAGTGCGTGGGAGATGCTCAGCATGAAACCCTCTGTCTACTGAAGCCGCTCCAGGGCAACCTCACACCACAACTACAGCACAGGCTAAGCACACACACAAACACACACGCACACACACACACACACACCCACCCACCCACCATCACACACACACACACACACACACACACACACACACACACACACACACATATACATACACAAAACTGAGTTGACTAAATCTATACAAGGGTCTGGAGTCCCCCTACACACACTGCCCTACCCTCCATCTGCTTCTGCAGATGAAAATAGTACACCATGAACTTGGGACGTGTAAATGACAGGTAGTGTCTTGCCTATGGGATGAAGCAACAGCTCAGATATTGGAAATGAGCGGCACAGAAAATGTCAAGTGTATTTACTCTGTTATCATGGTTTGGTGTGTGTGTGTGTGTGTGTGACTGTGTGTGTGTGATGGTGGCGTTGGTGGTGGGGAAGATACCCTGAAGACAATCCATCTCGATTCATTAGAAACAATAGAGAGACATCTCCCAAGGATGCAGGCGCTTCTGCCATGTGGCTTTAGGATAATGTATTCTGTGTGGCAACTTGAGAATCTCAGCGGGAGCAAACCCCATGCAAAGACTTTAGAGGCAGAAGTCTGTGGCAAGCAACGCAACCCACTTCTTATTATCTTTGCCTTGCTCTTGTTTTCAAAATTTGCAACTTAATATCAGTGTTATCGCTTTACTTTCTGGCCGGATCAAAGAGCCGTCTTGAAGAGATTGTCGAACACAGCAAGGTAAATCAGAGTTTGGGAGCAAATGCACCGCACTCATTTATTGAACTTGCAGTGCATATTGTGAAGTGTTTGTGCTGTCAAAACAGAACCTTGAGCCGAATGCTATTTACTCAATATGTCAAAATAAGACGTGTCAACCCAGAGAAATCAGACAGAGATGTTGTGTAGAATCCAAAATGACATACTCCCTAGATAGTAGTGTTGTTTTTATGTTGTTATGACATGCTATTGACCTTGCAGGCTTACTTGTTTGACTTTCCTAGGTTTGTAGGTTTTATTTTCGGGTTTTAATACTGGGGATGTCAGACAAGACAATTTGTGCTGCTCTCTACAGCGATGAATAATCCAACTTCAGCAATTTTTAATAACTGTTGTCTTCATTCATGCTTTACTGCCACTGCAGTAACACAAAAAACCCTCTTGGACTCTTAATGAACCAGGCCTTGGCTTTGCCATGAGCAAACCAAGAGCCATGAAAGATTTATATGACAGGCATATCATGCTGTCTGACCCCCAACTCATTCAGTTCAATAGAAATCTATTTCAGTCATGAGTGATCTATCTCAGTCATGAGTCTTTCGTTAGAGTACTTGGTCTCCCCAATTAGTCTCTGAAACACACAGCCTTTATGTGCACATCCTTGTTGTCCAGACAGTCCAGAAACAAAGTTCATTATCCCACCAGGGGACATTAAGGGGCTATAAGGTATGAAAAACAACAACAACAACAAAAAGGGGTGAGTTTCTTTGAGTGGCAGCTCAAGAAGTGGCAACCAGACATTGACTGTGTTGATTATTCATGGTAAAGTGTGTGTTTCTTTGATGTCAAGACCACAATTTGAATGCAGTTGCCCTCGTTTCACCTTGACTCCGTGAATTACAGCAGTGACTCTTTGAAACTGCCCCCCAGCTCTGTGCCCATTACTTCAGTTATAAATAGAGGAGAAGAAGGAAAACACATACACACACACATGCACACGCACACACACGCACACACAGAAGTATGTAAATGAGGGAGATGAGGAAGAGCTGGAAACACAGCCTTTAGTCCGTGTAGCAACCTCCCAACAACAGCAGGACTAGAATGAGGATGAGGGTGGTGGTGGGGCTTTGGATGGGTGGTAGCAGAAGCAATAACTGAAGAATAAGCCCTCAATTTATCTGTGAGCAGGACAGCTTGGGTGCCATTTGTGCCTGAATTGAATACAAATAGTTATTCAATTTATTCAAAGTTAAAAATGTTCAGTTTCTAAGCCAATTGTTTTATGGTTAGTGGATTTTTTGGGGGGTTGCCAAGACTGTTTGCAGATTAACTAGAGCATGTGACACCACTACAGGAGCTATGGTGCAACTAGACAAACCAACCCACGCATCCCAAACAAGTGGGTCACATCACAGGAAGAGGGAGCCTGAAGGAAGAGGAGCATCAAGACTCACCACAACTTCTCTGCGTCTGGCTTCCATAACAGAGGTTCTTGTCCAATGGTGGAAAAAAAAATAACACCTGGGTAAAAACGTAGAGTAGATATGTGTTAACAAAGGCCTTCAGCGAAAGCAGTTGCTTTAGTAGATTAGAACACCCAGATCATCCTATGGGTTCTGTGAGCAGAATATGTAAAGTCCCAGAAGGACTTTCGTTCAGGAAAGATGACCATATAAAAATGACCATTCTGAATGAAAGTCCTTTTGGGACTTCACTTCTGCCATGCACAGATCTCATTCACTCACTCATCAACCAACAGAGCGAATGTGACTGAAACAGAAACAGCAGATAACATGAAGAGAAATTGCAAGATAGTCTGAGGGGTTTGGGCAAGTGTGACCATGACCATGTTTTCCAGTCTTTAGCTGTCCCCCTAGCTGTGTATTAAAGATGAAGGCTGGAAGCACAGAGGACCACAGGATAACACCGCCATATTTCACTCTCATTATTATTATTATTATTATTATTATTATTATTATTATTATTATTATTATTATTATTCAAACAAAGCCACAATCTGGCCACACTCGTTTTGTTTTGTGCCCCATTGTTTGGTCATTAAAACAGATTCTTTATTTCACAAGAGAGAAAGAAGATAAACAAGGCTACATGTGAATCTTTATCTAAAGAATGTGAGACTCCACAAGAACTACACACAAGCACAGGCATATAATGGAATTCCACCACAGAACCATATCTCAGACACTTTTAGAGTGGAAGCATTACACTGTGTGTGTGTGTGTGTGTGAGAGAGAGAGAGAGAGAGAGAGAGGAAGAAAGACAGAATGAGAAAGAGAGAGAAAAAGAAAGAAGTGGGTCAGAGAAACCACATAGCGAGCTGCTCTGCCTTTAATTAACTCACCCAAATCATTCCTACTCGCAGTGTCTAATGAGTAAATACTACAGGAACAATGGGAGCGGAGGCTGGGTCCATTGCTGCCAGATATGGGTTAATCTCCCATGGAGAAAGTGTCAGATGGGCAACACTGTCTATCGCAGCTGGAGGTTAGTGCACAAAAGGCCACTGAACTAGGTGGTTGAATTTGAGGGTAAAAAAATCAAGATCGCCTTCTGACACTCTATATTTAAGTAGCAGTTTAAAAAGCTTGTTAAGGGTTTAAGCATAACAACAATGGAATAAGTGGGGTTTTTTTTTTGTTTTTTGTAAACGAGAGAACGGCTTGGAGGTTCCTTAAGAGCATGGATAATGCTTTTACGTATAATTTTGTTTTCTTGCTGCATAGCACTGGGGGTGTCCGCAGGGAGCATTTATCATACAGAATATTTAGTATTTTTTGTAACTGAATGCCTTTTGTTTTCGAGGGAAAAAATTGAACTTGTTTTATACAGTCAAAACAATCCAGTCTTCAAAGTCTTCCTCAACTATTGTTCTTATTTCTGGTGGCTATGGGGACGGATATTGAAACGATTCTAGTAATTTATTAATTACCATGTTTGCTCACAGTTGCAACCAAAAATACATTCTATTACATCAAAGATTGCCGCTTTCCTGGTAACAAAAAACACCATTTCTTTGCTTCTTTGCGTCTTCATTCTTTGCCGCCTATTGAAACCATGTGTAAAGGCATGGCCTATTAAATATTAAGAGGATATTCATTCCAGGCTAGCAGAACATGAAATTAATAAATCATTAACTACAAGCTGCAAAGATTGTCAAGATCTCAATCCCTTATAAAGCCAGGCTCCTCTATCATGCATGCTGCAGAGTGTGTCCCCCCTCTGAATGTGAATTGTGACCCAGGTTGAAAGACTACACACTTCCATTGGTGATAGACCCTGTTGGAGGCCGAGTGATGGCAATTTCGAATAGTCAGTAATGACCTACCATTATCACCCTGCGGTGAAAATCTATTTAAACACAGGTGTGGACGAGCAACAAAGACTTCATTACTTATCGCTTTTTCTTCTGATGATACTGTGGCTGCAGAATGCCAGTTTGTGGCACTGGGAATATGCAGCTTTATGCTAAATGCTAATGGCTAGTTTTAGCACCACACAGGGCACTCTCAATCTTCTCACACATCTCTCTGCCATCCATCCCTTCCATCCTTCTCTTCTCAAGGACAATCCTCGGACAGCGGTCCCCACCCCCCCACCCGCTTGTTCTTAATTGCCCATGATGAGTGCTCCACACTTGAGCACACAGCCATCAGAGTCCCGCTGACAAGCACAGGGGCTAGCCTCTCTGACGCAGACAGACATCACCTTCACGATTAATGGGTTTCCTCCACTTAGACCAAGAATGGGAGGACGGAGGAAAACAATACAAACACACACACACATACACACACACCCAAGAACAGAGACACATACACACGCACACACAATGCATATGCATGAGCACACAAAATGAGAGAAACAAGAAAACACTAGAGGAACACATCACTAATGACCGACTCCATCCAAAAGAGTTTAATTAGCGTCACACGCCGCTGTGAGCTCGCAGGCAATCCCTGTACTGTGAATGTGTGTGTGTATGTGTGTGATCACCTCCCCCCAGTCCCCTCTTCCTCCCCCACCCAGAATGGAGTGCGCCTCTGGCATATCGGTGCTGCCGTGGCAGTGCCAGTGTTTACTGGAGGCGTGCTGGGCCTAAAGAATCGGTTCACTCTGTAATGGATGACTTTGAGACAATGTATTTCAATGGCCCATTGTGTGATTGGTCTCACTATAACAAATAGCAATGTTACCTCCCAGTCACCATGTTAATGTAAACTAACTCTAGCCAAGACCTAACCCTTACATGCTGTACAGTAAACTTCAGGTCTAAGATGTATAATGTAAGTGTTATATTAGGTGGTTATAATGGCCCATCTATATATAAATCAGATCTTCATCAGATCAGATCAGATCCACAGTGTAGTAGCTATATTTAAAAGAAGGAGTGAAAGTTTGGGGGTTTGTGTTGTTTAGGTTTGGAAATTATCACCATAATCTAAATAAAGTTCTAAATCTAGGTCCTGAAATTATCCCAATAAACTGACAAAATTCTGAAATTATCCCAATAATCTGACTAATCTGACTACTGGGCATAAATGATTCCAGGTTGCCACTAGAAGGGATACAGATACGGCCAGAAATGACACCCAAATCTTGGAAAACTGGAAAAAACATACTGCAGGAAGCACATCTGAATGGCATAATGAACCAAAACCTCTAAGAGTAAGAAAACATACCTAATGAATGAATGAAGATGTTATTCACCTCTCAAGTTATGTGATAAATAGCTTCATTTAAAAATATCTTTAGATTATCACCACTGTAAAAGAAAAATTTTTAAGAGTTTTTAAGGGTCTTTACAAGCATACCTCAACTGACCATTCACTAAGCATGTATTACCCTTCAATCGCAATACACAAGTTCACAAAATGCGAACTGGGTTACATTATCTGACTTCACTCTGGAAACTCACTGCTTCATAAAATAGCCTGCTCTTGATACTAGCAGTACAAATATAAAGCCATATTTTACCCCCCTGCCTAATGTTACTGCCAGATTAGACTGTTTGTCAAAGAGTTACTCGTTCATCTTATTTGGTTGACAACATAATACTAATTTAGCTATTTCCAGTCAATATAGACAGATGGAGTAGGTTGTTTTAGCTGGTTTTGGCTACACCTTATGTATTGAACAGTAGGTAGAAGGTATCCTATGTTTTCCTCACACACAGCCTATGTGTCTCATTAGCATAAGGTCCTGCAGTATTGGTGACCCTTCCCAATCAACGAAGCTGACTCCGCTGTCCATGCAGATGCTGAAACCATTACCACTGCCTCCTGAGCCTCCTAGTGACAGGCAGACGGTGGAAGGGAATCAGAGGCAAGAAAAGTCTCAGGGAGCAGAAGTAATGGTGAGAAGCTGTCCAGAGTTATTTCTCATCCTCTTCATCTGGCTGAGGAGCCGAGGGACTATCCCTGCACCTTCCATTAATGTAGACGGAGCCTCTGAAGGCCTTGTAATTTATTGGGTCTGCAGGCTTTTGCCTCCCCCTGCTTCGTCGGCTTGCCTCTCAAAAAATTGGCACAATGCCACAGCATTGCAACTGCACATCCCCCAACCTTCTTTTTTTTTTTTTTATTAAAGTGCACCATTCCAGCGGTGTTTTAATTTGAAAAATTAGCTGTATCACAGCATGCCTACACTTTATGCTGTTATCACGCAAAGATGAATTGTGGTTTGTACCTTACTGTTATTTGTCTTGATGTTCTTGTTCTTGCAGATGTGTTGCATAAACAAAGCCAGGGAATGTGCGTGAAGGTCTGTGGCAACGTCTAGCCTGCCTAATTTTCCAGGCGGCTTATTTACAAACAGAGAGGGGTAGGCAAATGGCGCACAAAGCCATTGATGTGATGAGAGACCCCCATAGGAGAGCCAGAGGAGAGAAGAGAAGAGGAAGGCTTGGCAGCCGCCAGTCCTCCACAAGCCTCTCTCTCTCTCCCTCACTCTCTGCACTGCCCCCGTCCTCTCCCTGCAGGCTAATTGAGCTGAACCGCACTAGTGTAGCACGGATGCCCTCCCGACCGCCGAGGGATGGGTTCGCAGGCCTGTGCCACCTCAGCGTCTGGGTGCCAAGCGTGTTCAGTGAAATGGTAAGTAAATATATACTCAGGAAGAGTGTTTGTGTGTGTGTGTGTGTGTGAGTATCTGTGTGTCAAAGTTTACGTTTGCTTTTTTTCTGCTTGTACAGGGGTGAGAAGGATAACATGGAAAATGTCAAACTGTTCATAGCTGACTGTGGCGTCTTTGAACAGGAAGTGAGAAGGGGATTTGTAGGGCCTGTACAAGCGAAACTTCATTCACTATCTTCTCAAATCTGTTTCATCTTGGCGTGCACCACAAATAGCCTTGCAGTGTTACAACCACTTTGTTGTGTGATCAAGGTCCTTACTGACACACGAATCAAAGTGAGAGAGAAAGTTAGTCAAGGAGAAATTAAAACAGCCGAATAGAAAGTTAGCCATAAAAGTTGACCTGAACTGCAGGGTACTTAGCTCCAGACCATTGAAAGGCATTTGGTTTCTTTTTAAAAGAAAGAACATATAACAAGTAAGAAAATTAATTAACCACACACACACACACACACACAGACACACACAGACATACTCACACACACAATAGTAATGCACCATTGTGTCCAACTGAAATTTGTATTTGCTTGTCCTAATATTACCTATTCAGTGTTTTTGGTGTCCTTAAAGCTACTTTACTAATATATAAGGTGGTGTCAGTTGAGATGTGCTCATTCTGTAAGATGCACAAGGCATGAGAAATCGGTTGCGACAGTATATGTGTGAACTGTGAGAAAACAAGAGACTCACCATCCCGGGGATGACCTCAGAGGAAGCCAAATGAAATTAAAATTTTAATTAATTAACATCCAAAGCAGTGATTAAATGATAAAATATTGACGATTCCATGAAAGTGTGTTTAGAGGGCTGATAAATGAACAGAGTGGAGTTTGGGGCTCGGGTGGATTTTATTTATTAATGGAAGAGGCTGCACTTGTTTCAGTGCATAAATAATGCAGAGTGTGTGTGTACACACACACAGTCGGCGAGGCCTTTAAAGGGGTCATTGGCCAATCTTTTTGAAAGAGTGTCATTCCAAGCTGTGCCGTATTGTCTGGAAGGGGACCCTCCAAACAGAGCCGGGTGGATTTGGTATGGGTGAGTGAGATTCTAAATGTCCCTGTTTGGAGAATGGCCCTACTGGGAAGCTGCTAAATACAGTCAGGCCGGCAGGCATGGGGTTGCTTTCTGGTGCTTTCTGTGCTCAAATCCCTGCAAGACCATTATGCTGAACAAACAAAGAAAATGGCATATTGTGAGTAAAGTCACATCATACTAGTAAACACTACTTAGGTCAAAAAGACAAATAAATCCCATGAACTGTAAACCAAATTCATTTAACCAAATTAAAATTGAATGGTCAAATTAAACCAAATTAATAACTGATCTTTAACAAATGAATGAACCCCAGTCTGTCTACCGCACAGTGATTCTTCCAACTTGCTAAAATGTCCAACATTTTTCTCTGTATAAAATCCTGTCAGCACTTGTTCAGACATATGCCAATGCAAAATAACTTTCACCCATCTCAACGCCAACCAACACCCCCCCCCCCCCTCCACCCCATCCAACTACACCCCACCCCCAACCCCCGCCCTGTCTAGGTGTTCCAGCTGAGCCTGAGAGGACCTCAGAGATGGCTCCTTAGAAGGGGTGGCACGGACGATTTGTCGGCTCTCCTGAATCGCATTGGCGAATTACCTGCTTGGGGTGCATTTGAGGAAGGGAGGTTATCCACAGGAAAAAAAGAAAGCATGGAGAGAGCAAAAGAAGAGGATGAATAATGAGCGCTTTAGCTTCCACACCGGAAAATAACCTTTCGGCCCGAGGGAGCGCAGGGGGACTGGGGAAGTGACAGCTCTTTACCCTGTTATTACTCACCTAAAGCGAGCGGGCAGGCGAGCACCAAACAGCCCGTCCTCTGCTCTACTCCCCTCTTTCTCCAAAAGGACCAGACGGCCAGCCGGCACAGAGAACAGGACGAGGGCAGGGAGCTGATACACACACATACACACACACACACACACACACACACACGCATACACACATAAAAACGAGGAATAGAAATGGAGAGCCGACGTTGCGTTATTTACTGCATCGATTACCTTTGACCTTTTTCAAAGGTAAACGTGCCAGTTCTCTTTCTCTCTCTCTCTCTCTCTCTCTTGCTTGCTCTCTCTCTCAGCATGAAACGGCATCTGGAATGACGCCTCTCTACACAAATTATGCCGCGAATTCATATCAATTTGTCTGTTTAGGTGTGCTGAGAGGTGCGCTTGACGCCACACGCTTTGGGCGGACGCCACAGAGCAATCTCTGTGCTCTCCATCACAGCCGTGGAGTGAGCAGTTAGAAGATGAGAGATAATCCATTCCAAGACTACAGGCGGTGGCCTACTCCTATCCCAGTCTTCAACCACCCCTACCCCCACCCCCTAAACCAGGCCCATCTGGCCAACCCCACCACCATCACCCCCAACCCCAACCCCAACACACACACACACACACACACACAAGCCTTCTCTCTCGCTCACATTCCCCCACATTCCATCCCTTCCACTGGCTTCACCTCCGTCTACAGTCTGTGCACCACCCCCTCCTCGTCCCATGTGCTTTGGCTATTAAGGCCGTGCAAGTGTAATGACTATCATTAGGCCAGGCTTTGTGTGTGAGGACGTGGGGCAGAGATTGGAAAGAGCGAGGGAGAGACAGACTGACTACTCTCTCTCTCTGCCAGAGAAAGAGAAAGATAGAGAGACAGAGAGAGAGAGAGAGAGAGGGATGGAGAGAGAGACTGGCTGGCGAGTGCATCTGTTCTTTTCCACTTGGCCTGCATTTGGCGAGCCCCCATCACCACAGAGATACACTGAAGCTCATCAACAGCACCTGTGAACAATTCATTACTGTAAAGTGACTGCAGGGGACCGGGGGAGGAGGGAGGGGGGAGCTGGCTGGCAGGTGGGGTCTATGTGTGTGTATGTGTGTGTGTGGTCAAGAGTGGAGGGCTTGTTTGGGGAAAGCAAGCACAACCTTGACAACATTGCCTGCTGGGTTGTGATTTCCCTTTTGGAGAGTGTGTGTGTGTCTGTGTGTTTAGAGTGTGTGTAAGGATGTTGGTGTAGGTGGTGTAGGGCGTGATGTGTGTCGTCGGACATGTTCGGGTGGACAGTGATGGAGAAACAGAGATGGAAGGAACGTCTCAGACAGAAGGGCTCGCGAATGGAAGAGTGCCCAAACAAATCGCCCTGGAGGCAGCCACACTGCCTAACAGCTTGGGTAATCTGAACAATAGCTCTGTCTTCTCTGGCTCTCGCCTCATTTGGCTTTTTTTCATTCTCTTACTCACTCTCTCTCTCACGCTCTTTTTCAGAGACTGCCGCTTGAGCCAAGGCACGCTTACATCTGAGTAAATATTTTTACATGTTTACTTACCACACATTTGTGCATTTATTCCAATTAAACTAGAGGGCTACAGGTGACTACCTCCCCCTACGCTCACTAGCGCCTCCTCAATTTACCAGACCCCACAGACTCACAGTGTTATAAATGATATGCTTCATTCCATGGCGGCCTCAGCCAATCAGGAAAAAAAAACACTAATTTGGGGCTATTTCCACTGATGGAAGACTCTCAGAGCCAGAGCTAGGAGCCAGAAACTCCTGTTGGCTGAGAATGAATGAGTTGGCGTAAATTGCAGGGAAAAGGAGACTCTTTCTTTATATAACATGCTTTCCAAGGGTGGAAAGAAGGGGGAGGGAAACTGGAGCTTTGCAGCTCTTGCTTCTTGTAGCGCTGCTAAAAAAGATCATGCTAAGATGTTGCATCTATCTCTTAATATTCGGTCTGTGGTGGTACGGTAGAATCAGATAGAATGCCTTTGATTGACTTGAGTATGGAGAACCCTGGCATCGCTGTTGCGTTTTCATGATTCTCCAAACAGGTGTGTTCAAACTCAGGTTAAAGGAGTAGAGATCTATCAAGGTTCCCTTTCAACACAGTTACATTTATAACCTGCAAAAATTGAGTCACTTGAATATCCTGCAGCTATTAGAGTAATTTTCTCTCTCTCTCTCTCTCTCTCTCTCTCTCTCTCTCTTTGACATGCACTTGTGTGATCTTAATATTTTGGGACACTGTTACACTCTCACTGATGCATGGGTGAGTTTAGTGGCTTATAATTATTTCTGCTATGCTCATGGGGAGAAGCCCAGATGGCCTGTCAGTTGAATTGACAAAAGAGAGAGAGAAACGCAGTAGAACTTGTTTTTATAAAGTCTCCAGGTGTTGTATGTCATATAAAGACTTTCTGTTAGTTACAGAGACAAACTGTATGCTTCATTACCACACACACTGACAAAAAAACAAACATTTGTTTTGGCAAACAAATCTGTTAAACAAATGTGCCAAGCTGACACTCTCCTTGCTGAGTTGTCATCACACTTTTAGGGCAGTCCACACTCACTGGTGCTGTAGTCTCCTTCTCAGATGTGCATTTTGTTTGTGTGTGTGTAAGAGCTTGTGTGTGTGTGTGTGTGTGTGTGTGTGTGTGTGTGTGTGCTGCACATATCGCCGATGTAAAAGAGGTTGCAGTGCAGATGCTAATGAGGCTAACAAAACAAAGCCTCCCCTAATGACACCTTTCAGATAACAGGCTACAGGGCTGGCGGTGGCAAGACTCCACTCTCATGGAGCTAATTAGACCAGCTATATTTGGAAATACAACTTACAAGCCACCCAGGCTGACTAAATATTCTCTGTTTCTCACATTTGGCTGCTGCTTGTCCATTAGGGCTTTTGTGTGAGCAGAAACAGAAAAAGTGAAAAAGAAGTGTCGATTTTTTTTTCGCTTTCTTTCTCTTTTAACTGTCTTTTGCTCTTTCTGTTGACTACATAGGCTGTTATTTATCATGTATGCTGCTGCTGCTGATGAAATGAGACATGTCTGTACATTTGTGAGACTTAATTAATGTTGAAATAATGATTTATTATGAGGCGGTACTGCTCGGAATCAAAAACCTCCTAATTTTATGCATCAGAAATCAAACCCAAGCTGGCCTTCAACATGACTGAATGTCGAGCAGGGAAATTTAAATTTCTTATTTAATAGCTTTACTCAAAGCTCTAAAACATTCATACCAATCAGGATGAAATGAGTAAGTCAGACCCGCCCTTAGGAAACACACACAGGTATCATTTTTCATGCAATCAAACCATGTCTGTGGTGGATAGAGCACAGCTTAGAAGAAGGCTCGAAGATATCATTGTGCCTCAATTGGATGGAATACAATGACCTGCAAAACCTTTGTTAGTGTGGATCCAGACCACACATTTTTTAAACCGAATTTCATTATATTCGTTATAAAAACCTATAAAAGATGAAAATCACAAACTCAAGCACTTTATTACTCTGAAGATAACATTTTTATGCGTGGCAGGTGTGTCCTCAGGATCTGAGTTGAAAATACGGACTTGGGCTTTGGGTCTTGAGGTGGAACTTAATGTTTATGAAAAACCTATATCAACATTGCAGATACACAAGCTGGTCGATACTTCATCCCCCACTGACACCCACCCATACACACGCACACACACACATGCACATGCACACACAGACACAGACACACACACATACAGAAACATCCAAACAGTCATGCGTAGCACCTCTCTATGACTCAAAACCTGTCCCAGGAGATGACCGCAGCCAATCAATGCAGCCCATTACCTGCTGCTGATCCGATGGCGTTTCATCAAAGAACAGTCAAAAGAGACTAATGAGTCCAATACGATGGGGGAAGGGTGGTGGTCATGTGTGAGTGTGTTTGTTTGGTGGGGGAGGCTATACAGGACATACAGACCCGTCAGGGAGAGAGCAGAGAGAACTAAGAGGCCGAGTGGGGGGAGGGAAAGCTCAGAGATGGGGCCGGCTGAGCAGCAAGGATAAGAATCGCGGCTGCCTCGTTTCCGAGGTGATTTAATAACAGGCCTGGGGTGAGTGGGGTGGACGCCGCCACGCCGAAAGACATTAGTTTTCACATTCCACCTGATGAGGGAATTAACATTCGCCGATGTGGTCAGTGATGAAACATCGTAGCAACGCGCAGTGTTCTGAACGTCGCAGTTAATTTTCTATTTAGCCACAGTTATACTAACTAACTGTAATTGATTCAATGATCAAGTGTAATTGGTATCAGACTCAAGCCATGGTTCTATTTGTGACTTATGAATACTAATTGACCCAACACCAGCTCTCTCTGCTCACCCCAACTCCCTTTTTCTCTCTGTCCCTCTCTCTGTCTCTCTCTCTCTCTCCCCCATCCCCCTCATCTCTCCACTGCGGCTGGCAGACCTGAAAGTTGTTGAGTATTCCTCACCGCACTCACGCACATGCCTGCAGAAAGCCAAACAATTCCCTTTGACATCCATTTGTGGAGCAATTTAGCAGGGGGGAAAAAGTGCAGGTCATTCTGAATGAATGCCCAAGGAATCTAAATAACCTTAACTAGCTTCATTTCCACTGGTGCATGGGTGCCATTTATGAGGGCTTCTCACCCAGAGCACAGCCTACACGCCCACACGTTAGCAAAGCAAACACAGACACACACACACACACATTCACAGAAGAAGACTCACAGAAACAAAATAAGACACAAACACACACACTCAATCACACACACACACATATGCACATACACACAGTCTCTCATATATATGAACAAAAACGTCACACTCAAAATGGATATTTACACACAACCACAGCCACAAACAAAGCCATGCCTCATGTCTACCAAAGCATTATTCTAAGGCTCCCCACTGATTGATTCATATTGATTAGGGTGATTCATTCAAGGTAATTGATCAACTGGTGGAGCTTCTGTGCTTGACAACTCTGTAATGACAGGCTTTATAACATGCTTGATAATAAACGGAAACCGGGGATTGTGTAAGCAGAGTCTAGGAACACACATACACACACACACACATACACTTACACACACTTCCTGTGACAACATTGAACAGTGGTGCACACTGCAGAGTCAGCATGTCTGCAGAGGCCAGCCCACGGGTGCCATGGCAACCACTTCACCCAGATATGATTGGCCCAAGTCCGCCAAGAAAATCTAATGTCTCTTGAAGACACATTAATTAACCAGTCAGGCCTCCTTGGAGTAACAGTCTGTGCTGTTGTATCAATTTCAAGCACAAAATTTGCATTTCGCAATTCAGTGAAAATGCTTCGTGTGCCGTTGATTTTGTTTGTCAGTAAATATCTCTAACATCTTGCTCTCTACTTCTCGTTTCTCCTCTTAAGGTAATGGGGAGAAAAAAAAATGTTATTGAAATAATGAATAAACATGCACGTCTGTGCTGACAAGTCAAGGGCAAACATTCATTAATTAATGCCAATATGTTGAAAGTGACAAGCTAGTTTAGATTATTTTGAAATTCAAGGAATTTAATTAAAATATGCAAATCCTTGTCTGAGGTTTTAAGCCAGCAAGTGCTCTTATTAGGGAAAAACCATTTACGACGATATTTCAATTACACACTTGTGCAGCATCCATCAAACGCACAACTGAGTGAGAGACAGAGAGAGGGAGACAGAGATGGAGACGGAATGAAAGCTGTCCTCAAGTTGTCCTACTCAATTACAATGGATCCTGTTCCAAAAGGAGAAGATTATACAAAAATGTAATTCATGATAATATTGAGACGTATCCCCAAGAGAGGCTTTTTTTCTGATGTGAAGAGAACTGGAAGAGAGAGGAATGAAAAAGGAATTTTACTTACAAATTAAACAACAGTATAGTTTTTTGCTTCCAAAGAAATCATTTTCATTTTATGTTTCTGTTGTCTCTCTGCCTTCACCTCTCTCTCTCTCCCTCTCTTTCTCTTTCTCTCTCTCTCAGACATCTTTGGGATTTCGAATCAGCTCCAGTCCTTTATGCCACTGAATAAAACACTCAGAAGATTTCATATCATATGACCCTTTTGTGACAATCATTTTGGACCCAAATCAAATTTGTCAGGGTGAGAAAACAGGACGACCTTCTTTCCAGTGCCACACGTATGTGTTATGTCACCTTGTAAACTGATCTAATACATCACATAACACATATGCTGACCTTGCTTCAATTCACACGGCATGGGGGGGTCATCTGGGTGGGGGGTGGGGGTTGAGGTTGCCCTGGAGGCCCAGGCTCAGGGTATGGGGTGACCCAGGAGAGAGTCCCCTACATGGGGAAGAGAGCTACAACATACCAGCCCACCAGCTCCACCACAACCAGCATGTCTCCTACATCACAGCCACTGTTGCTTTGGTCTCAACCTTGACTAACAGCATATCGATTAACTTAGGGCACTTTTAACCCAAAATTTGTCACCCAAAATTAGCCAATTATTATTAAAATCATTTTAGATGATGTGCTGCTGAAATGATGTTAACTTAACTGCTGTTACATTACTCTTTGAGAGACTATTTCAATTGCCTAATAACCTAAAGAGAATAGATTTAAAAATGCCAGTTTTTGAAGCTTAAAAAGACTTTCCTGTACATAGAAGCACTTAACCTAGTTCTTTGAGAAACTGCTCTACTTTTTGGGGAAACTGTTGAACAGCTGTGTCCCATACTCACACCACGTTCTGCCAAGTGCATTGCACTGTTAGAGGTCTTCTTGGGCTGAGCTCAAACTAGAAGGCAGATGTCATTGTATAACTAACAACTAGTGCTAGACAATGGCATAACAGATTGACATTCAAGTGCGTGTGTGTGTTGTGTGAGTGTGTGTGTGTGTGTGAGGGGGAAGGGGGTGTTAGAGTGTGAAAGGAAGACAAAATGAGGAGACTGATGTGTAGCAAGGGAGCAAGGGAGAGTAAGTGTCCAATTGTTTTGTGTGTGTGTGTATGTGTGCAGTGAGGTGGTCTCCAGTATGTGTGTGAATGTGAAAGTGTGTGTGTGTGTGTGTGTGTGTGTGTGGGATGGTTCCCCTTGGAGCGCGGGTAGTCTTTGTGATGTCTACTCGGCAGACTCTGATTAGCACATGAGGGACCTTTAAGACAGGGAGGCGTGAGACAGCGCCAGCACCCTGACCGCCTTGTTCGGCCAATGGGAGGGGGGGTCCCTGTGGCTACCGTGTGCCGGGGAGAGAAGAGGTGTGGGCGCTGTTTAACGGCAGAGATATCGACGTTCTGTAAAGACGCTCTTCTGGGCCGATGCACTCGGCCGAGCCGAAGGCCTGCCACAGATTGGCTCTTAAATTGCGGGTCGGCTCCTCTTCCTCCCCTCCCTGACCAGTGAAGCCTTGCTGTGAGCTCCTGGCAAGGACCAACACCCACCAAAAACACTCAGTAATGATGATACGCAAGCTGAATATGTGTTGCATTGCACTCCATTTTCACATGTCAGAATTTTACACACATATATGGCTCAAAAAACGCAAATAACACTCATTCTGTGAGTTATCATGCCGACTCTCACACATGCTTTGGATAGCTAGATTGCTGCAGTGCTGTTTGCCACGGCACGTGTCTCTGTTCTGTGTCACATTTAATACTCCGTAATGGGCGTCTGACTGTAGAAATCTCCTTTTGTAGTGCAGCCAGTGTTCTGCTGCACTCCTTCTCCTTCACATGTAGTCACTGTGTCAAGAATGGGAGCGGCGCTTTTAGTGTCGGGACCTCATGGGGCTGCCTAGGCCCTGCAGGTCTGTGCTGCCCTCCATAGCTCAGTTAAATGCCACTTTTCTCCTAAAAAACATCTGGGATTTATGGCTAAGCCCCTCCTAGTGCCTATTGACTTAGGGAGGCTGTGCTGTCTCTTTCTTTAAGTCTCTCTCTCTCTCTGTCTCTCTCACTCTCACTCACTTCTCCTGGTGGAAGGGCTGTGGGAAAATCATACTATGCCCCTGAAGAACAGCATTCCTTCATACCCTTTCTCATCGACCTACACCCGCATCTGTCCTTCGGGCTCTTTCTATTTCTCTCTCTCTCTCTCTCTCTCTCTCTCTCACACACACACACACACACACACACACACACACACACACACACACACACACACACACACACACACACACAAACACAACATAGCCACCTATCTCTCCTTCTACCCTTTTCCATTTCTGTCCCTCGCTCCTCTCTCTCTCTCCCACTCTGCAAAGGGGAACAGATCTTCTGCATGAAGGGTCATCGGGGCCTCAGTGGACCTCTAACAGACTATCACACTCTATAGCCATCCGCAGCTAACGCCTGAGTAAACAGTGGGAGATAAATCTGCTGTTTTCACTTGGGCCAGAGGATGCTCAGTCAAGCCCTCATCACCCGGGCAACCAAATCAAGTCACAAGAGCTATAACAATAAAAAAGGTAGAGAGAGGAAAAAAAAAACAATTGGTTTAGAAGTATACTTTTTCGTACAACTATGGTTATTTCTTAGTCTGTCATACTAAATATTGCAGAAACATCTTTCAAACTGTTTAAAGGGAGGGGGTTGTCAATCCACTTAGCATTGGCACAGCAAGCAGTCTTTTTGCAGGATTCTAAACTCCCTGAGGAAAAACCTCACAGTTGACAGGTATGAGTTACATAAATTACTTCACAAATCTCGACAGACTTGTTTTAATTGAACATTTTGTGGAATGATGCGGCAAATAAATGCTGTTTTTACTTTTGAGAAGCAACAGTTTTCTCCTCACCCCTGTAAATATCCAGGTGTCTTTTTTCCCTGACAGCACTTTCATGTGTCTTTAGCTGTAGGCTATATGGCTAAAGTCTTCTGTTAGAACAGATATTAAACTGATTCTCCACAATCGGCCCATCTCACATAAAGCCTCCTGACTAAAGTGAATCCCAATTAGCTCTTTAAACAACGTAGATGAGCATTTGATTTTTTTTTTTTTTGTCTCTTTCAGTTCAAAGTCTTTCTCCTCATAGGACGACAGAAGTGGCTAAGTACATGGGGATTTCTTTCCTTTTGATGGCAGTTAAAAAGCGACTTAAGAAGTTGAAAAACGAAAAGAAATGTTGGTAATTTGGCAAAAATTCACTGGCTGGCTGGTGGGTGGGTGAGTAGAGCGCTACAGCCTAATTTGCTCAGCATGTGGAGGAAAACTGTACACATGATCAAATGGCAGGCAGCAGGTAGCCTTTTAGGATGGCCTCCTCTGAAGACAAAATCTTTTGCCTGATTAAAGAAGGGAAGTGATGGGTGTGTGTGTGAGTGTGTGTGTGTGGCGGCGGGGGAAATCTCGTTTTTCAGCTCTCTCCATAAAGCAGACGCTGACGGCTCAAGAGGAAGGAGTGGAATTGCTTTGAGCAAGGGAGTGAATGACAGATCGGAGAGGAAAGGAGTGACAGCTGCTCTTGATTTGGCGTATTTGGCGGGGTGACAGGTGACGAGTGTCATCACTGAAACAGTAATGATCGGTTTAAAAGTTTTTGCTCTTGGTTTGATGCTATGAGGTGTTTTGCAGTGGCGGTTTAGGAGTGATCTTATTCCTGTTACTCGTGATGTAGGAAGCGTCTTCCTTCTTGGTGTTTGCCCATGATCTGAAGTTATGGTGCAGTGCAAAAGAGTGGGGTTTTTAATATAGGCATATTGGGCTGTACAGTGTTTGTGTGTGTGTGTGTGTGTGTGTGTGTGTGTGTGTGTGTGTGTGTGTGTGTGTGTGTGTGTGTTTGCACAAGTGGGCACATTTATGGGAGAGAGGAACTGTGTGTGTGTTTGTGTATTTCTGTGTGTCTGTGTCGTGACTTGTAGTATTGATTCAGCATACCAATATACCCAACAAGGGTTTATCAAATTAGCCCTGGGAAAAATACAAGGCTGTTCTCACAGTTCAACTTTCAAGGTCAGGGATTCTCATATTTCACCAAGCTCTGCATACAGAGGAACACAAGTCCAGAAAGCACCCAGCTGAACTGTGGGACTGGGATGAGCAGTACTGCATGATCCAGTCTATTAATAATCTAATCACACACATACACACACACACAAATGCTGCACTGAACAAAGTTCTGATCGTTATCCTCTTGGTCTCTGTCTTTTGTAATGTAGTAGTGGCCCTTGGCCCGTTTGAATTTATATTAGCATATATATAGTAGTCTATAAGGTACTCTATAGTCCTCTGTCTACAGCAGCCCTTTAAGAATGACTGACTGCTGTCACTCACTCTATTGCCACACTGTCAGAGATACAGTCCTGCTTTAACTCTCCTGTTATCATACGGTCCCTGATAGCAGTGTTCCACCTCCTTGTCAGTCTCTTACTGTCAACTTTTTAGCTTTAAGGACTTATAAAAGGAACATCTATGGCATGGACACAACTTATGCAGAGTTGGATATTTCAGCACCATGGCTAGCTCCCATGCCTGACATACTTGCAAGCACATGCATGTACGGTACAGTGTATATGATATGTACAGTACAGTGTGTATGTACTGTATGCATTACTGGATGTATGCAGGCATGGATGTTTATCTATCTATCTATCTATCTATCTATCTATCTATCTATCTATCTATCTATCTATCTAGTTGTGTGTATGTGTGTGTGCATTTGTGTGCATGTGTGTGTGTGTGTGAGTGTGTGTGTGTGTGTGCGTGTGTGTGTGTGTGTGTGCATGTGTGTGTGTGTGAGAGTGTGTGTGTGCATGTGTGTGTGTGTTTGTGTGCGTGTGTGTGTGTCTGTGTGCATGTGTGTGCGAGCGTGTGTGTGTGCATGGGTGTGTTTGTGTGCGTGTGTGTGTGTGTGTGTGTGTTTGAGTGCATGTGTGTGTGTGTGTGTGCATGTGTGAAGCTCCATGTCTAGCAGCTGAAGCGCATTAAGCCCAGATGGAGTATGAGAGGGACTGTGTGCTCACTCGCTCTGCGCGTCGCTCTAGGACTGTTTGATGAATAAACTGTTTCTGACACACTGTGCAGAGATCTGACCTTTCGGCTGCGGAGTCGCTGTGAAGCCCCGAGACGGATGAGAGGTGGCTGGCTGGCCAGCGTCCTCGCCTGAAGACTGCCGTCGGGTTTGCGTCAGCAGCCAAAACAATGCGATGAGACACAGTGGAGTGGGGGGGCATGAGAGGGAATGGAAAGGGACGCTGTGCTGTGCTGCGACGTGCTGTGGGCAGATGCTAAGTGGAACATTTTACTACCAGTCTGTGTGTGTATGTCTCTCTCTCTCTCTCTCTGTGTGTGTGTGTGTGATTATTCTCAAACATTAAATAAAAGTTTGAGGTTCCTTTAGGCTACAACTGCTCACTCAACCAAGAAACGATTTCTGAAAAAGAGAATACCACTTGAGAACATTTGTGGGATGAAATGTGTGTGTGTGTGTGTGTGTGTATGTGTGTGACTATATGTGTGGTATAGGAGCCAGCATTTTTAAATCAGAGTGGGCGTATGCTATGTCTATTTCAATGTATGCTTGGGTGTCTGAGTTGGAGAGGGAGAGAAAGACAGAGAGGGAGAAAATACCAGCAATAAAGAAAAATGAGAAATAAAAAAATACACATATAGACATCTCAGAGAAAGAAAGAAAGAAAGAAAGAGACAGAGAGAGAGAAAGAGAGAGACAGAGAGGGAGTAAGAGAGAGACTGGTGGTAAGAAAGGGAATGAGAGATAAAGCCCCACTGGCTGAGATAAAGTGGGTGAAAGATGGAGAGGGAGAGGGAGAGAGTTGGTGCAATAAACTTGTACTGCCTGTGGTGGTGTGCTGACGAGTCAGACAGAAGGGGGGCAACCATGCGTCCCGCGCGGCCCAGGTGAGCCCAGAGATTAGTGTCATGAGGGCGTCACTGACAAACCCTTAACAGCGCACCTCAAACAGCCGAGAGGAAGCTGTCAGCCATGTGCCACTAACAGGAAATTACAAACCCCCCTCTCTTCTCAGTGCTCTGATCCTTTCTCTCCCCCAATCTCTATCACCTGTCCTCTCTCTGCCCCCCAAATTGTGCCCCCTTCTTCCTCTCTCTCTCTTCCACTATATCCTACCATTTCTCTCTCCCTCTCTCTCTTCCCCTGTTCGCTTTCTGTCTCTCGCTCTATTTGTGTGTCTGACCCCTCTTTCTCTTTGCCTGTCTTTTATGATGAGTATCTCTCCCTCCCTCTTTCTTCCTCTCTCTCTCTCCCTCTCTGTGTGTATGTCTGGCTGAGCTCTTTTGTTGGAGTGTGTGAAATCCCTCAGACACGTCATATCAGAGGGCCTGCTGGTGTGTGGAGATGAGAAGAGAGGAGAGAGGGGAGGAAGAGAGGAGATATAAGAAGAGAATGAGAAAAAAGAGGAGATGAGAGTGTGGTGAGAGGGGAACAAGGGATTAATTTTTTCTCCCCAAATCACTAGCCCAGTGACAACATAAAAAAAGTGGAGGAAGTATTCAGAACATGAGGTCAAGCAGAAGAAATATACAAGTGTGTATGTGTATGTGTATGTGTATGTGTATGCGTATGTGTATGTGTATGTGTATGTGTATGTGTATGTGTATGTGTATGTGTATGTGTATGTGTATGTGTATGTGTGTGTACTGTACTTACAAGTAGGCCTAATTGTGGTTCTCACATCAGAGGGCCTCAACATTCCCAGAAAATGTAAATCAAAGTTAGCAACCTTGTCATTCTAATAGTAATGCAGACATCTATCACACTCCAACATATTCAGTATTTCTTTTACTCTTCAGCACTCACATCATCATCGTCATCACCATCATCATCATCATCACCTCAATCTTCACATCACGATTATCATCATCATCATCGTCATCATCACTATCATCACCACCATCATCACCTGAATCTTCACATCACCATCATCATCATCATCACCTCAATCTTCACATCATGATTATCATCATCATCGTCATCATCATCATCATCATCATCATCATCATCACCGCTCCCACTCTCCCCTCTGTCATTCTGTTCATCAGCACCATCGCCTCAGCGAGAACAGAGCTTGTCAATCCAACAGCAGCCTCACAGAGCCACATCATATCACAAACTGTCAAAAGCACTGTCAGAAAACACTAGTCTTACAGTAATGGATGTGTGTCTGTGCTGTGAGAATCTGTACTGTGTGTGTGTGTGTGTGTGTGTGTCAGATTCACTGTAAGAAGTGTGTATGACTCAGCAATGCTTCTGACACCATTCTCACACTTTCCTTCATTCATTGTGTTGTACCGTGAAAACAGCCATCAGGCTCCATCACTCTGTCTGACACTCACCCATTTCCTCTCTGTCTCCCGTGCTCATCAGATAGTCATTTGGGGTAATTAAAAAAGCTGCTTTCGTTCCCATTCTCTCATTACATATTCCTCACAGCTGACACCTCCTGCTGTGAGGCTATCACTCGTTAACATTTTGATCCATTCAGGAGGACACCAATGCCCCTCCGCACATGTGTATCACACACACCCAGCCACACACACACACACACACACACACACACACACACACACACACACACACACACACACACACAAACACAAACACAGAAGTGAAACAGCAGAGTGCAGGAGTTTGTGTTAGACAGCCACTGCAATTAATCAAGCGCTCATATGCCATACACACTATACATCAGTGGTAATGTAGCAGGGTGGTGGCAGTAAGTGATTTAGTTGTTTTTAGGTTACAGGGAATGAAGAAAGGTGGCGTGGCACTGAGATGGAAAAAAAAACTCTGATTACAGTAGAAATGGAGGGCATGTGAAGAATACTATACACAAATGGTTAGGGGTGATATGGTCACCTTCTGCTTGTGTGTGTGTGTGTGTGTGTGTGTGTGTGTGTGTGTGTGTGTGTGTGTGTGTGTGTGTGTGTGCCAACAATGATGACAGTAGCATTAGTGGTGGTAATGAAGGGGAGGGGGATGGTAATGGTGATGATAGTGATGATGATGATGGTGATATTGGTGCTGTCAGTGATGATGATGATGACGATGATAAAGATGATGATGATGATGTTGATGATGATGATGGTTGCCATGGTGTTGGTGAGGAGGAGAGTGATGATAAGAAATGTACACCACTTCTGGCTGAACTATTCATTTCTCACTGGTGGACGCACAGAGGTTTTATATATCCCTACCAACCCCACTCTCATATGTTAGACTGCCTAATGATGCTCATGATAATGATCACAGTGAAGGCTGATGATGTCTGATTTTGGTTCACCGCACAGGGCAGCAGAAGTTTATAGCATAACTGTCCCTGTGCAAATGATAGTATTGCATATTGGTTTGTGTGCCAGAATGGGTCTTTGGTGTGTGCATGTGTGTGTGTGTGTGTGTGTGTGTATGTATGTGTATGAGTGTGCATGTATATATGTGCATGTGTTTGTGTGTATGTGTGTGTGTGTGTGTGTGTGTGTGCATCTGCATATGCGTGTGGCCTGTGATCTTTTTTGCTGGTGGTGTGACTCTAAACTGTGTGCTTGAGCAGAGGTTCATTCTGTGAGTGGCTCTGCCCAGAAAGGGGTGGCTTTTCTCTGCTTCCACCTCATGCTCATGCTCAGCGCTCTCGGACTAATTCATTCTGCCCTTTTTGTCCATTAGGTAAATAACCTTTTTATGGAGCCCTGAACGTGTGAAATCTTGATTAATGATTGGAAATGGACTCACGTTAGCACATTTGCCACATACAGAGAAAGCTCTATGGTAATTGACTGGAAGGGACCTGCAAGAAGACAGTAGCGCGCGCACACACACACACACACACACCAGGATTTCACTATGGCTCATACATATTACCTGAACACACAAATATTAACCAGTAGACACACACACACACACACATACACATACATATATGTACACACACACTCATACACATACAAACACACACACATACACACACAAACACACCCAGAATGCATGCAAATACACAGACTTAAAACACAAAAGTGTGTCTGAAAAAAAGGAACATCATCTGCTCAGATGCTTCTAAATGTAATTGGACTGGAATCTGAATTTCACTCACACACATATGTGTTAATGATGTAGAATTGAGTGACAGCATCTGGCATCGATTGAGCAAAGCATGTGTCTGTTCTATACCTTTCCTTGCTATGAAGAAAGAACACACATAACTATAGCATAAGCTCTATAGGGAATCCTTGTGCATCACACAAACATAAACAGACCAGTTAAAGCCAGAGTACAATGTCAGATTATTTTACTCCACATCAATGACAATCCCTGGCATTAAGCAGTCACAATGGATGCAACCATGGTAACGGCCATTCCATCCACGTGTCAGTGATTGCTCGACAGTAAAGAAGGGATTTGAGCTGTGGCTACTGCATGGGATGCAGTCATGTGGTTGTTGTTGATGTTGTTGATGTTGTCATTGTTGTTGTCTTTAAAAAATGATCTATTTGCAAACACTGCAGTCTTCAGGATTGCATTGTCTTTTCCTTTCCAGTGGAAAATTAATCCTCTCAGGAAAAGAAGCTATATGCCGCGAGACTGATGCTGACATGAGTTGGGTTCCCAATAGGGCTTGGGGAGAGAATACACACACACACACACACACACACACACACACACACACATACATAGAGACACAATCACTCACACACACACAGAAAAATACAAGCACACTTGTAAACAAATACATTCACACTCAAACGCACACACACACACACACACACATACACACACACACACATGCACACACACACACAGTCATATAAAAGGCTGCTGTGAATGTTTGTGTCAGCAGCGGAGTCTATGCTCCTCAATTGCCTCAAAAGCTTGTCAGAGCTGTCTAAGCATCGGGCGTCTGAAAACCACCCCAGTCAGCGCAACAGACACAAAGTGTCTCGATGCCTTTAAATCACACACACACATGCTCTATTAATTGGCATTTTTGCTGCTGCCTGAGCATGCTCTTTGGAAGATGAAAATAAATAATAATAAAACTGTGTCTGAAACTAATCTCACAATACTTTGGGTATGTCTGGGCTGCTTCATAACTGTCTGAGAGCATGGAGCTTTAGGACTCTATGGCCTGTGCATCACTGCTTAGTAAATATTACAGTGGAGGAGAGGATATAGACGAAGGGAAAGTGATGAGGGAATGGGAGATCAAATAGGAAAAGTTTGCCCGACTGAATTTGAATTTATGAATGATCATAGACTCATTGTGTGTGCATGTGTGTGTGTGTATGTGTGTGTGTGAGAGAGAGAGAGAGACAGAGAGAGAGAGATTCAGAAACATTTGACTTCTGTCACATGCCATTAGGTCCCTCCGATCATAACAAGAGAAGATAATCAAGAAAACCTTAGTGATTCGCAATTGATTTTCTTTGGCAGTCAGAGTTGAGATGAGCTTCAATAATGCACAGAGTGAGAAAGAAAGAAAGAAAGAAAGAAAGAAAGAAAGGGTGTACCCCCCCCCCCCCCACACACAAACACACACACACATGAGCAAACACACACGCACACACAAAATCACCCCCCTTCTACACACACACACAAAGCTATCCACAGATCAGTACAGCTTGTGTGGTGCACAGTGCAGATTGCTCCAGCTGATAGACCTGAGACGGCAGCGGTTCAGGGGGTCTCCTTGTCGTGTCGGGGGTAATTATCAATCTAGCCAGGTGGCTGCGACGGCGGCTGCTGCTGCTGCCGCGGCAACCAGTGATTGATTCCCCTGCCTAATTTCTCCCCATGCAGTCCGCAAAGGCAAATGGCTGCCGATTTTATTGATAAGCTCCTTTGATTAAAGCCACAAACAAACAAATTGGCACATGGGGAGAGCAGATCTTAAGATATCCCCAACTCCCTTAACCTATCTTTATCTGTTTCTGTCTCTTTCTCTTTGACACACATTCATTATCCCTCTGTCTCTCTTCTTTTCCTCTGTCTGTCACTTGTATTCCTTTTTTCCATATCTGTCATATTCCTTTGTCAACACAAGCAATAAGTACAGTACATTGGAGTACAGTGGACTTCGAAGGATATTGTAAGCACTCTACCTAGCTATGATTCTTTGGCTCAGTCTTGCTAAAGAGAGCTAGCATTGGAGCTGCTGACAGTAGCATAGCAACAGGCCAGAGAGGTGGGAGAGAGGTGTCAGGTGTGAGCGCTAAGCAAGGGGATGAAGCCCAGCAGTTGCTTGTGCGGCAGGGGGTCTTTATAAAGACACACCATCATCTTCCTCAGGGCTTCCTGGTGTTTGAGCCATTTAGCTACTGCAAACATAGACAGAGGCACCACCTCTTTTCTCTCTCCCAACCTCAGATGAAAGGGAACTTTTATAAAAAGTACAATGCAGTACAGCATTTCTAAGGCATGCAGTGGAAATATGATGGCTGATATACACATGGACTTTTGGAGAAACACAAAATAGCATTTTGGGATGAACCAAAAAAGAATTAAATGAAGAATAGATACCATATATATATATATGTGTGTGTGTGTGTGTGTGTGTGGTGTGTGTGTGTGTGTGTGTGTGTGTGCGCGCAAGGAAATCTTCTGCTTTTTGCTGCCTGCCAGGGCTTCTGAAAGCAATCCTCCAATCTGTGAAATGTCCAGCTGAATTTGTTTGCATGCGGGATCTGTTGTTGGGAAATTGCTGCTCTGTCTCCTCTGCTCTCCAAGGGCTCATAGCGTGCCCTCCTTGAGCAGGCAGGTTAGTCTGTGTCTGCCAAGCTCTGTAGCCAGTCTGCTGCTCAATGAGCACCCACCTCCCACCCCCACCATTCTTTTCTTTTTCCTTTCCCTCTCTCTCTTTATGTATCTCTTCTATCTCTTTCTCTATACCACTATTTCTATCTCTCCATCTTTCTCTGTCTCTTTCCTCTCTTTCCCTCCTCTCACCACTATCTCCCTTTTCTCAAAAAGGACTCTCTCCTTCTGAGAATGTAAAGCCATTTAATTTCCAATACCTCTGCATCGTCTGCCCGTTGGTCTTCTGCTTCCAAGCTGAATCTTCTCAGCATGTCACGTTTTTGCACACCCAGAGAGAGAGAGATAGGGAGAGAAAGAGACAAAGAGAGAGACAGAGGGAGAGTGAGAGAAAGAGAGAGAGAGTGTGTTTAATTTCATTGCTGGTGAATTTCAACAATTTGGAGGCCAACATCTGTGCTTATTATTACATTTCAAAACGTAAATTTTGACCCCTGCATCAAAATGGCAAAACTTGCACCAGCATGGTACTGGAATATTTGACAGTAGATTGCTTGGAAGTCAAAACAAGTGGATGACTAAGTGAGTGGCAGCTTTGCAGCAGCTTGTTAAGGTCAACACAGTATAAATTTCACGCTGCGCTGATTAACAGACCCATGTTCTCAACACTTGAATGATGATTGACCATTGTGTTCTAGTTTGCTTGATTTTCTATATTGTTTACTGATAAGACCCATTGATGAGATCTCTTACAGTAACTGGTGATTCAGTGTTACTGGTACTTAGAAATGGCCACTTTGGATTTTCCAATGGGCTTTCTTTTTTTCTGTCTTTCTTTCCCAGCATCAGATCAAGGGGAATCAGAGTGAAGAGTCTGAACACAATAACATTTTCCAAGTGTCTCTGTGGTTGGCATAGCAATTGGTGTAGCAACAGCAATGGCAGCATTTTTTTGGCACTTTGCTGTCTGCACAGGGAATTTGTGAATCTCCCTCTCTCTCTCTCTCTTTCTCTCTCTCTCTCTCTTTCTTTCATTCTTTCATGCCTCTCTTTCTTTTGCTTTCTCATTTGTTCTCTCACTTTGCTGATCAATGGTATTGGGCTGGGATCCCTGCCAGGGAGGAGAAACAGAGATGGAGGAACTCATCCCATAAAGCCTGGCTATGACTTGCTCAACCCCCCCCCCCCCCCCCCCTTACTCCCTCACTACCTCCACTCGTTCTGTCTTCTCAATCACTCGATCTTATTCTCCTTCTCTCTCCCTCTCATCTCTCTGTTTTCCCCTTTGCCTTTTTTCAGTAATGCATGTATTTGGCTTCCTATATCTTTCAGTTGTCTTGCTAGCCCATTCTCAATCTCTCCTCTTGTCCTTTTACATCCCACTCTTTGCCTTTGTCTATTTAACAAATTGTTTTGCATCCCTTGCTTCCTCTCTTTCCTTATTCTCCTGTCACTTCCTCTCTGAATCAGAGAGTCTGGTCAGCAAAACGGCATTACGGAAGCTCATTTTGTAGACACAATTATAAACAAAGGTAGAAGCTCAAAATGGTTGACGGGTCCTTTCACAGCTGTTTCAGGGTCAGTGTGAGCATTCGCTATCCTATGTATGCTTTCCTCCAGACATTTATCCTAACATATCCCCTCCAGGTATATCCTGGAGTGTATGTCTGTGTTTGCCAAAGGCGCATACACCCAGTGAAGGGTGAACAATGCTTGGAGGGTGGCAGAGGGTTTTCTGTTCAAGGTAAATCACTTTAATGCTAAGATGGTCTTGCTCTACTGTTGTTTTAAAGACATCCATTCAACTGCACTACTAAATAATGCAGAAAGACACTGGGCTTTCATCTGTTGAAAATTCCCCAGTGGTCCTCCAAAGTCGTATGGGGCTTCGGCTATCCCTCACACACACACACACACACACACACACACACACACACACACACACACACACACACACACACACACACACATCTGTGTTGCTGAGGAGGTCTTGGACGGTGTAGCACAGAGGTACGTCACAAGGCGTTGACCCCCCTGGCTGATTTACGGCCGTGGTTGCGTAAGTGAAACGAATAACCCAAAGAAGAAGCTGTCTTGACAAATACAGAGTGTGCGCTTCATTTACTTTGGTGACCCTGCGTGGGAGAGCTGTGTGTGTGTGTGTGTGTGTGTGTGTGTGTGTAAGTGTATTTGTGTGAGCAGTTGTGAGTGCATCCCTGTGTATGTGTGCAAGTTGTGTGCTCATGTGCTTTTATGTGTACAGGTGTGTATCTGTGTATACTGTATGTATGTATGCGTGTGTGTGTGTGCGTGTCACAATGTGTTGGAGGCATTAAACAATTCATGAGCTGAGGCTCTCAGAACAAGAGGCGATTCCTCAGTGTCACAACACCAGAAGTAGATAAATCAATTGCACCCTGTCTCTGTCTCACACACACCCTCTCACACACATGTTCACACACGCACTCACACACCTATTCACACTCATGTTCACAGACACAGATACACACACTCTCACTCATGTTCACACAGGCAAGTCAACACAGGCCCAAGATCATACATAATCACAGATGCAGTATCACAAACCTTACTCATACACCGTTAGATATAGTACCACACACACAGACACACACACACACACACATAGACATGCAAACACACACAGCACAGGTCCACTATCATACATGTTCAGAGATGCACTACCATAAACCTTACACATACACATGCAGAGACAGAGTCACATACTGCACACACACAAATACACACACACACACACAAACACACACACACACACACTCACCATTGAAATACTGGTGCATTTACAAGAGCAGAAATCAAAGACATGGAAAGTGATTGCAATTATGTATGGCAATGCCTCACAGCATTTAGGTGTGTGTGGAATGAGCATTTACAGTAAACAAGACCTTCTCTGAAGGTCAACATTATGTAATTGTGGCACAGCCAGTCAATGTATTTTCATCTGGTCAAAACAATTTACCCTGTGCAGCAATCCATTAGTTTTCCATCTAATATGTAATTACACTGTTTATTACAGTGTAATATAAAATGTTGTACATGTGTTATATCATAAGAGGAACAGCCCTGTCATCTCTACACAGACCCTAGTAACGCTGACTGTGTGCAGCTTTAGCACAGATCATTAGCACTGACACACAGGGGCCAAGGAGAGATGACCTTGGAGTCCTTTGCCTCAGCTGCCATGTTGACAACAAGAATGAACCTGGTTAATAAAACAAAAGGCAGTGAGGAATAACTTTGGGAGGAGTTCATATCAAACTAAATATGGAACACCTCCTGCTAGCTCCTTATTGCAATCAGATGAGCATACCAAGGGACTGAAGCAGTGACAGCTAGCTTAGTAGTGTCTAGCTTAGTAGGGTGCCTGCTTGTTCTCTCTCTGTCTTTCTCTCTCTCTGTCTCTCATACAGTACTTACTAGAATACACACACACACACACACACACACACACACACACACACACACACACACACATACACACAGGGAATTTCTCAGACACTCCTCAACAGTTATTTAGACTGCACAACCCAGACAGATACACTTCTTCCACATTGACATGCTTGCTCTTTCCAAGCTCTGGGAACACTGAGAAAGACATAGAGGCTCACAGGCAATGCATGAAATTCATTCAATAAGTCTGCCTTCCACTATCTCTCTCTGAAGACAAAAATACGATGACGCACTACGCAGCACTAAGATTGACTTATTTCTGACATTGGAAAGAGGGTGTGTGTTTGAGAGAGAGAGAGAGAGATCTGGATGGAGGGGAGCGGGAGAGAGATGGGTTACAGGGTGTGTGTGGGGCCCAAGGGAGTAGATCTGTGTGAAGGAGAGTGCAAGAGAGAGAGACAGAGAGTGAGAGAGAGAGACAGAAATGTGTTGTGAGTGAGGCCGGGCCCCAGAGGCCCCTGGATGCTGTGACCATGCTGGAGGAAGTTGTCAGACTCTGGCGCCTTTGATTCGCCGTAGCTGGCAGGTGTGAGTGACAGGGACTGCACCGGAGCACTGCAGAATTCTCACAGCATCAATAATTCACCCACCGACGCCACACCTCTGCCCCCCCCCCTTTCTATCTGTCTCTCTCTCCTCAGAATCACATGAGGTGTTCTTTTTTTTTTTTTTTTACTTTTACTCCCCCTCTCGGTCTCTTTCCCCACTTTCTGTCTTTCACCTCAGAACAACATTTCTTTCTTTTTTTCACCCTCACTCCTCTCTCTGTGCCTTTCTTTCACAGCCGAGGACCAGATAGGTCTGCCCTTTTTTCCTCTTTTTCACTCACATTCCTCTATCCCCCTCTTTTTCTGGCTTTCCTATGTATTTACCTGTGTGTACTTTGCTCTCATCCCTCCTGTCCTGTTTTTTTTTTTTTTTGGTTATTGTTGTTTAGTTGGTTTCGAGTTTTTGACACTGCCTCTCTCACCATCCTCCTCCCTCTGTCTCTCTGTCACTCTCTCTCTTTCTTTCTCCCCCTCTCTCTCTGTCACTATCTCTCTGTGATCTGCTGCGGTGTTGCTGTTTCTCTGAGCTGCTGTAAAGATGTGGAGGTTTGATAGCATCCTCCTCTGCAGTTCTGCATACCTCCTCATGTCTGTGCAGAAAAAAAATCTCCTCTCCTGGAGTTCTGCTACAACCAAACAAAACACCTCAGAAGAAGACATGGAGCAGCAGACTGCAGCATAGGTTGCTGCGAGCATGCACACACACACACACACACACACACCTACACACAGATAGTAGTGGATCACACATGTGTACAAACAGATACATGTACATTTACACACACACACACACACACACACAGATGTGTGCTGAGACAGCATTACAAGACAAGTCAATATGTAGTTACTTGTAATGTGTGTATCTGTACATGCAGGTTTTTATTAAAATACTGTGTGTGGGAGTGCGGAGGTGGGTGTTGAGAAGGAGCAAGACTGAGGGAGAGAGAGAGAGAGAAAGGGAAGAAATAGAGAGAGAAACAGACATGAAGAATTCTAGGGGAGGAAGAGAGAGACAAATACAGAGAAACAGAGAGAAAGAAATAGAGGGAGAGATGGGGGAGCAAGAGCATAGGAATGCTCCACAAAGAGCTCTGACTTGAGTGCATGTTTTGGAGAAGCACGCACCTAGAGGGCTTGCTGCAGGGTCTCTCCCTCTCTTTCAATGCACCGTGTCACAGGCAGTACATAGACCTGTCTGTCACATGCACCTCACCCCCCCCAAACACACACACACACACACACACAATCCTCTCTGCACCATGAAAACCCCTACCCCCCACCAGGAACAGCCACTCAACTCAGCCCCCCCAGAAAGTCTGCTGAAATCCCATACAATAACTTCTATCACACACACACACAGCTTTTTTTTTATCCCAACCCTGGCTCAGCTCAAATAGTTCTTAACACAATGTCAGTGCCCCTAAGTGCTTGAGAGCTGCTTAGCTCCTTTACACAAAACCCCAAGGCTCTACCCCGGCCGGGGAGTGTCTCCCTCCGAGAGGCCAAAGAACCAGAGGAGACCCGCCGAGAACTTCAGAGACTTTAAGTACATACAAGACTCCCACCACCATGTGCACAGAACATTGCGGAACATTGCTTAGTATAAGAGCTCTCCACCACCACCAACACTCACACACATGCATTCAAAACACAATCACCTCTGTTCACTGAAATGGTGATGATTAGGTATTTTTGCATGTTGTCCAGTAGTGCAGGTTTTTTGTCCCCCTGAATTACAAATACTTGCACAATCACTCACACACACACACACACATGCACACACACACTCACACAATCACGTGTCCACACAAACAACTCTCCTTTGCACTCTCTCTCTCTCGCTCGCTCATCCCTGAGCTTTTGAAGCTAGGCCTCACCCGTGACGGTACAATCTCCTCTGGGGAGGAACACCCAGAAAAAGGGATTGGGAGTGACACAGAGAGACAAAGCGTTCAGCACCTCCTCCCCTCTCTACTCCTCCTCTTCCTTTCCTCTCCCTTGCTTTTCTGTGTCTCTCCATCCCTCTAAGGTTCAACAGTGAGGGGGGAGTAGCCAGAATCACTTGACCACAGTGTGGCCAATCCTAAAGAATACCTCTCTCTATTCTAGCTTGAGCTTTAAGATCCACTTTGCTGTGTTAACCTGACATTAGCAATTCAAATGCCTGAGCTTTGTGCCACTAGTAGTGTTGCTAGTGGCTGGTGCTGAGACATCTCAGTCTATATGTTTTCATATGTTGGCTAACACTAATTCTGCTACAGTGTCAATGTGTGCTAACTCTGAAGAGATAACAGGTGTGTGTGTGTGTGTAAAAGACAGGGGGTGGGACCAGGGTCTGGTGTGTGTCACATGTGTTTGTGTGTGCAATCTTTTTTGGGGGGGGGTTGTCACTGCACCATTCCTGGCCTGGATGCCTGTTTAGCAAATATCATTTGCATAGCACTAATGCGGATGGAGTTCTGTATCACAGCAATTTTCATATATTTGCATAAAATTAATAGGATGATCTTCTGCGCAGTGATTGTTTCTGATGAAAAAAGATGCAAACAGATGAACCAAGCGGATGCAAACAAAGGTAAACATTCTCCCCTCAATCCAAACACATTCTAAATTATATGTATTGACAGAGAACAGATGCATTAGAAGCTAAGTCAGTTGAAATATGTGTGTAAATTACATATAAATTAAGAACACAAATTTGCAACCCAAAGTGTGCTGATACATGTTTAAGAGCGAGCAAGAGATGGAGAGATGTGAGGAATGTTCGCTACATTACATTGTATCTCTGATGTGCTCTTTGCTTCTTTCTCTGAGTAGCTGCTGTTGAGGAATGCTCCATGGGCAATCCTGTCATGCTTGATGGTTTGGATTTCATGAGCTGCTTTGCTGAGGCCAAATCAGCTCTCGCACGCTAACAGCAGCTGGTTAGCATCAGGCTAAAACGCTCCCTGGGTTATACCAGCCAATTAGGACAGACAACTCCTGAGCTCCACAGCACAGCTCACATCCAGACCTGTAGGCCTACTGTTTGACAGCTTCAGCAAGTGCAGGCAGAATCATAGATTATCAGACAGGATTTCTTAGGGAAAGGTTCATCATGGTGTATAGGTTCACTGCCTCTATGCTATTTTTCATGAGTAAACATGCATGATATGCTACCATCATGCATTAGAAGCTGTCAAGACAATAAATCACACATGAAAGGTGCCCATGTCATATGAGAACTAATAGTTTTATCACATTGATCAATTAGAAGCAGAAAGCTGTGAAATAACGCAGATCCTTTTTTTCCTTCTTTTTTTTTTGGGCGAATACAGAATAGGCATTGATCAAATGCAGGCCTACCCATTTCACGGGGGAGGAGGGGGAAAAGTACGGATTGATCCGAGCTGCCCTTAATTGGAGTCCTAATAAAAGTGCTGGCATTGATTCTCGCTCGGCTGGATCCTAGTGTTTTTTTTTCTCTCTAACAGGAAGTAGTTCAAGGTCTTAAAGGCTATGTGCTGTCTTCATCCACGGCTCTGGAAACAGCTGCTGTTCTGTACCTCTGTTGCTCTTCCATCTCTTTCTATTTATCAGGCTTTTACTGCTTTACCTTCTGCGTAAACCCTCACTGCTACTTTTCAATAGCAAATATTCTTTTCAAAAAGGCTGCTATATGCTATTATTACGGTTTCTATTTCCAGTCGCTGTTCCACTTAGCCTATGGAGAAGGAAGATCTAGAAGTGAAGACACAGATGCTTCTAATGGCTTAGGCAAGGGGTGCGGCAAGGTAGCTGCATTAAAGAATGGAATTGACAGGGTAACCTAAAAGGTGCCGAAAGATCACTGCTATCTATAGAAAAAAACGTACTGTGTCAATCCTTTACGTTAACGTATCCCTTTGTGTGTGATATAGACATTATTTGTATTTTTGCAAAGGTTTGTAGTGACTAGTGTAGTGACTAGTGCACTGATGAGTAGGTTTAACACTCCTGACTTATGCAGTGTTAAGCAGGACACTTGTTAAATAGTTCCTTCTTCGTTCCAGTTGGGATGGGAGCACTACCAGGTGTGTAAAGCTGGGTTAATGCAATAGCATACACACTACCATAATCCATGCTAGGTAAACATGATAATGTCCTATCTTGTTTGAGTTCTTGATGTTGTTGTTCAAAATGCTAACAACAGAGATTTTAGAGATGTTGGTAAATATTGAATTTGGGAAGTGCTTTTAGCTGCACACGTTATTTTGTTTTGATGTTGTTTTGAGGTTTTGAGGAACAGGGTAGCTTGTGAGTTTGAAACTACCTCAAAAATGCATGATGATGCTTTGAAATATTTGTACACTTCAGTTGAAGAGACCTCAGATGCGAAAAAAATTATTTAAACTCCATTTCTCAGTATAAAAACTCTGCATTGACCATAAAAACAAACAAATAAATAAACAAAGTCAAAAAACAATATGATCCACGATAAACAAATAGCAAATGATATTCTCATGCGTTATTAGTTAGTGCAAGTAGGTATAAAGTATTAGGTTGCACTTAGTGTTTTGGTGAGGGTATTTTAAATAGCATTGCCATGGAAACAAGACTCCCACAGGAGCACTCACTACCAGCATAAACACATCAACGAGCCCAGTGAGAATCTGACAGATGATGGACAATCTGACAACCAAATGTGCATCTGCACACATACACACACAAACACACACACACAAACGCACACACACACACACACACACACACACACACACACACACACACAGTATTCAGACTCATGCACAAACACAAACAATACACACATAAACAAGCACACAAGACCAGTGGTGGCGTAGTGGTGGTAGCGTATCAGAACCTGGCTGGCATGCTAGTAGCCTAGAAATTGTTGGTTCAAAATCCCAGTTGCCACCATTTTGCCAATTGGCTTGGCACTGAACCCTTTGCTCTAGGGGAGACTGGCCCTGAACTAATTGATAGTTGACAAGCCACTGGATAAAGGCGTGAATGCCTAATGCATAAATGTAAATGTATAAACATTCTGATGCCTAAGCACACATGTGCATACAGAGATTTGCAGAAGTGCAGGCATGCTTTTGCCAGAAAACTGAATGCCGAATTCATCTAGTGACCTCCAGAAGGAAGCTCTCACTTGCCCCCCCTCCAAAAAAAAAAAAGAAACACATGTTCAGAGGGATCCCCCACTCTCTCTCTTGAATGTTGCTCCTCTTGAAGGGTTCATTTATAATTATTAACAAATTGTGCTCATTATTTTCATTTCCCCACACGAAAATGAAGATTTGGTTAACAAAGCCGCCGCCAAATGACGACAACATCAAGACAATTAGGGGAGGCCATGCTGCGAGTCTCTTTCATTAACATAAAAATCAAACGCAATCAGGCCTGGATAATGTGCTTACATCAGAGAAGCAAAGAGGACAGTGAGAAGGAGTTGTGGAGGGTGGGGAGGGGGCTAGAAAATGGAATGGGATTGATGTGGTCATTCTCCAAACCAACAAAAACTCACTTGCTGCTACAGTCACTCACTAAGCAAACTAACACCAGATCATCCAAATAAATAACTGGCACTCTCACCCTCTCTTCACTTTTTTTAACAGTAAAGTTGCGAACTGCTTTAAATCTCCTTCCTTTGTCCTGAAGAGTCTGCCTTGTCTCTCCCTCTCTCCTCCTCCTACTCTTCCTCAACTCCATCCGGCATAGACGCAGGATCTCCCTCTCAGCTCTCCACAGCACCCCTCCCCTACATAGCCTCCGCGGCACAAGAGCCGAGCCGTGTCTCCGCCCACTGCCGTTTGCTGTGGTGCTAATAAATCCTCCTGCATTATGGAGAGGCTTATTAATAATTCATGAGCGCTCATTTGCATATTCAAATCGACACCGCGAACGAAAAGCCTCTAGTCAGTCAACACTGCAAAATGGACGGCACTTTTACCTGGTTGAACCGTCCCAACTGTGTGTGTGTGTGTAGACAAAGATTATACGTGTGCATTTATTTGTTTTTTACATAATGATATGTATCTGTGTCTGTGTGTTTGCGTGTGCATATGTTGTGTGTGAGAGGTAGATGAGTATAACTGAAGTGGCGGTGTGTGTGTGTATGTGTGTGTGTGTGTGTGTGTGTGTGTGTGTGTGGTGGGGGTAACTGAGTCCTGTATTCAGCTGTCTGGCACAATGGCTTCAACTCTCATTACAAATGAAAGCAATGAAAATCTCCCATAAATAAATGAATCAATTAGATAAATAAAAGCCTTCAGACGGCTGGTTCTAGCTGGCAGCCCAGATCTATGCCATCCTTCAAACGCAGCAGGGGTGAAGCTTTATTCCACTTTTAATGAGTCTTTTAATTACTTTACTTTTTAATCTATACCTAATTAGTCTATACTCTTTTTCAACAGAGCAGTATGGAGACGGGACACAGAGTGTGGTTATGGAAGGAGCCAGTGCAGTGTCTGCACTGGGAAAGTCCTTTAGAGTTATGGCAAATAAACAGGACAACACAGTAATGTCAGGGGACTAGAAAGTCTAGTTAGAAAGTGCTAGAAAGTCACTTATTTATGCTATTTTTGTGTGTGTCCAATTTTAGTTCCTATATGTGATTATTAATAATTGTGATAATTACACACCCACTCACCCACACACAAACACACACACACACACACACACACACACACACAGATAAAGACAGTCTTCGGAGAGCAGACAGCTGGAATCTGAGTTGATCTGAAACAGAGTGACTCTGCTGAGGCTATGTCACCATCTCTTACAGGGGCCTATCTCTCTCTCTCTCTCTCTCTCTCTCTCTTTCACACACACACACCACACACACTCCTAAAATAGAAGACATACACATGTATGTAAACAAGTAAATACACTGATGCTTGATTTTATGTTCAACAGTTATTACATAGATGTCCTGGCCTGTAATCTGGTGTTTTTTTATTCTCAAAAATAGACAGTTCAAACAGGAAACATGGCTCTATGGAAGAATACACTCTCCCATCCAGTCATCAGGGAATTAAATAAATTTATTAAATTTATTAATTAAAGACTGACTTTCACCAGGTTTACACCTTCCAGATGCAAAGACAGAAAGAATACTGAATGATTTAGAGGCAATAACAAAAAAAAAATATTCATAGCACCATTCATCCACAATCATTATGTGGAGAAATGTACCATACCAAAATCAATCCAACCCTAAATAACTCATTCAAACATGAAAGGGCATAACATTTCTCATCAATATAGGTAATGGATACAGTTTAATGAAAATAACTGATTAAATGAATGGTCAAATATTGACTGTGCATTCAGAATGCAATATGTAGTTAGACATACCATTCCTATATGATGACATGTTGTTGGAGCTGTTGTATTTTTGTATTTTTCAGAATTATTATGATTATAATTTGCATGATTAAATACTGATATTTATCTTCATGGAATATGTTTAGATCTTTATTTGAAATATTTTGTGCTTTTGTACTGTTGTGCGTTTTTTCTGGCCTGTTGATTGACATTTGATATATGCGGCGTCTCCCTGATAGCCAGGTAGAGCAGAAGTGGCAAACAGTTTTTCAACCACGTGAATGCGAAGGAGCTACATTTTGTTTGTATGTTTTAGTTAAGTTAGAAACAAATAAGTCACTCTATTTTTGTAAGACATGCATTGTCTGTTTGTTTATTTTCTATTTCTGTTGTTATTGCACTGTGTGCACTAGCAGAATAGGGCCCTCTATTAGCACAATAATCAGTATGTGTGTGTATGCCTTCTTCAGTGATGTCAGGTCTGGCAGTGTTTCCTCTGCAGTCTTAGTGGGTCAGAGGGGAGATAGGTGGCATATCAATCTGAAATGGGTCAGACTAAATTTGGAGGCCATGAAGAAAGCAAAGCCAGACAGGGTTCTAGGCAATGTGATGGCAGCGAATTGGCATTTGTGTGT
>JAIFZK010000023.1:6957500-6972500 GCA_027481765.1 Tenualosa thibaudeaui | reverse complement strand
CAGGAATCCAGGGGGCACCGTGCCAACAGCTCACCAGGAGGTCCCCCTCTTATCCCAGTAGGATTCCCACTCAACCAGCCCCACACCCTACCCACCCCCCTCAGCCTCCAGCCCCCCATGGCTGCACCCTGGGCCCCCAGCAGATCCACAGTCACTCTCGTACTGCACAGTCGCACTACCCGCTGGGCTACAAATGATTCACTCACACCGCTCCTCCTATTTATCATGAAGACAGAATTTTGGTGATGATGACGGAAATCCTGCAGTTCATTTCCACTGAGGTGGAAATGGTGTTGGCTGGAGCTGTCTCTGTGGCCATCAGATATTATTACCAGGGAGAGGTGGTACAGACTGCGTTTGGACTATTATGGTAAACCAAGCAAATCAGTAGCTGAGTAGTACCGATAGAAGAGTTGAGAAAATATGCATGCTTATTATGGACTATGCCTTAATAAATGGTTTTCTGAAATATGTGATTGAGGCCTATATCATACGCTATCTATTCTATATCTGTCACAGTCAAATGAAGAGTGAACTCTTAATTGTAAAACAAACATCTCTTAACAATTATCATCATCTCTCAACAGGAAGTTCCACTTCGGAGAAAGGTGAGCTGAGAGAGACAGAAATCGGTTCCTGCTGAGTCATAGTTGATACACTTACAGTATTACAGTAACTTCCTATGTGCAGACATGCTGGATGTGTCTGCTTACAGTGATGATTATCAGATGGCCTCTACAGCACATAAGTGAAAACAATTGTACAGGAATGATTTGTCTTTAGTCAGCAGTCAAGCAGTCATTGCAAATCTTGACATGGAAACACAGGGAAGCTAATATGAGAAATGTACATTTTGTGTTGGAATGAGAAGGTGGAATGGAAGGGTGTATATTTACAAGAGATACTGTTTTACAATGTGTGTGCATGTATGTGTGTGTGTGTGTGTGTGTGTGTTTGTTTGCGTGTGTGTGTGTGTGTGTGTGTGTGTGTGCGTATGTGTGTGTGTGTGTGTGTAGTGTATGGTGGGCAGATCCAGCTGAATAAGGAAAATGTCTAAAATCTCCACCCCTCCCCTACAGGGCTAGTTCAGACAGAGAGAGAGAGAGAGAGAGAGAGAGAGAGAAAGACAGAAACAGAGGGCGAGGGAGAGGGAGAGAGAGAAGGAGAAGAGAAAGAACAGAACAGACGGCACCATCCTTTCTTCATTAGCGCTGATGTCATTTCCTGCAAAAGTACTTAACTTTGCGCGGGGCTGAGATGACTTTTTTTTTAATAAGGTCACAGGAAATGCTCTCTCTGCCTGCGTTATGGAGGTTATAAATGACAGAGTTCTCCCACTGTTATTATCGGTGCCGGGCATCGACAGCTGTTGCACATAGTTGAGCACATTAATACAGAAGCATACCAATCATACTCACTCTCTCACACACCCACACCAGATAGAAAGATGGAGAGAGAGAGAGAGAGAGAGAGAGAGAGAGAGAATGGGAGAGTGAGAGAGAATAAAAGAGTAGGGAAATGGTTAGAAAATGTGAACAATGGTGTGAGTGAATGGATATAGAATAGAAAGATGGAGAATAAAAGACTGAGACAGAGAGGTAGAGAAAAGAGAGAGAGAGAGAGACAGAATGAAATAGAGGCTGAGGCATAATCAATTTTAATTAGCATTGCTCATCACAGTAGGTGATAAGTTATCAGTCATTGTAACTTCAGGTAGTGACAATTAGTCTCAGCTGTTAACACCGCCGCCCAGGAGAGCAGTGTCTGGGTCAGGGGTCCTCACACTCGAAAGGCTGCCTACAACACTATCTGCTCAAAGACTCAGCTCACAAAAAGGACTAGAGCCTCTGGGTGTTTTGAAACGTTGGGTGTTTGTCTTTGAAACGTTGGGTGTCTGTCTTTGAAACGTTGCCCGTTCGGTGCATCTTTGCATTCAGATAAAGCTGTCATCATAAACACAAACGAAAATTACAGGTGTGGATGTAAAACAACCACAAAATCAAATACACAAACCAAAACACACACACACACACACACACACATACACACACACACACACTGCTTCCATCCACATGAAAAAATCCAAAGATTACAGGGTTGGCAATTTTGAAAGCAAAAGAAATGAATGCCTGCATGCCTGAATACAGTCCCATTATGTATAATGTGTCCAATAACACAAATAGGGGGACAATGACAATGAGCAGGGACATCTAGGGGTGTAATCCAAGCGGGATTGCTTCTGCCGGCTGATCTTTGTTTCACACTGAAATACTTGCCTCACTGGGAGATCCCGTCTCCTCAACCACAGACTGGACAGGGGTAGGTGCCACTATGACAGGCTCAGGTAAAGACAGAAAGAAAGAAAATAAGGAAGACAGGAAGGAAGAAAGAAAGGGAGAGAGATAGAGAAAAAGACAGAAAGAAAGAGAGAGAGAGTGGGGTGAAAGGGATGGTGAGTGTCTATGTCTCTTTGCCTTGAGCTGGATGTGCTGTTGTGCTGCTCCTACTGCCTCTCCAGTAGAGAGTACAAACATCAAGGCGACACATCGAGCCACCACCACCAGCACGCAACGCACGCACACACACACACGCACACACACACACGCGCACACACAGAGAGAGAGAGAGAGAGAGAGAGAGAGAGGAAGAGGGCAGGAGAGAGATAGCAAATAATTGGATACATACAGGACAGGACAGGACAGGACAGACAAATAGGATAAACCTAGGCACAAAACAGCAGCATCCATCCACACAAACACACACACACACACACACACACACACACACACACATGCACATGTGCATCCATGATACACACCCTTGTATTTCTGATTTATGATCACTGTGCAGAGATGCAGGTATTTCAGATATTCTACTCTGCCTATGCCCCAAAGTATAAATAACGTAATAAAAGGTGTGCATTTCATCCAGTCTATCCATCTTATTAGACTCCTTCAGCATGCATCTGGGACATTGGTCAAGGTCTCCCTAAATAAGCTCTGTTATTTAGTGAAGAGGTAGAGGAGAGACAGCAGTGAGGGAACAAAGGGAGGGAAAACCAACCAAGATGGAAAACATCAGAGAAAAAGAGCATCCTGAGACTCAAGGCAGGTATGTTTAAGAAAAGACATCAGAGTGCCCTTGCCTGTTAAGTCAAAGGAGTGTGTGTGTGCGTGTGTGTGTGTATGTGCTGGGGGGCAGTTGCATGTGGATCGATTTCAATAAAAATGTAACAATTACCCCAAGGCAGTGGGATGTGGACAGATTTGGCCTATCTCACAGAGAGGTGGATGTCCTCCTGTGTGAGAGTGTGTGTGTGTGTGTGTGTGTGTGTGTGATGTCGTCACTCACTCTGCCCCCCCCCCCCCAAAAAAAAAAGGAGGGAGGAAGGGAGTGAATCAGAGAGTGAAAAAAGAGAGAAAACATAACCAGAGAAGTATTTTGTGTCAGAGAATTTGAAGTGCTCTTTTAAAGAAGACATTCAGGAGCCTAAGAGGATGGCTGAGATTTAAGGGATGAGTTTAACCAGAACACATCCTGTCAATACACTCTTGTGGTTTAACATAAGACGGGGATGTGAAGTGAGGAGAGGAGAATTCAAAATCATCCTTGTGTTGTGTGTTTGCGTAAACAAACAAACAAACAAAAATAACATGACGGTAATGTCATGTTTCCTCATGAAAACCTTCACCTCAGGCAGGCAGATTACTGCAGAGCAAATAGGAGGGGAGACAAAGTCCACCAAAGTAACACACACTCACACACACACACACACACACACACACACACACACATATTCACTCGTCTCTTTGCCCGCAGGCCCAGCCTGACCGACCCAAGTTTGGTTTTTTTTTTGCGTATTAACCCCTCTAAGCCCAGTCTAAACATGCCAAGTCACGAGGGAGACAGGCCCGATCGATGCCCCAACCTCAGCCTATAGAGCCAGGAGGGAGAGACGGGCCTCCCTGGTATACATACACACACATACGCACACACACACACACACGCTCACACATGAGCTTCAAGCTACTATAGAGATTTCTGCAGGATTTCTTTATAATATCAAGCATAAATGGTTAGCCTTGAATTGTAAAGTTTTAAAGCCAGCTGTGTACACCTATTGCACAAAATCACATATTTCATACCTCACAAGAGACCTGTCATAACACTTAGTGAAACATTGGTATTCTTTACAACAGATGCATACCTTAAAAACCTGACAGAATTGCTTTTATTACCTAAATGTATTTCAAATGCTTTCGCATGGCTGAACATGCCTAGATCTGAGTACCACCCAGCTATTCTGGAATTTGAATGAGTGTGTTCTTGAATGTATTTGTGAGTGTAGGAGTTGTGCTGGTGTGTGACGGCTGTTGTGATGTTTGTTTGTGAGAGTGTAAGGACGGCAGACAGGGCAAGAAGACTTACGGTTCTGAGACAAAGCTCAAGAACCCCATAATCTGGGGATATTATGCGCATACAGCAGGCCCACTTCCAATGCACGGTGGTTATCAAAAAACACACACGTCCACACACTCGCACACACAGATACCATCACAAGCACAAAAAGGCCCTCTGTAGCCATGAGATATGAATAAAACATCCTGCCCTGTGCACAGCCAAGGCATGTTGTGCATACATACACACCTCAAAACACACACACACACACACACACACACACACACAGAATCTTGCACTGGGAACACACTCATTGTCATGCACCCATTGGTTCCACACAAACACAGACAGACAGACACACACACACACAAAAAGTCATACATTTTTTCTTTCTTCCTCTTTTTTTTGTAAATCTGCAAGAGTTGTTTTGCCACCGCTGCACTATCGGGGCCCTTCAGGATGATAAAGATGGCTCCTCCGCACAAACAATCAGGAAATGGCTTTCTGGGCATCCAGCTACCTCTGGTCCCCAGGCCTTCACTGCCAGCTGCAAGCACCACTGCCGGCTCCACCGTTGTGGCCCTGAGTGGCCTCTGCTTTGTGCGCTGATAAACAACAAGCGTTTCCTCTGAATACAAACGCTACACCTGTCACTGCGACCGGTGAAGACCAGGCATCGCAGCAGTTGTCAGAGAGAGAGGAAGAGAGAGAGAAAGAGAGAGAGAAAAAAAAAAGGAGAAAAGAGGGAGAATGAAAGAGGGAGGAGAAAAGACAGCAGATTATCACAGACGACCATTAGCACAGTTGCAGACTGACGAAGATGTCTCACACACACACACAGACACACACACACCCTGTAATTAAGACTGGGGGGGGTTGGGATGGTGGTAAGGGAGAATGGCTGCTGGCCAAAACACTGTGTGCATGTGAGAATAAAGACAAAACATGGTGGAACAGACAAGGGACAGTCTTAATAATAGCACAAACGCACAGCTGGAACATAGAAAATAGAAAGAACGAGAGCCATGGTTTAAATATGGACACCATATATTTACAATTTAAACCCCACAGTAAGGTGATGATTAGCCATGATAAGTGACAGTATTGTCATTGGTACATTGTCGTTAATATGTAATTACTTGTTACTGCATGACATATGTCAGAGATAGGATTCGTCCTTGGATTACTATTTATTGTGTACTTTTAACACGCAGGATGTGAGATTTAAACAGGACAATATTCAAATGAGGGTTTTGTGGAAACATTAGTTTCTGTTTAGTTTCATTTTAGCTACAGACCTTTGCAAATAGTTCATGTATAGCAGCCATTAACATTGTGACTGTATTACAGCATTGACTTCATGGTATTCATGGTTATCGGGTATTGGATAACCAGAGCAGTGTATCACTTTAATGAGATAGAGGGGTGCTTTACAGGGCTGTCTTTCACACTCTTTGCATTGGGATAAACTATTGCATGGTCATGAAATACAAAACTGGATTCCTTCAACACAGAGAAATAAATTCCTCACTACAGACCCCCAGTACACACACACACACATACACACACTCACTCACACACACACACACACATACACACACACACACACTTATGAATATATAACAGTGGCACGCAGTTATATATTCATGAGATTGAGCTGTCATTTGCCAGTATTGTGCATGAATATTAATGATGCTGAAACATAACTGTTTTACCCAAACAAACCACAGGGATACTCTACTCCTCTATTCAATTTCTTCACCACCATGTGGTCTAGCACCACAAGGACCAAGAGGATTATCTAAGAACAAAAACAACTTAAGTAAACAAAACAAACGAGGGAAACGAAAACAAAATCGAGCCATATATTATAAACACCTGACTTATGGCTTACGACTTCAGATAGACACTGGGCGATACATCTCACAGCTACAAATACCAACTGTGTGCATACCTAATGCTAACATTAGCACATTTCCCTTTGTGTAGACATACCTTTCCCACACCACCTTGTTTCATATGCGTGAGTGTGACATACACACAAACACACAACGAGTGTGACAAATAGGCAAGAGCAAGGTTTCCATGTCACGTGAATAGAAGAAGAAGTGCTTCAGTCTCTGCGATGCTGCTTTTCCAAGGGCACACAATGATGGAGGCAGCAGTAGCATCCTCCAAGGACAGGGAGCCCCTCACGTGTAGTCTTTACCTAATGATGCCCTTATTATCAACATACGTACAGTGGAAAGAGAGGATCCCCCCCCCCGAGAGGAGAGCTGAACGCAGGGACATGTTTGTCACGGCGGGTGCGTGTACAGCCTGTATATGTGTGTGTGTGTGTGTGTGTGTGTGTGTGTGTGTGTGTGTGTGGCATGTGGTCCTGGCATACTGATCAGCAAGGAGATTTGATTTGATATGGTTGTGCGTGTCTGTGAGTGGATGTAGCGGTGTGTGTGAGTGTGTGTGTGTATTCTTGGCACTGCTGTGAAACGGTGGGATACTGTCTCGACCAACTGCAGTAAGCCCATCCATCTTCCCCACTGTCAAACGCCCCTTGAGCTCCTAACGCACAGGCAAACATACACATGTACGCACGTGCGTGCGTACACACACACACACACACACACACACACACACACACACACACAGCAGCACACAGAAACACACTTCAGAGATTTTGAGAGAGGGAGAGAGAGAGAGAGACAGAGAGAGGCAGAAAAAGAGAGAGAGGGAGGCAGATGGAGAGAGAGAATGGCGACTCTCGCTCTAAGCCAGTGATCCCCTCCAGTCACTCATCCAAAAACCCATCTTTCCCTTCCCAGACTCACTTCATCCTCCCTCAGCACCCCCAGGCACCACCCAACCCCTGCTCTCACTCTCCTTCTCACTCTTCCTCTACACACAAACACACACACACACATACGTGCACACACACATACGTGCACACACACACACACACACACACACACACACACACACACACACACACACACACACACACACACACATATACGTGCACACACACACACACACACACATACACACACCAAGCCAGACATGTCGACACCCCCTCCTCCCCCCGACAAATCTGCAAGCTCCACAACCCCTCCAGCTTCAAAAGCTCCCCATCCAGCCCTCCAGCACCTCCAGCCAGCCGCTTGCACAGCCCCAGCCCTGTTAGCCCCCCTTACCCCCTTCTCCCCTCTATCCTCTCCTCTCCAGCTCACACCAAGTCCAGCCACAACCAGCAACCCCCACTGTCATCCTCCCCCTCCCTCTTTCATACGCATACAGAGAGAGAGAGCTCCTCAGACCATCCCCTCATCTACTGGACTTCCCGAGTCTTAGAGCCGAAGCTCAAGCCTGGACCAGTGTGGTGTTAGCCAGCCGTGGAGCTCAGCGGCGAGCCCCTGCACTCACCCGTACGCCTGAGTCGGTCGCCACCTGGCACAGAGCCTGCTGGTCTACACTAATGACTGCACACAGCTTTGCCTCCCTCCCTTCCTCTCTACACAGGAGGGACCCACCTCCATGTCTAACACAACCCCCCCTCCAAACACACACACACACATATACGCACACACACATTCTTCCCTGCCACCACCACACCAGCTCCTCTTCATCTGCTTTCTCTCTCTGTCTCACCCCATCTCTCTTTCTTCCCCCCCACCTCTCTGTCCCCCCCCCCAAACACACACACCCCACCCCACTCCACCCTGCAGCATCATTGGTATTCCAGTCAGGGAGTGGGGACGCACTGTACTGGTCCTCAGAGCTCCACACACTACAGCGCAGCTTAACTCAACAAACGCGGATCCAGGGAGAGAGACAGGCAGAGAAACAGAGAAAGAGAGAGGGGAGAAGAAAGACAGAGAGAGAGGGAGAAAGAAAGAATGAGAGAGAGAGGGAAGGAAGAAAGACAGTGAGAGAGAGAAAAAGAGATTATGCTGACTGCGTCCACGTGTGTAGACACTACCATGCAAACATTCACAGACAAGACTCTCTCTATCTCTCTCTCTCTCTCACACACACACACACACACACACACTCTCTCTCTCTCTCACACACACACAGACAAACAAACAGACAGGAAACACTCACACACACACACACACACACACACACACACACACACACACACACAAACAAACACAGTCATACACCCAGCGGCACACACACACACACACACACACACACACACACACACACCTGATCTCACATACAGAGCATACTATATTTGCCCCTGTCTGTTTTGCTCTGTCCACACTTATTCTTCAGTAGCCCAGGGTGATAGCATGACCTCTCATATGGAATTAATGAAGACCCCCAGTGGACAGGTTTAAGCCTCCATCGGTCTGAGAATATCAAACAAGCGGCTAAAGGAACAGTGTGATCCCCACGCAACAGATGCACAAATAACATCTATGGATTACGGCCAAACTATATATATTCTTTATATATTTTTTTTAATCTTGAAAGCAGTGAAATATTGACAGGTTTTCTCACTTTAGCCCCCAAGCTTTCAGAATCTCTGAGGATTTCATCCCACACAGACCTCCAAGTACTCTGTTTGTGTGTGTATGTGTGTGTTTGTGTGCGCGGGTGTGCGTGTGAGAGCAAGAGAGACTCCTCACACACACAAATGTGTTTGTGTGAAAATGCTCTCCTTTCTGAATTCACAGGATAACCTCAGACAAGGTGCAAATTGAAGCGTCTGCCACTTTTCCCAGAAACCTGTGACACTTTCAGGGGAAAATGGAACCAACTGTGAACCAATTAACCATCATTAGTTCTTTGCAGCCATCCTCCTGCGATAACATTTCATCAGACTAAAACAAAGACGAAGACTCCAATGCGAATTCTGGCCGCAAACATAATATATTTATGTTTATTTATTAGTATTTGTTGCTTTTGTCAAAAATAACATAAAAAAGAAAAAAACACTACTTTGTAAATGAACATACTAGGTTTACCAAAACATTGCTTATGCATATTAAAACAGAATATCTGCATATTAGAACAGAATTTCTGCACTAACCTGAGGGCTTTTGAACAACCCTTGACAGGGTCTCTGTGGTGAGGGGTCACAGTAGTGTCTGTGGTAATGACTGTGCCCAGGCAAAGCAACTGTTAATCATCGTTTCAAAACAACACAAAGCCAATGTCAACAGGAAGTGTGAAGCAATCCTCCCCCTGTTTTCCCCTTCTCACTGACATTAGAGGTTATGTTGATGCTTGACAGGGTAAGAGACTCTCGCGCTGGCCAAATGACTACTCTTGGACAATCCAAATGCATTATTTTATTAGACAGCAGTATTCCAAACTGGACACTCCATTGTCTAGATCTGCCTGGGTGCCCATTCATTGTGTCCATCTCTTGTGTGTATGTGTAGCTGTGAGGAGTGGTATGTTTGTCAAGATAATAACACTTCTGTCCACAGAAATTCTCCAACATAGAGTGGTCTGAAAACCATCTTGCTACCAGCCTTGTTAACCAGACTCTTTCATGTCATTTCACTTTGTGCAAAGAATCTGGAACATCTCAATAGGCTTACATTAGCTTCCTGGTAGGCAGATACTTTCTGGGATTTTTTAAAAAAGAAACTATTGGACATTCCCTGGACATGCCTTATTGCCTATTCAGAACTGTTTGGTCATGACATCACTTTCAGCCTTCCCAACAAGGACATTGCTCTCTCTGTTTGCTGATTGCAGAAGCACTAGACAGCACTAACCTAGCTACCACATGTGAAAAAGATGAAATGTGTTTTCATAAAATTCAAAGGTGCTGGCATTCACAGCTAGCTAAGACAGAAAGTGTTAGCGATAAATCTACCATTAATTAACCGTGAGCACGACATTTTTAAATCTCAAAAGAATTTGCACGGTCATGATAACAGGGTGATTGGTACTGAACAGAAAGGAGATCAGAGTGTATTGTTTGTGCTCTTGATCAGACATGTTAAAATTGGTGCTAGAACAATGACTCAGCAGTTTTATTCTCATAAGCCAGAATGGGAACTGTGCAGCACAGTCATTTTGCTCTATCTTATCTGTCTTAGATGCCATCAGTGTCACAATGGCCTCTGTGGCCAATGCTTAAATGACTCCTGCATTCTTCAGTTGGAAACTTCACTTGCAATACTTCAAACTGCACTTTCTATGTAATTACGGAATAAATATTTTCTACTGTTGCCATTGTCAAGTAATAGTAAAAAAATATTTCACTGCCATGCTACTGGAAACAAAGCTTCTGTGTTACTCAGTATTTTAGTGAGATGAGTATGTTTGCATTCAGCATTTCAACTAAAATCAATTCAGGGTTAGATACATGTCCAATGGCCTTTGGCCTTTCAAAAACCCGTGGCTTCCATTCTCCTTGCACCACACTTGCATCACAGAGGGGTCCCACACAATACTTCCACCAGCAACACCCCCCCCCCCCCCACACACACACACACATACACACACCTTGGTCAACTCCCACAACCCATGGAAGAGACCCCTGAGCGTGTTTATTGAGAGACTAAAGTGGTTCCTATGACAATGACCCCTGGCCAATGAATCTTGATTGGATCTGACCTGATAAATAAAGAAGTTCCCATGCGGGGGCAGTCAGTCTCTGGAATAGGCCTACTCTCTCTCTTTCCCCCCACCTACCAACCTACTCACACACACACAAACACACAAACACAGAAGTGCACATACACGGAAGCTGGTGATTGATAGCTTGCTTTGGTGACTTCAGAATGCGGTGCAGCGATGATCCTACAGAAATTCTTTGCAGCTAAGGTGTCACTGTTCAGTCAAGATAAATACCTTCCCTAACCTCAAAAGGAGAGAGAGAGAGATTTGGCCAGATAAGACATGATACACACTCCTTTGGGAGAGGGAGGGAGGCAGAATGATCAATGAACATCCCTTCTCTGTCCCCCCTTTGCCACCCGGCCCGAGGGACACATTTCTCCTTCTCCTCCCTTGAGAGGCAAAGCAATTTCTGTTCCCACACACTATCGCCATCCCATCTCCAGTGGAGCAACAGCATTACAAAGGGGACAGGAGGTTTTAAGTGCGCAAACACCTTTTCTCACTCTCACTACGTCTCTTTTTTTCCCCACAAGAGTTCTCCAAACATGGCCGTCCGAGAACTGACACCATTTTTAAGGCTTCTTTGTGCATGCAGGACTGGCCAGTTGTTACATTTTCAGTCTGCACTCATTCACACTAATTACATCTGCACCAACACACACACACACACACACACACACACACACACACACACACACACACACACACACATTCACACAGACTGATTAAAACAGATACACAAAGCAGGGTGCTGTGTTTACAAATCTGTACGCCACAGTGACAGTCTAGCACTGTCTGTTCTGAAGACACTCGCTGCAGTAGAGTTCATCTATTGCTGCGCGATAATCTACCCAACGGGTACCAAACATGACTGAACATGAGCCAAATATTTATATTTGCGCAGTCAGAGAGACACAATTATCTGCTGGTGCTCCACTGACACTGCGGCGCCCGTCTGGCTGCAAGCATCCATTAGCCACCCAAGTGAAGCCGTCGAACAGAGGGGAGCCACTTAAGAGGGACAAATTATAAATCGTCAAGGAGGTAGACGCCATAAATCCACCATTGTGAATGAGAGCGAACAATGCATGCCGTATATGTTCTAATTTATGAAGTATTTCATTCCATTCGTGTTAGACGGGACCATTTGCAGCATCATTAGGCATTAAGCAGGATGAAGAGGCATTTTCTTTTTTCTTTTTTTTTGTGTTTTGGGTGGAGGTGGGGTGGAGGTTGGGAGGTGGTGGGGGTCCATCACCAAATTGTTTGCCATCTGTCTCATCAAGGCATGTTGTTAACAGGATCACGCCAGGATTCCCAATCCTGTTCTGTCGCGTCCTCACGCAGCGGGACACAGAACATTGTGTCACGCGAGGTCAGGGGTCACTGAGAATTGGCCTGCTAACCAATGAAGCCGTGGCCCTCAACACTTTGTTCCCTTTAATCAGGATGAAATGGGACACTGGTGATTTCTATTAATAACCCACCAAGGCGAAACCTCCTCACATCTGTGACCAGGCTGTTAGAAGCTGACCTCTGGCATCCAGAGATTTTAAATGCAGTGCTGCTGGAAAAGGTGACAACCAATCAGCAGCACTGCTCTGCTGTGTGTATACCATTGGCTATCCCTTGATGGCGAATTCATTTAATACAGGTTTTCAGAGGCTGCTTTTGTCATAGGGTTTTTTTGTTGTTTGCTTGCTGTTGTCTGTCTGTTGAGTGAATGCTTTGCAATGAAAGTTTGTAATGAGCTAGCAGGAGAGTCAGTTCTTTGTACTGATTCATCTGGAATGTGAAAGTCTGTCACACAGCCAGCCACACAGCATGTGATTGGTGCACAGAGAGAACTGGTAGAAAGGTTTCAGACAGACAGACAGTTTGATGAATTGGGTGAAGTAGACATTTGTCTTTTAGCCTTGGCTAACAAGCCCCTGACATGCACACCACCGCTGTAACTTAAGACTCATCATCAGATGTGTTACATCACTGTGTGACCTCGGACAGACCACTGTCTGTCTTTATGCAGCTGACAGAGAATAAGACAGCGCTAGTGGGGTGGTTGTCAGTGAGCAGCCTAGGAGATGACTGTGAGGTGGCCCAACTCCACTGCAGAGGAAGACCTGGCAGACACATTAATGCAGGAGACAAGGAGTGCAGTCACCCCTCCTCTTCTTTTCTACTTCTCTCTTTCTCTTTCTCGCTCTTTCTCTTTTCACTTTTCTCTCAGAAAGACAGAGAGGTGCCGCTAAAAGCTTTTCTTCTCATATCCTCCACAAAAACACATCACCCGCTGATTGGAAATCTGCAGGAGCAGTGGGTCTGATTTCTCAGCCGGCAAACGCAAATCAATATGGCAAGATGCAGTAAAGGGGGAAAAAGGAATTGCAAAAAAGCAGGGCTTTTGTAAAGACATAATGATCTATGACAAAGCGGCTGAACAAATATGTCAATCTACCGCCCTTCCTAAAAAAAAGAATAGAAAAAGAGGAAAGAAATGGAGAAAAGGGAACTATGTCCTTGAGAAGCATTCCTAGTCTTCAGGGAAAGCAGTGCGAGACAATGGCAGGAAGGCCAAACACAGAATCATTACATTACCTCCACATTGACTATTCATAATTTATCATAATCTTCATTCAAAATTACAATTGTGTCATAAAATATGCATCGGCGTGGGAGACAAAGAAACGCTGTGAGAGACGCAGCGACACACGAACACACACACAATATGTACAGAATATTAAGCAGACGCCAAGCGGGCCTGAATGAATAACTTATGGCTAATCCCTTAAAACCAACACGGGTTGTCATGCGGGGTGCAAGGTGTGTGGGGTATGGCCAGACAAGGTGAGTTGGCAGAGAGAGAGAGAGAGAGAGAGAGAGAGATAACCCACAATCACACAGCCCCATACATCTGCAGCTCTGGGCCAATATTGGCAATATCCATGGAAATACCCACAATCTACTTTAACGGACCTGTTCTCCTGTAGTGAGACATGTATATGCAACAGGAGAGGAGGTGTGTGTGTGTGTGTGTGTGTGTGTGTGTGTGTGTGTGTGAAAGAGAGGGGTGAGCTGTTCTTTATCAGTTCATATGTTTGCTTTGCCTATTTGCATCCGATATCGGTTTGTGAGTATACATGCATATGGTACCCAGTTTGTGGGTGTCTGCAGGTATGGAAGAGTATGTGTGCATGTGTGTGGATGCATGTTTGTTTTAAAGTGTGTGTATGTGTGTGTGTATGTGTGTGTGTGTGTGTGTGTGTGTGTGTGTGTATGCTCCCTTGTTTGAGGGCGTATGGGAGCTGGAAGGCACCTGCGCAGCATTCATTACCAGTGCGGCACAGGGTACAGAGGAGCCCATCTGGAGCGGCTGCTTAGCTTAGTGCCCCTCCCACCCCCCCACAACTAACACACAAACACACACACACACCAACCCCCTCCACATGCCCCACCCCACCATAACCCCCACAACCCACTTCAAACAGCGGCAGCCACATTCACACGTTATTGCTATTCATTAGAATACTACATCCTGTGCTGATGTAATTAGATCGCTGTCAATTTCAATGAGCATTGCACTCTGCACACACAATGCCAGGCTGCAGCAGGGGCAAGGATGAGGGTGAGGTGGGGAATGTGTGTGTGTGTGTGTGTGAGAGAGAGAGAGACAGAGAAGGAGAGAGAGAGTGACACAAAGTCAAAGAGAGAATAAGGGTGTGTGTGTGTGACAGTGTGTCTCTTTACAGAAGTAAGTTGGTGGGGTGCTGTGTGTGTGTGCGTGTGTGTGTTTGGGGGGGTGGAGACATGAAACATTGCACATTTTAAAGAGGGGAAAGAATTCATTCGGGAAGCGCTGTTGAAATCTAATCACTTGGCAGCTTTTTTCTCTTTCTCTCTCACTCTCTCTCTCTTCCTCTCGCTCTCTCTCTTTCAAATGACTGTGATCAAAAGAAGCCACTTGCTCCATAATTCCCTCATTTTCTATCCTCCTCACCCCCCTCTATCCCCTTACAC
>JAIFZK010000023.1:6945000-6952500 GCA_027481765.1 Tenualosa thibaudeaui | reverse complement strand
TGCTGTTAGGGTTAATGACAAAGGCATTTGGACCACCTCTGAGCCATAATGGCTGCTGGTGTGCTGGGTTTCACTGCCTCATTGATTCATGGGCTTATTTCCTGTCTATACCCCCCCACTCCCCTCTCTCTCTCCCTCTGTCTCTCTCTCCATCTTTTTAACCTGTGTTTTCACATGCATGTGCACATACATCCAGGCAATCTCACATCTGCATAGGCATGCATGGTCACACATGCAAATCTGCATATAAATGTCATGTGTATACACACACGTGCACACACACATTGCCATGCAAGACAAAATGACTGCTTTATGTAGTCATGGATGTCACACATCTTACTGTCCTCTGCACCCCCTCTCCCATCTCTTTCTTTCCCTCCTTCACTCTCTCTTTCTTTTTCATGTCCCCCTCCCTCCCATCATACGCCCATCAGTGTATAGAGTTGCATCTTTTAGTCTGTGGTGGTAATTTGATTTGCCTGCTCGTCCTGATTGGATTACAAGGTTGACATCCATGTCCGTGTCCTTACAGCCGTGGCCATCTAAAGCAGCCTGACCGTATGGAGGACGCAGGAAGATTAATGAAGGCTGGCACTCGGCCCTCCATCCCCCACTCACGCCAACTCAGCCCAGCCCACTGCTGAGCAGACCAGTCCAGCTTAGTCTGCCTGCCAGCCAACCAGTCACTGCCCTACCCACTTCCAACCAGCCCCCACCACCTGGATATATGCAAACCCCTTACTAAAGGAGATGGAAGTTAGTGCAGTACAACAGACACACACACACACACACACACACACACACACACACACACACACACACACACACACACACACACAGCCAACTGTCTTTGCCAGGGGTTAGGTGTCCAGCACATGTTCCCACAGTGGCCAAGAGTGTTTGGATCACTTCAGGCTCCCTTTGGCAGGGTCTCTGATCAGGGATGTGATTTGGGTGGTGCTCAGTAATAAAATCCAAACAGATTAGCATCCCCTCCTAAAATACCCTTCAGATTCATAAATATAAGTAACTGGTGCATCAAGTCCTTAACACATCTTTGAAATCATCTTTGAGCTAAGGGTGAATCAGGGTAATGAAACTGGAACAAAACATGAAGCAACCAGTGCTTTGGCATTCAACTGAAATTCTTTAAGGAGAAATCAATCCATAGCTCTGGCAGCTAACATTAACCTAGTGGGGCACAGCAACTCACTTTTACTTTCTATGCCCTCACTCAGTTAACATTAGCTGCCGGTTCATTATTTGGTCTATGTTGTATCAAATTCTTATGTTCTTTTTCTTACAGACAGCACACTGTGTCCTGTAACAATAAGGCAATGGATTGATTCACATCGGATTTCCCCTTTAATGTACGTCCAACCTTCAGTTGCCCAATGACAGCTGCCCACTGACACATCTCACCAAGGTAATAAAGCCATCACACAGCTGCAGGATGTAAAGTTAGTGGGGTCAACCACTGCCAACAAGTGAGCACACAGAGACCTCATAGGCCACCATTATTTCCTAACTTGAGTTGGTTTAGAGACACACACCTGACTCAGTCTTGAGGACAGACTAATAGAGAGGCTGTGTGTTACTGAAGCATTAATTCTGTGTTGTGTATGCTACAACAATTAGCTTCCATGCTAAGCAATGGAACAAGCTTCTCCAAACGCAAAAGCACTGTATGCATTAAAAAAATTATAATCTAGGCTTCTTCTACGCATCACGACTTAACACTTCAGTAATGCACCCCGTGTAGCCTGAGTCTCCAAACAGAGGAGGGGAGGTTTGTTAATTCACTCTGTCACAGCTTCTCTCATGCTTGCGTGCAGACACCAGGGCATGTGCGAATACGCATATGAGACAAAAAAAAAGTCTTGATTTGATTAGCAGCGTGTTGCCTGTTTATTAAAGAACACTGATTGAATCCTCACTCTTACATTCAAAATGAGCTTCCCCCGAGCTCCTGCGCGTGTACACAAACGCTCATGCTCTTACACTTCAGCCATTACCGAATCTAATTTGAATCTGTGTAACAGACTTCTCAAATCCGATGCTTACAATATTTATTCAGCGGCGGCGGCGATATTAGGTTTTGGAGTCGCGGTACTTTTCCGGAGCAACACAGAACACTGCGCTGGCAATAAAGACTGGCTCAGGGGAAGGTTTAGTCAAAGAGCATGAGTTATATTGGCAGCACTTTATTGAAGCACCTACGCACTCTACTCCCCTCCTCACAACAGCCTCTCACTCTCTGCCTATTTCTTTTACCTCCCTCTCTCCTTTCCACTCTTTCCCCACCTCTCTCTCCCTTCCTCTCTCTTTTGCTCTCACTCTCTCTCCCTCTCTCTCTTCATACCTCTCAACAGTGTTGGCATTGCAGTCATAACCTCACCGCTTTGAGTAATGGAAGGCAGGTGTTGCCGAGATGGGAATGGAGGGAGAGGAAGGGGCGAGAGCGGAAAATTATCATCCCGACATTCCTGAGCCGTAACGATGCGGCAGAGGGGTCAGAGCATAGAAGAGGAGAAAAAAAGGAGCACGGATGAGAAGAGGATGCCTGAGAAAGGGAGGGTCTCTTATTCACTCTTTTTTCTCTCTCTCACTGGTAAATTAGTTTATGAGGAAAACCGTCCCTGCATCACCATGAAGCACCATTCTAGAGGGAGAGAATGAGAGAAATAGAGAGGGGGGGGGAAAGAAAGTACATATTTTCATGACTGATACCTCAGAAAAGAGCAAGATGATGTAGACTAGTGTATAATGGCTGCCTCCAAGCAAGAATTGTGCAGACAACCCAGATCCACAAGAGGGGGGAAAGAGAGGGGAGAGAGAGAGGGAGAGGGAGAGAGAGAGAGAGAGCATAAGAGCGAGGGAGAGAAAGAGTGAGATATAAGACTTGGGAAAGGGAGAGAGGTGAGCAACAGGGAATGAGAGAAAGATATGGAGCGAGACCATGCTTCCTAATCAGACCACACACACACACACAGAGCATGCATGAACCTGTTCCACTTTCTCCACCGGTGTGATCATTTCCCTGTTGCTTCTCTCTGAGCGTGGAGCCTCACTCCCCCCCCCCCCCTCCACCCCTTACCTCCCACCCCCCAGCTAACTCCATCCCCATCCCTGCGCCTTCTGGGGCCATTAGCCGGCTGGTGACGGAGCACACAGAAAGAGAAAAATGAGAGGATGAACAAACGAGTGTGCCGCCGCTCTCGCCGTTTCCCGCCACTGGGGAGGCGCGGGACCGGCGCCGTGTCTGCATCGAGTAATGACCCCTATGAGAGACAGAGAGAGAGAGAGAGAGAGAAATACAAACAAAGCAACAACAACAACAATAACAACAACAAAAACAGGTTGATAGTGGCCATCGATTGAATAGGCGTAGGTGGGTGGAGGTTTCCACTCTCAGCGGAGATCTAGAGCTCCATTCTCCGTTCTGGCCCCAGTCTGTTAGAATATAGTGGACAGACACAGAATATCCTTCTTGTCTCAGATCCACACCATTTTGTCTCCTTTCCAGACGGCAATAACATCACAGATGCACTACTGCGGTCAGTTGAGTTCATCCTCTACTGAAAGGGATTTGAAAACCACAAATGCATGCATCCATCTGTCTCTGTCTCTGAATTCCACTTAGTTCTACTGTCTGCTTGAGACAGAATGTTCTTCCTTCTAAGATAGTTTTTAGTAACAGGAAGGTATCAAGACATGTCCAGATGGCAAGTGACTCATTAGACAGTTAAAAGAAAAATCCAGAGTCAATCAGCCTATATCTCTATTCTTTGAGGCTGCTGATTTCTGTCGATAGGTGTAAGAATGATAACATTTGGTACTAAGTGGACAACCTGTAGTCTATCAGAGTTACTATTGATTGTACTTTTTCCTGCATGACCCCTGGCAGTTGGGTTAGCCCCTTGAGTCGTGGATCTGCCTGAGGTTTCTTCCTAGACTAACTAAACATAAGAGAGTTTTTTCTTGCCCCTGTTACTCTTGGGTGTTTCTTCTGTTAATCACCATGAGACAATACTATTGTAAAAGCCGGTGTATAAATAAAATGGAATTGAATTGAATACTAAGTATTTATGAATTTGGTAATTGCCAGCTAACACTACCAGATGAATTTGGTAATTGCCAGCTAACACTCCTTGGCCAAATCAGTTAGCATTTGCTGCTATTTCACTATTTGGTCTACGTTCACTCCGGATATATAATCCTGTTAAGGCAGTGAGGCAGTGTTCACAAGAATAAGGCCCAGCGAGTCTAATCAGGAACAGATTTACCACTTTAGATTAGCAGCACACCATCACGCTTATTCATGTTTAATAGTGGGTCAGTCCAAACCACAACATCAGTGACCACATCATGGCTGATATTTAAATCTGGTGTAGAATTGACAAAACAACAACCAGAAATCATCATTCAGGTAACTGTTGTGTACTGCACAACATATGGTTGAACACAAACCACCAAACATTCAGTCTCCTGGATGTACTGGGACTGTTGCTTGACTCTTTCTAAATCATGACCAGACCTTGACAAAATATGCAGTTTGCCTACACACACCACCTTAGTACACACATGCTTGAAATCACGTGCTGTATAAGAAGACTGTAATGCCAGTTGAGCTGTTGGGACTGGGCCACAGATACAGATACAAGCTCACAATGCTAGTCTCTTCCCCTCCCTAAGGGTTTGTGGAGAAGAGATAGTACTGTAGGTGATGGAGGGAGAGCATAAGATAGAGAGAGAGAGAGAGATGGAAAAAATGATAAAAAGCAGGGAGCCGCATGTTTGTGTCACCAACATATAGCTGCACACCATCTGGCTTTCTCCCGCACATCTATTAGAGGTCTGCTCTGCTACCCATATCCATTAGTTAAAGGTCTACTCTGCTAACCTTTGCTTATTGCTGTTATTTATGATGCCATTTTATGCGCCTTTTCCCCCGTTCACCATGGCAAAGCACTGTTGTGTTGTCATTTTTCTTCTTCTTCTCCCTCTTCCCCTTCCTCTGCAGATCTCCATCTTCCTGCCTGTTGTTGTCTTAGTTTCCATCTTCTCTCTCTTTACTCTGCCCTGCTCTCTGCACTCTGCTGTGCTGTGCTCCTGCTATTAGCAAGCATTTCATTCAGGCATAAAATTATACCCGTGGGCCTCATAAACAACACAAAGCTTTGCTGAGATTACATCAGTGTGTGTGTGTGTGTGTGTGTGTATGTGTGTGTGTGATAGAAACTGTATGAAAGAAAGAGTTGACAGAAAGAGGGGCACCTTTCAAGAAACACATTAAAAGAACTCCAGCTCAACTCAAGGTCTCCTCACAGCCGGCTTTGCCCACCGGCTACCACGGCAACGTCCTTGGAGACCACAGAAATTGCTCTGGTGACAAATCGTTCTTGGAACTTAAGCAGGAAAATATAAAGGGATTACATAACGCAGAGCCTGTCACTCTATCGCCTTGGTAACGGCACATAACAAACTGTTCAGGGGCACTAAGATGATCATCTCCTCCCACCACTTGATCAATGGCTTGCTTAACAAAGCACCACCGACCTATTGTTACGCCTGTGTGTGAGTGTGTGAATCTGGCTCGTGAGGTGAGCTTGTGAACTGGACACTCGGCTTGGGTCGATCGATGGTTGGATCAACAGCTAATCCCTTGTGATGGACAGTGGTGACACTTGCCACAACCCTCACCACCTCTCTCTCAGTCTCACACACTCACTCACACACACACACACACACACACACACACACACACACACTGGAGCCACTACTTTGATTTTATTTTCCTAAAGCAATGCAAAAACACTAGACCATGGACAGGAGAGATGAGGGATGAATGCCTTTATTTAGAGCTGCTCTTGTGACCAAATGCCACTCCTTGAGACTCTTTACCCAATAATAATGCTTTCTTTCATTTGCCACAATAGCTTACTATCAATTTTTGCACCCGCAAGTGTAGGTGTGGGAGAGAGATTGAGATGAGGGGATGGAAAAGACAAAGTCGTAGAGATGGAGAGATGAACAGAGAGAGAGAGAGGAAGGGAAAACACACTCAGTGGCAAACAGGGAAGATATTAAAGTGAGATACTGACAGCTATTGTAATGAGGTTTGCTGGATTGATGGGAACAACGTAAGAGGGCAGGTGGGGGTTCGAGGCAAAAGACCAGACAAGGTATAGAATCACAGACATAGTGTATTCATTGTGAGTGTGTATATGTGAATATCTGAGTGCTTGTTACTTTGTGTGTGTGTGTATGTGTGTGTGTGTGTGTGTGTGTGTGTGTGTGTGTGTGTGTAAGAGAGAGACTACAAAGAATGGAGTGCTATGGTGGCAGGTATTTTCAGTCCCCCCAGCTGAAGTAGAGATAGATTTGAAGATGGACATTTACAAGTGTTGCACCACAGTGACTCCCTCATCAAAAATCTGTCTGTCTTTGTTTCCGCTGTGGAGATCTGCAAATCAAGCTCAGTCACATCTCCAGTACACGACCCTTGCCCCAACACACACACACACACACACACACACACACACACACACACACACACATCCTTAAACATAGCCATCCTAAGTGCATGCAAAATGCGCTGACATATACTGCACCCCCCTCCCCCCCCCATGCACCTCATTCTCTCAATTGCTCTCTCTCACTCTCTCAATCACACACACACACACACACACACACAATCACACACACAGACACATGGGAGGGTTTTTTCATTCCAGCTCTCAGTACCCCCCCCCCCCCCCCAGCAGTCACATAAGAGGGGTAAAATATAGGTTAAAAATGTGTGAAATAACTGGCCCTTGTGAATGTAAATTGTCCACTACCCCTCCACAAAGGAAGTGTCAATCCAGTGGAATACATTGGCTGCTGGGGCTGAGCTCACGCTGAGCACTCAATTTAAACGGCGGCTACGCGGCCCTCGCGTTAGGTAATATCAATTCAACCTTGAGCGCCATGCATGGATGTGGGAAGAAAATGCAAAGTGACAAGGTGGGGTTGGGAGGCGGGCGGGGTTGGGAGATGTTGGGGGAGGAATTTGTGGGAAATGGTTTGATCCTCTGTACTCACTCAATCTTGGGGCTCTTACAATGTTTGTTCCATGTTTAGGTGTATGTGTGTGTGTGTATACTATACTTTTTTGGACAATTTTGTTTTTATTCAAATAGGACAGTGAAGACTGGATAGTGAGGGCTGAATAGGACAGTGAAGATTATGTATGAGTTTTGTGTGTATGTGAGTTTGTACGCGTGCATGTGTGTGTGTGTGTGTTTGTGTGGAGGGAGCTTAAGGGAGTGTTAAATTAGAGCAGGACTCTTCACACCTTCTTACAGTAATAACACAATGAGAGAATAGAAATCTTAAAAAGTCCAGCATTATATTAACTACTAAAATGTGTTATGTCGTGGCAGAAACGGGTGCAGTGACTGTACCATATTCAGGTCCAAGTATGAAGACCTGGCTGTCATTCTAATCTTTTCACTC
>JAIFZK010000023.1:6915000-6937500 GCA_027481765.1 Tenualosa thibaudeaui | reverse complement strand
GTTGGTTTTGAAAATACTATACTGACTCAAGCCATGATTTCAAGTCATTTGGTGTTCTTTGTTTGAGAACTGACTGAAAACTGAAAAACTCATTGTTCTTCTTTTTTTTTTACCACACACACTGACCACACAATGAGAGGAGTGTGTTGGGAGTGATGTAATAAATTACTCAAGGACTGCACCTTTAAGTTTTTGAGCTCGTGAAGGGTGTTTTTATTACCCTCTGATTAAAACAAAGTGGAGCTCCAAGGTGTTTCTCTTAAGCATATTGTTGGGTAGGGCTGAATTATTCATTTTTATTGGTCCCTGAGCGTTGCTGTGCCCTCTGATGCTACAAATCTGTTACTGTAAAGCACAGAGCACAAACCATCTGTCAGGCTTTACCTCCTCTCCTCCCTAACATGTTCTCTTCCTCCCTCCCTTTCTCTCTCTCTCTTTCTCTCGAGCACTCTTTCCCCTAATGCTTAAGCCCTGAAGCTCTTTCCTCCTCCACACACACGGATCCTAGTTAACTTTGTGTGAAGGAAACTGTACACACACACACACACACACACACATACATACACATACAGTGACACACAGATGCAGAGACATACACATATGGATAAATTCAGAAAGATCTGACACAGAGACAGATAAAGAGACTGACTGACAGACAGACAGTCACACACACACACACACACACACACACACACACACATACACAGTATGACACAAAGGTACAGATGAGACCTAGCCCCTGTGGTCTCTCTGAAGAGGAGGAGACTTTGAGGCAAGTATGAAGGATGGGCTTTCAAAGCCACAGCACTCCATCCATAAAACACACAGACACACACACACACACACACACACACACACACACGAAAAACACAACACAGCTGTCCCACCCATGCCTCTCATCTGTCTCCACCCATGTCTTTCCTCTCCTCCTCTCCTCTCCCTCCCTCTCTTGCCTCTCTCTCACTCCTTGCTGGCAAACAAAATCTGCTCATATTCATTTTACTCCACATCTTACCCCCCCCCACCACACACACACACACACACACACACACACACCCCTGCCTGCCGTAGCTCCGGCCCTGGCTGGGCACGGCCTCTGAGAGACAGTGAGCCTTCATGTATAATGCATCTTCTGCCCAGACCAGCAATCACAGTTACTTACCTCCGGGGAGGAAAGAAAAACAACACACACACACACGCAAAAAAAAATTGCGAGGATGTGCGCCAAAATGGACTAGCTGTACACTTTAGGCCTCTCTCTTCAATGAATTACATCTCCTCTTAAACTCAATATGTTTATACTCACAAATGGATTGGAAGTATAGCAGATCCACTGCAAGAGAGAGTCAGTTGATGTAGTTGTTTCATTTATATTGCAGTCTAAGTGTGTTTTACGGCTCTGTTCTATGAGGTGGCACCTCAGTTTTGTCTTCACTGTTTCGAGTAAACGAGAACAGTGAGGAGTAAAAGGTAGAAAGCGAGAGAGGAAAAATGAAAAAAAGAGAAAGAAGAACAAAAAGGAAATGAAAGAAAAGACAGAACAGAGCCCCTGGCATTGTTATCCAATCTGGGCCCGGGTCTCTCCCATGGTGCCTCTGACAGGCTTAAAGAGATGCACTGCTGTGGGCATCTTAGTGAAACCAGAGGCGCTGTCCTAACCTCCTCACCCCTCCCCCACCCTACCACCCTGCCACCCTGCCACCCTGCCCCACACACCCCCTTAGAGATGCTCCACTCCAGAGCCACATCCTATCCACACAATCACACACACACTCTCTGACACAATTGCACACACATACACACGCTGACAAGCACACACACACTTCTTCTTTGCCTGTCTTACACACACACACATATACACACAGCACCGGCACAGTGTCCTACAGTACACCCACACTGTGCTTCTCAATTACCGCCATTTTAGTGGTGTTTAATTGGCTCTCCCAGGACTGGCCTTTTATCTCTCTCCTCGGCCGTGCTCAGTCAGACAGAGGCCCCGCATGCCACAGGCACCACGTGGCCAAAGGGGCCGCACAAAATGGCCGCTGTGTGGGCCACACCCCCCACCCCTCCACCCTGCCTCTGCTAAAGCTATCCGCCTGCACTGGGCGCATGTACCAGCTGCTTTTAATTGCGTCTGCACTCTCTCTTTCTCTCTCTCTCTCTCTCTTTCTCTCTCTCTCTAGCAGTTCTTTCTGCTCTCTGCTTCTCTTCCCTCACTCTATGTGCTGGGGAAAAAAGGCTGCATTGATTTATCTCTCTGCAGAAGTTAACATAATAACCGGCCACGCACAGGGAGGAAATGGACCGGAGAGGACGAGGGACTGCCAGAGAGTCTGCAGAGTGGCGGTGGGGATTCTTGATGTGCCATTGCACACGGGAAATGAAATACACAAAACAAAATGTACACACACACACACACACACACACACACACACACACACACACACACACACACACACACACACACACACTCACATCAGGCAGGACAACAGTAAATAAAAAATACAATGCACAATGCAATGTTCATGTACTTTCTAAATACAAGTAACATATATAAATATGTATAAATGTAAGTACTGTCATAGCTTAGCAAATTCAACTGAACAGCCATGACCTTAAGAAATTCAGATGAACAGCCATGAGCTCCCATTCTGTTTTGATACCATCAGTATAGGCAGGGCTCTGCACAGTGCACCTGGTGCAATTTGTAATCTCTGAGTCCTTTATGTGTTTTTGGAAAAGTGCTGAGTCACTGGGAGCCCCTGTGTCCTCTCAGAGACCAAGGAGGCTTTTTGGTGTCTGCCATCTGCAACAGTCTACTTCCCTCTGGCTCACCCAGCAGGGAGTGACCATGGGGTCCACTTGAGTCTGGACAACCAACTGGAGTTGAGCATGACAACAAGTTGGAGCTGAGTCTAAAAAAAGAAGTATGTCTGACCATACCAATGGTCAGATGAGGTTATAATATTATTCCTGTCGGCTACCTCAACAGTGCCAGTCCCTAGCTAATCCATGTGGATATATTGAATGAATACCACTGCTGTCTAAATCCTGGGTCAGATTTTGCAGTATGGCTATTGCATGTCACTCAGTTAAAGTGACACAAAGATCAGAGACTTTGACGACTTGTTTTATGTGATGGATATGATGCCTAAATATTTGACATGACTCGGCCTATCTATGTTGACCCACAGATATGATTTCTAAAGATTTTTCAGGCTTCATGGTTGGCATTCAAAGGTGGATGAGTCAATGTAAGTCGGTTCCTGGCACAAGTCTACATAGCCCAGCATAAACATTGCTTGTGTCAATATGAACATTGCTTGTGTGCTTGCAGTCCTCTAGTACCTTTGAGAAGCAGTGACAGTTAATTAGCCACCATTACTGGGACCGTCATTATGTGTGATTACTCGCGAAGAGTTATTTAGGCCATGCCGTCATGCAGGTCAAGTGAAACAAGAATAATAAAAAACCTTCATTCTTTTCTTTCATCTTCACTGACACTGTGAAGGAACAGGAGGGAAATTTTCACCGGCAAGTCTGGCAACTCACAGTGAAGTAATTAAGAAGTGACTGCCATTTTGTCTGAAATGAAAAAAAAAAAAATCAGAGGTTGATTTAATCTTTCAGCCTACTGTGTGTAATTGTTGACATCCAAGTCTGCTGTGCACATGACAAGTCATGTGTGGTGAACCTCTCTTTAGTCAAGCAGCAAATTTGACAGGCAGAAAATCGTAAAATCAGCTAGCTGCATTATGCAAGAAGTACTGTAGTCAGATGCAAAACAAAACAAAACATTCATATTATTACGACCTTGATGCTCTATGAGATTTGGTGTGCCTTTTTGGTGTGCCCATTACCAGGGTGGTTGTTTCCCTGTTGCTCAGGTGTTCCTGATGGGGAGCTGTATTTAAGGCCTGCTCTGTCTGCTCTCCGGGGAGGCGTTCCTCCTCCCAGCTTGGTTTGTTTTTGGTTTCTGGATCGTTTTCCCCTAGACTGATTTACATTACATTTTTGTTTACTCTGCATTACACTGACTTGCATTACACTTGTTTATATTCATGCCTTAATCTTAATTTCTGATAACATTTTAATAAATTATTTTCTTATTGTTTATTTGAAAATACGATTCCTATTTAAGAAGGGAAACATAGAATACAAAACAATAAGAAGTACAAAAATATACTTTTCATCAGATTAAGACAAATAGGATTATTTGTCTAGATATCAGAAAAATACTCAGAGAGAACTTCCCCACTTTTTCCCCCCACTTCGCTGTGCATCAGCATGCCTGTCTGAATGTTGATAGGCCACTAAATAAATCATGGATTTGTTCTGGGTTGCATCTGACAGCTTGGAAGAAGAAAGATTATTTCCCTTCCAATCCAGCGCTGTATGGACTTCTGAACTCTGCACTCAACAACTGACAGAATATTCACTATTTGGCGAGCGCCCCGAAACTTCTAACACACACATTACACTTCGACGTTCCCCCTTAATCTTGATCATCTCTGCCGGTGTCGCTCGCATGTCGACACTGACACACTGCCAGTCTCGTTCACTTCATCACGCGCAGGCGGGGCCGACGCAATGCACCTCCGATGGCTGTCATCCATAAACCTCACCGCCTCACTTGCTCACTCGTCTCAGCCAGCTAACTTTCTGCTTATGAAGACTGACAGGATGGAGGACTGAGAGACTGCGTTACCCACAATGCCACATTCTCCCCTATTCTCATTTATCCTCAGAATGTGAAGACCCCAGCATGTACAAGCTGTGTGAGTGAATAGAGTCTACTAGAGTGGAGAAGCTGGGTTAGCTGAAGCAACAGTGCTAGTACCTGCTGTTGAAATACATTCACCAAACAAAGAAGGACAAAGGCAGGAGTGCGTGAAGAAGGAAAAGAAAAAAAAGAGATGGGGAGATGTGTCCTGACCATATGGGGAGAGGTGGAAACTTTTTTAACATTAACATTTCCATACTTAATGATTTCATAAATATGCAGACCCATCTGCCCTCATCGTCACGGTGATGGGTGGCCCCTGCAGGGGCGAGTCAGTGGTTGTCGTGGGAGACAGCTGACACCCTCTCTCGCTTTGCCTCTCTCTCGTTTCCTCTCACACTCTCTCTCTCTATCTCTCTGCGACAGGAAAAAGACCATCTCCGGACAGCTGCTCCTGTATATTTATGAATGCTCTTGCCCGGTGCCTCGGACCGCTGCGGCACGCCGTTGGGAATACAGGCCAAGTCCCGCTTAGTATCCGTCAACCCTCGGATAGCGGGCACAGAGGTAGCACGGAAGGACGAGAGGAGGGGATCACAAAACAACCTTTACCGGCAGACAGATGCCCCAGGAGGCTTTGGCAAAGGGTAGTAGTGCCACTTATATGGACATGGACTAAAACATCCCAGAGGCTTCAGGAGCGCTTGGGGACAAACACACAGCATTTCAGCCCCGATGTGCTTAGCGCATACTTCCTGGTAACACTATGATGCTGATATTGGCAGCATAGCAGTTAAGGAACCTTGTCTAGCAAGCTGGTAGCCTGATAATTATGGGTTAAAATCTTCTCAGCTGCTCAGCAAGGCACTAAAACCTTAGTTGCTGTAGGGGAGACTGGCCTTGAAGTAATTAACAATTGATAGATAAAAGTCGCTTTGACTAAGAGAACCTGCTCAATCCGGAAATGAAAAAGTAAGTTTAAGTATGAATACTATCTTAATCCCAGAGAGAATGTGTGCCCTGTATTTTACCCATCCCTGATTAGTGACACACTCACTACACAATTCATAACACACACTAACCCAGTGCATTGGCAGCCACTGCAGCTAGAATTTCAATAGGCCAACCTTCCGTTAGAAGTTCAAATCCCTAACCAATAGGCCATGGCTGCCTGATTGATGCTATATACTTGTGTTTGGGAAAGGCGCCATACTTGTTACTTATAATTATTCTTTTGACTGGCCACAAACCAGATAGTTATCACAAGTTTTACATTTCTTTTTGGTATGAGACCCATGCAAATCTCATTGCCTGAGGCTGAAAGCGTGTTGCTAAACTCCACATGAAATCCACGAAAGACACATATAGATGCACTTCACTCAAATACATAAGGACAAAAAAAAAGACTTGCGAGGGGAGTTAGATAGCATATGCAAACTCTCCGTTTGACATAAAACGGCCTCCTCAGCAGTATCTCCTAATACAACTTGGGTGAGAGTCACACTCTCATGCTCCCCCTGGGTTTACAGTAATGCATTGCTGCAAAAGACCCTTGCAAGACAATATCCCAATGCAAGTGCTCCTTTTTTTCTTTTTTTGCCTCCTCTGGTGCTGCTCTTTGCCCTGTCAACACTGTTTAGGATGATTGTGCTGCAGTAATAGTGAGGTGAAAGTGATTGCATACGCCTGCTGCATTTCCTGACTGAAGGGCGTACAACCTATTGTTCAGCCAATGATTCTTATTGGCATCGGAAGGGAAGAGCTTGCGGCCAGTAGAGGCGGAACAGAGGGTAGGGAGTGTTTGATAAGATAAGTGTTTATTGGTTCATACTTGGTCTGTAATGCCGTAGCCCTGCCTGCAGCTGTGTGTGTGTGTGTGTGTGTGTGTGTGTGCGTGCGTGCAAAGAGACAGAGCAGGGGCAGCGGGTTTAAAGATGAATTTGAGGAATTGAGTTCATGTCGGTGGCAGTGAAGTGTCACACAGAGAGACGACAGACGCCGGCAGGGAAGGAAAAGAAGTAAGCAGGTTACCACGGCAGCGGCAATGGCGGCAGCACAAGGCGATGAAGATGGATGGCAACACGACCTGTGAGCCTCTGAAGCAGGTCTACAGCTTCTCAGAATGTAACACCACCATCACCTACAGTCCTAACTATGGGCTACCCTAAATGACACTAATTGGCAATCTGAGCACAGTATAGTTGGGAAAACTTTGCAAGGAAAAAAGTCCAAAAAGAAATTAAATTTCTGCAGCTGCAGCTCTGTGGGTCTTTAAACAACTTTTCATATCAATTAGCAGTTTTCACACAAGTCTTCAAGTCTACCAGCTTGCAAGTCTTACAAGTCTTAAATTCAAAAATGTTTTTCACTCTTTTTTTACAGATAACTTATATTTTTTCTGCTCTCAAAAACAGTGATTCTCTCTTATCTTCCCCGTGATTCAAGGAACCCAGATATCCACTGTTGGCCCTGATAGGTGTTCAGTGAGGTTAAACTGTGACAAACGAAGCCCCTGCTGTAATTCCAAAATGTCTGTGTTTGTTTCTTCAGGCCCGTGACCACCAGGGCTCTGTGTTCATCGTGGCTTCATTCACTCTGACCTGTGCGGCTGACCCTCTGGTCTGTGGCAGAGCTGGAATCCGACTCTGCCCTCTTCCCTTGTCTGATGAAGACTGTAAACTTTAGGTGGAGAAAGGCAGAGCACAGGGAGGGAGGGAGAGAGAGAAAAAGAGAAAATGAATAGAAAGAGTGCAACAGAGGAAAACACAGTGAATGAGTGAGTGAGAGAAAGAGAGATGAATGCAGAGGGTGGACATAGACAGAGCAAATGGGGGGAGTGGGAGAGAGAGAAAGAGATAGAGAAATAGAATAAGAAACTGGGAGAGACAGACAGAGAGAGGGAGAGAGAGTGCAGAGATGTCTTGAGGAGAAAGATGCAGCTGAGAGAGGGGTGTGTGAGGTAGGTGGAGAGGGAGAGAGATGGCTGCAGAGGTGTTGACAGGGCCAGGCTTTATCACATCTGCAGATGTCTGAAACTTTGAGGAAAAGGCTCATCTGTTGCCATGGCGAAGCGGCACGGGCAGCGGCGAGGTCACCCTGGCCGCTGGTGGGAGGGCACCATCTCGACTATCGAAGGTTAATTACATATGCACATGATGGCAGGGTGGCAGAGGCCATCCAAACCTGCACAAGGTTAACCGCTTTATCATCGCTGGTAAGCACGAGGTTAAACACACCTGAGCAACACCTGTCGCCCACGTCACATCTCACCTCTACTCTCAGTGGCACACACTACAGCTCCTGTTCTCCTTTTTGCTAAACAGCTAGAAAATAATGCTCGGAAAAGAAATGAAAGAAACTTGTTTGACAAAACCTGTCCTACATAATAATGACCTTTCTCAGCCTTGAGAGTTTGTCAATCAATATGCAATTCAGACACCTGAAAGGTAAGTAGCGCGTGCCAAAGCTGGCACCTGGCGGGTCTGATAAGCAGACACGTGTTAGCATGCTGGAATGCTGTTATTGATAACTGACAATCTGGCAGAAAGATGTTGGTACAAGAGAATGTGTTTTGTATGGAGTGGAGTGTGTGAATGATGCTGTGCATATATCAGGAGTGTGTGTGTGTGTGTGTGTTGTGTAAGTGTGTGTGTTGGGAGGTGACACAACAAATGCCATCACACTTGACCTTTCCTTATCTCTCACCTTCTCTCTCTTCCTCCTATTTTCTCTCTCTCTCTCTCTCTTTCTCCTTTTCTTACATGCTGACTGCTGAAAAGGTGTTACAAGTTAATTACGCCTTCCACCACACACACACACACACACACACAGACGCATACAAACACTCTCACACACACACACACACACACATCTCACTCTACACCTTTCTCTTTCTCGCTCTCCTTCTCACTCTTCCTCCTCTCCTCTCTGCCTCCTCTGTCCTTTTCCTCTTTAGCCACACTCTTATTAATTAGCCTGGGTGATGCATTCTGCTGTCCTCTCTTAATTAAGGCACGGATCTCCAGCCAAGAGCCTGACTGGGAGTTACTGCGGTGCCGAGGGCCACACACACAGTGTGTCTGCCCAGGCCTGACAGCTCCTTGGTGGGAGGGGAGAGGTCAGAGTAGGGCCTAGTACTGAGTGGATCCTGTATGGCAAGGTGGGGGAAAGGTGGAAGACAATGGGCAGTAAGTGGCATAGTGCTACACAGCAATAGGCATGTACTGCATGTTTAAGTTGCCCACCAACTAGGTTAGTTTTTATTTCTCCCTTTCTCTGTAGGTCTGTCTGTCTCTCTCTCTCTCTCTCTCTCTCTCTCACACACACACACACACACACACACACACATAGACAGGGACACACCTACACATACGCATACACACAGCCATTTGCTACAGTGTTCCTCGGGCATACAATAACCTTTCAAGTTACCATTGACTTGGGCCCAATAAAAACTATCAAAGAGTGTTATCTTTGATGCAATTTATCTCTATAATAGTCTTAGGCTAGGATTGGTACGGGGAAAGATATCAAACAAATGACCCTCAGGATAAGCCACAGTTGCAAATAAATAAACAAATAAAACCAACCAACAAATAAACACACAGGCTCATAGAAATAGCACTGCTGTCACTCTGATTGAATAAACATTGACATGTACAGACAGGCAGTGTCAGATGCTGGATCAACTAATGGCCTATTTGCATGTGTCTGAATCATGGGCTTTTCTGTATGCTTTTTTTAGGTGTCCTGGGACTAACCCCTCCTTTCTCCTGGGGCTTGTTTTATGGTCTCTCTGTCACGCTGTTTTGATAACCTAAGGGCCAGACTCTTGACGCAGGTGAACCCCCACCACCACCACTGGCGCTGCCCCCACCTCCCCCAGCTGGGTCTGTCCGTCTCTGGGCTGTCATCACTGGGCTAATTAACCGGCCGCTGGCCCCTGCAGGTTCAGACGGATTCTGTCAGAACGCATCTGTGCCGCCCATGTCGCTGTCAGTCTTAGCGGTGCGACAGCCGGAGCGTGTACTTCAGATCAACCCGGCTTATTAGTGCCAGGCCTCATCAGAAACACACACACACACACACACACACACACACATGCAGCCGCTCATACACATAAGCCATACGTGTGCTCAGTACACGGTATACAAACACACAAGTGCATACATAAGCATATACAGACAGACACACACACACACACACACAGACAGACACACAAACACACCCAGCAGGTGCCCTAAGGAGTAGGTGAAGGTTTAGTGTGTACCTTGCTGTTCTTTCCAAGGTTTTTCTGCTTTGCCAGGGCTCATTGATTCCTCTACCCAGTGCATTGCATATGTACACAGTCTAGCCAAGGTGAAGTCCCAGGCACTCTATCTTAGAGCTCGGCACTCTTTGCTCTGCTCTTGCCTCTGTTCATCCCATAATAGTCTTTCAGGACCTTTCACACCCAAGGGTGATGCTTACCAGGCTTTACGTGAACCAAACAGAAAGCAGCGCAGCCAAGGTCTCCATAACCCTTACTCCACAGAACATCAAAATGCACTGATCCATGCGATAAAGAGGTGAAAATAATTCCTAGAAAACTCTGGAAGGTGTCAGCCTGGTCGATATTTAGCGGTGCAAAAGGAACATGCGGTTCCACCCTCTATTCTTCTCTCTTCCTCTCCTTTTCTATCCCCCCTCTCTCTCTCTCTCTTTTCTCTCACTCCCTTTTACACGTTGCCTTTTCCTTTGCTCTGCCATAAGATTCCCATCTGTCTTGATGGAGGCACTTCACAGGGGCCACAACGGCTGCTGAATCACCCGGAACTGATGGAGTGTGACCATGTGGATCGCTGGAGCAGGGGGAACAAGACTGGACATTAGAGGGTTGAAGTGGAGGTGGTGGTGGGGTTGTGTATGTGAGGGTGGGGTGGGGGGTTCAGAAGTACTGGGTGGGAGTCTAGGTGGGAGGTGGGAGTCTAGGGAAGTATGTGGTTGGGGGGTGTTGAGGGTTAGGGTGAGGGTATGTGTGATGTATGTGTGATGTATGTGTATGTGTGTGTGTGTGTGGGGGGGGGGGGGGTGTAGTTGGATGGAGGTAGCAAAAGCAGCAGAGGCCTGAGGGTGAAAGAATCAATTATTCTGAGGCGTCAATAATTCACGTTGGGGGCGGGGGGGGACTGGTGGGGCTAGGCTAGTGGTGGTAAAGGTGAGGGGTAGAGGTGAGGGTGTAGAGGTGAGGGGCCAAGACTTTTCAGAGACTGCGTCAGCTCAGCCCAACCCAATACCAGGCAGGAACAGAGGAGAGCAGAACAGAGCGAGGAGAGCAGGCAGGCTGAACACGGTGATCTTGATTTAAAAGGACCGGTCAATGAGGATCCAGGCCTTCAAAGGGTGCCTTGAATTATCCCTCTGGCAACATGACAGAGAATGTGCTGCATTAGCTCAGTACAGCCCTTTTTATTCCCCCCCCTCTCTCTCTTGTGCACACACACACACACACACACACACACACACACACACACATACAGACACACACATACACAGTGTATCCAGGCTACTTCTCTTTCTCATTGAAATTACACAAAGTGCATTGCCACAGGGCAGTTGAATTTGTCGAATGCTTTAAATAACAAATAACAAAAATAAAAAGTGTAGAATGCTTTCCAGCATACTGTACGTGAATTTCAGCTTTGCTTTTTATTATTACTAATGCTACTAGTTTTTCTTTTAAAATTACACTGTGAAGAATCTTGTTGAGTGCTACCATGGTGTTTGAATGGGAAATCCATCTTGTTAGGGGCTCATTTTCGGAAGGCTTAGAAAAGTAAATAACTAAATAAACAAGAGCATCAGTTGGACAAAAAATAGTCCATTTAGATGTAACATTCAATGGAAACTTCTCTTCCAGCGGGGTTTGTAATAGAACAGTTAAAGCTGAATTAAAACTAATGGCAAAGGAATATACGGCCCATTTTAGAAACTGCAGCTGAGGTATCGAACAAGGAAAGCATCTAAAGCTCAGTTGTTTGAAATCACAACTGCCTTTTCCCCAACAGAGACGAATCTATATTTTCCCCAGCCAGGGTAGAATAGAAACATTCTAATTATTTCTCCAGAGCCAATGTTGATTGGTGAACTGTGTTCCTGATGCAAGCTTTGATCCAATCTAAGAGTGCAAACTGACTGTATAGACTAAAATGAAAGGTCAAAGCAATACATCTGGTGAATTGCACTGTACCCAATGTTTGTTATGTACAGAAGGTCCATCAATAGTTGTAAATATGTCACAGTCATGTCAGAAGATGAAAGAGCATCACAGTATTTACACCAATATATGTATTCATATTTAGTAAGACCAATGCCTGCATGGGTTTCGTTTGAGCTTCAGAGTCGACCTTCGACTGATTTTGAATTGTGTTATAAAAATACTTGGACAAAGAAATTCTGTAATTTCCATGAGAAGGAAAGTGTGTGTGTGTGTGTGTGTGTGTGTGTGTCTGTGTGTGTGTTCAGAATTGGTGTGTGTATGTCAGTGCCCGATGTCTTTGTGTAAAACAAAATATTCTAGACATGACATCCTCTTCTGAGTTGTTTTTACAAAGACATCTATGCCTCTTTTCAGTCCTTTCCGGTCCCAGGCCCTGATGGGATTATTTGTGTGCGTCCACAGTGGATTTGTGTTGGCAGTGAGCTGAGCTGACACGACTGAGAAAGCAGACCACCTGAACTCCTGGAGTCCTCAAGGAGACCCACAGTTGTCTGTTTCTATGGATACACTAATAATCCTGTTTATGCTGCACCTAAGCCCACCCATGACAATGGCAGCAATGCAGCCAGGACTTGGCATACACCCTATGTTAATGAGAAAAGAGGCAGCCTCGTAAAAAACACACTTATTGCAATGTAATAACACATTTATTAATGAATAAATGCTAAATGCAAATGTTACCATATGGCTCAATGAACTGTAAAAGAGAAAAGAGAAAATTTGATGGTAATCAGCACTGAACGGTCTATACATTGATGTAATGCAAATCTCACAAGCCTTAGTACCTTGGAGAGGGAATCATCTGCTGCACACATGCACATGTACACATATATGTGTCTGTACAAAGTTTGCATTTCTTTATACTTATGCATACACATATATACACACACACATATACACACACACACTTACAAATGCACACACGCGCACAGACACACACACACACACACACACACACACACACACACACACACACACACACACAAATGTACCATCTGTGTTTCTTTGATTTTTGTGCAGTGAGCCAGCGCTGAGACCTCACACCATGTGGCTCGATACTCGTCAGTGTGTCAGCAATCAATCCAAGCCTTGATAGCTGATATCTTTCTCAGTGCTGCAAACATGTGGCAGTGGAAGCCACCAAGCCCATGCGCCTGTGCTTTCAAGAGAGACACATGGAAATCACACACACACACACACACACACACACACACACACACACACACACACATACACTTCTGCAATTTGCATTTCATTCCAACCAACTGGAAAAAAAACAGGTTGCATTCAGACTGTAAAAAACATTCGGAACAGACTGACATAGAAACAGGTAGGTCATGACCCTATCCTTTGCTAATAATATTTCATGCTTTACAATGGGGCCCTCACATCAAAGAGCATTCTGTCAAAAGTAGGAAAGCAGAGACCAAAGAGTGAATAGAAGCTGAACTCCTGGCTTGGGTTAGATAAAAAAAAAATCTTTTGCTGTACAGATCTCAGGGGCCGAGGGTGTGTAAGGACCCAGAAGTTCTTGTCTCTCAGGTGTCGGGTCCTGTTAGTGCACTTGGTTCTGGTTCCTTTGCACTCCCCCAACACTTACCTCACCCTTCTATGTGGGTCAAGGCAGTCTACAGAGTAGGTTGATGAGAGACGGGCACAGTTCACCAGACGCTGATACACACACACACACACACACACGTCTCTCTGGGCACTAGTGCCTCTGCCACTGACCCGAACATGAGTTGACAGACAGGGAGAGACATATGATGGGGACATAGGGAGAATGGAGGAAAGCAAGAGATAGAGAAAGTGGGAGATAGAGAGAGGGAAGAAGCGTGTGCAAGAGAGAAAGAGGGTCACATCTGCAGTTTGCCGGGGATGGAGGACACAAATAGGAAAAGCATGCTAGATGTGCCTAGAGACGGACATCAATCAATCTCAAGAAGGTCTTACATAAATTCCTTTCCTTATCTCTTCTAAACTTTTGCTGCATCAACTCTGAACTTAGGTCAGAAACACAAAGGCCTCAGCAGGGTATGGGTAAATGGAATATTTAAAGGCAGATCTTGACAGAATTAAAATGCATTCATTATGCCTGCAGTACTCAAAAAAGTGAATAAAAAAGTGAATAATCTGTATGAAAATCAAGCTAATGAGTAACAGCAATTGAAAGTGTTTCTCATTCCTAGCTATGTAGGTGCCCTCGGTACCACCTGGATTTAAGCGGGTTTGGGATGAGGAAAATGGAGGCCTGCTTGTACCCCCCTGTACTTATTCTCCACCATCTGAGGTTAGGTAGCTTAGCAATCTAGACACACCCTCAGTTTGATGGGTATGTCTAACCACACACCATTGGGCCTTACTAGGTCTACCACCAGTCTTACCAAGGCCTGGTAAGACCAATCACAATGCTTTATCTTTGTAGAGAGTTGTTGGGTGGGCTTAGCGTGATAACAACAGGGCTGTGATGGTGCAAAGCAACTAAGTGGCCAAGGAACAGCAGTTGTTTGAAATGGCTTTGGCATTGACTTTGGAAGAGTTAGATTTGAGCTTTTCTTTGAAAGTTGAGCAGATAAAGGCACTCAAGTCATTCGTTTTAAAGAAAGATGTGTTTGCTGTTTTGCCGATGCTGCTCTGATTGCTCGTCAGATTCTTCCCCTAGGATTAAGCATGGTCTATCGGTCGTGGCCCGACTATACATTTTGATGTTATAGTCTGGCTTGTCAGGCTAGAGAGAAGGACCCCCTTGGTGCTCCACTCACTTTCCTGCCCTCTGGCCTCTCCTGACTGTCTCCTCACAGTGGGGGAAAGTCCTACATCAACATTGCATCTATAGCGGTGGTGGCCAGAGGAAGACTTGGGCCCCAGGGCCCAGCAAAATGGTAGCAAAAGAGCAGCCATTTGTTCACTGTCACTGAACATCAAAGCCACGGCTGACTCCTATTCACAATATCAATTTTCCCCTCCCAGGAGACACTAAAAGAGCGGAGGCGAAGCAGCAAGGTTGAAGGGAGAGTGGCTGGATGATTGGAGGGCAGAATGGCAGCAGTGTACATAGGCTGGAAGGCAATGGGAAAACTCAGAGGGTTATTGGTTCACGTCCCAGATGAGGCATGCAGTCATTATTTCAAGGAAGTGATGGCCCTTAACCTTTCTGCTACACCAAGAAAGGAAAAGGTTCATATGCAAAGACCAGTTCATCTTTGCATTTGAGTGCTTAAATGGTCACTAAAAGGAAAGATGTTTTTTTTTTTTTTCACAAAGAGTCACCCATTTAATCTATACAAAATGCATATTCAATTTATGTCAGAAAATATGCATGCGCATAAGCTATCACGTGCTACAAAGAATCTTCTAGAAATAAATTGTACATGATGGAATCCTAATATTTTTTACCAAAGGCTGTCAGTGGTACACCATAAGACTGTGATTGCTGAGCAATAACTGTGATAGCAATTTGTTCTTGCCAGGCACGGTTGATCTCTACTCCTGTAATGTAGTCATCCAGGCATCATTAATGGACAATGAAGACGTGATGTAGAGGAACTTGAAATTGATTAGGAACAATTTCCCTTCCTCTACCTCTGCAGAGGAAACGAATGACTCAGGCTCTGATTCTAGTAATTTTGTCATTTCCTCGCTTTCCTGCATTCCCACCCCCCAAAAAACTTTCAACTTGTCCTTGAGGCGCCATGATCCAGACACAAAAGGCGCCCTGCCACTTCAAACAGGCCTCTACTCAGGTGCAGGACCCTGTGATCTGCAGCCATGTCTGACGGCCCTCCAGTGATTAAAGACGGGCTTGCCTGGAGCTGACACAAATTAGGGCCCTGGCTCACCCCCAATTTCTTTTCTCCTGTTTTTTTCGCTTTCTCACTCCCACTCTCTCTCACGCACACACACACACACGCATACACACCCACACACACACGCACACACACACACACACACACATATATACACATACACACGCTTTCGCGTTATCTCTCCCTTTTTGGCCTCTCTTTATCCTCTCCCTCCCTCACTGCCTCCCTCTCCACCACTCAGCCCCTGAATGTGCCCCTGTCAAAACAAGAAGCTCGGCCGTGCTCTCTACCCCCAACCCCTTTATCTCTCTCTCTCTCTCCTACCCTCTGTCTCGTACCCCACAGTCTGGAAGGTGAATCGGGGAGATCTTGTGAGGGGGGATGGTTCCTATTAGCGCTCTGGTGTGCTAAACAGAGGCGTGTTAACACACCTGTCATGGGGAACCTAGGTGCTGTCTGCCGGCCCTCTCAGGCAGATGTTCAGACTCTACTGCAACATGAGAGAGAGAAAGAGAGAGAGAGAGAGTGAGAAAGAGCAGGAAAGAAGAAGATTTTTCCCTTTTTTCTTCTTTTTTTGAAAAAGGGGATGCAGAGATGTCACAGACAGAGAGGTGCAATCCAAAGGGCCGTGCCAAGATGCTGGCTGACAACCAATCAGCTGCCTTCAAAATTGCCTGTTTTTTCTCTTGCCGTTTTTTCACTTGCCTTTTTTTCCTTTCTCTTCAGTGTCACCATTGTCACAAAGGGTCTCTTGATGTATCCCTGGGTGAACTGATCCTTAAGCCCAATTTAAATAGGGTTACGCTTTAGAAAATACAGTTGGCACATGTTTTATTAATGCCATGTGTTGTTATTATTCCCAATTTATACACAGTGAAAAAGCAAGAGTGGAGGGGTCTGTGCAAGCACTTGACAGCACTTCTGAAAACTTTAGGCGTCATTGTTACTTAGGTGGGGTTTGGATGGGGGGTTTTGCATTTTGGGTGAAGGGGTTGGTCGTTTTTGTTCTTTGAACTGGATGAAAGCAGGAAAGCTTCAAAGTTGAAAGGGGAGAGTGAAGAGGGTGATTTTTCTATATGGAGGACTTAGGTAATGGTGTAGTGGGGTTGTATCCCCACAAAGGCGTCAGAGTAGGAAGGCCTTATGAGTTCAAATTCAAAAATTAAGAGGGGAGAAGTGAGTTGTGTGAGATGGCTCAGCTAAAAGGTCGCTACCCCTCTGCAGGGTGGGGGTGGGGGGGTCCTGTGTCCTGTCGGACCTTGAAGAAGAGTGGACATGGCCTGTGTTCACATTAAGAGCTTTAAACGCCTCAACAAACCTCACTGTTGGCGACTGCCGGCAGGTCACACACTCAAACTCCCAGCAGGCGGCCAAATGGCAGAGGCTGCTGACTGAAATGACTTGTGGGGCTTTTTTCAGTTCCCACCAGTGAGAGCAAAAAAGAAAGAGTAAGATAGAAGGAGTGAGAAGGAAAGAAAGAATAAAGGAAGAATCAGAGAAAGGAGAATCAGGTGTTTGAGAGCAATTTTATGTAACACAGGAAGGATTTTTGGCACTCTTGTCTCTAAAGGGGGTGAAATCGGTGGTGTGCTTCAGTGGTGCTTCACCTGCTTGCTGGCTTCAGCTTGTCTGTGGGTTTCTCTGTCTATCTGTCTGTCTGTCTGTCTATCAGAGGTGGACTCACTGTGGCAACATCAACACAGAGTAAAAGGAAAAGCTTTCTAGACGTACCCAATCTCTCTGAGTTTCATCATGCTTGCACAGATGTAGTTTATCATAAGTTGAGTCATCATTCATCTGAACATTTTCCACAAGGTTCTCTATGCTAGTAAGTGACTGACACAGACCTCTGATATATCAACACTTCCAGAGATGTCACGGTTTTTGTTGTGTAGTCCTTTGTTGTATGTTGTAATAACATGCTATTGTACCCCTGAAATGACACTATACCTCATCATTTTAATGCGCTCAGCAGCACATCGGGAAGAAAAAAAATATAAAAGTAAATTAGCATGAGAAACACATTTCATAATGAGCTTCATCGATAATGAACATTTCATCTCATTATCATATTAAAAGCTAAGAGTATCCTCCAAATAACCTTGCTTCATTAAAACACCTGAGGGAAAAGCCACAGAGTGCCTGGGAATGAAACAGCTAAATGGTGCACAAAAGGTCACATGCAGTGAAAGTGTAAAAATTATAATGGTGTATTTTGACAGCAAAGCCATGGGTTGGTACTGTGGTGTTATGCTATGAGGAAAATCAAACAAATAAGGTCTTTCTGTGCAAGAAAACAACTGCAACAACTGAGGAGTAGATATTTTACCCTGTAGGCTACTATATGTAGAATAACATATTTAACATCAAGAGCTATTCCAGTTACTTGTTAATTTGCTTGCAAACATTTCCAAACTGTTAATACTTTTCTAGTCATAAGAGAATATGAATGCTTAGAGTCTTTGGTAGACAGACATCTACACATATCCTGTAATATGCAGTGGATAAGCAAGAAGAAACAGGATTGACTGACTGTTAGCATAAATACCAAAGCATCCAAATGGTCAGTTAGTGTGGTGAAAACAGTCGTTGTCGTAGTGGTAGTAGTAGAAGTAGAAGTCATAGTAGTCGTAGTAGTAGTCATAGTAGTAGTAGTAGTCCTAACAGTAGTAGTAGTCACAGTAGAAGTAGTAGTAGGACTAGTCATAGTAGTAGTCACAATAGTAGTAATAGTAGTTGTGGTAGTAGTAGTAGTCATAGTAGTAGTAGTAGTCCTAACAGTAGTAGTAGTCACAGTAGAAGTAGTAGTAGGACTAGTCATAGTAGTAGTCACAATAGTAGTAATAGTAGTTGTGGTAGTAGTAGTAGTCATAGTAGTAGTAGGAGTAGGAGTATTACAGTTACAGTACATGTATGACAACATAGAATAGGCTACTGAGTACAAAAAAAGACCCCTATATACAGGATTTCAGAGGATCGTGTCTACTGCATTATGTATGGTAACATTTGAGATGGTATTTATTAATGAAGATCGCCATACATGTTTTAGCAATATCTCTGTGAATGGTCCTTTGCAGTGTAGCACTCTGGATTGCATAGGATTGCATATGGCACAATCACATGTGTTATAACACACTGAGTCTAGCTCTGCTCTCCCTCTAACATGCGGTTGAGATAGAGACTGTTTGCCCTGGGAGAGGATGGACAGGCCATATGTGTGGCTTAGATTAAGACATGTTATTGTCTAAAGCTTCACAGAGAAGGAGTGGAGAAAGAAGGAGATTGGCAGTGTTAGGAAGAAGAAAGCTAGAGAGAAAGAAAGAAAGCAACAGATGAGCTGAGATGAGATGAGAGACAAAGATGGTGTAAACGGGTACTTCGATGAGAGGAGGGACAGATGGATGTCGCAACACAAATAGCACTAAGGGACTGAGACGAACACCTGTCTCTTTTCACACACACACACACACACACACACACACACACACACACACACACACACACACCTTCAATGACTCCAGACGGGAACAGCAGCTTCGCCTCTTTAAAATTCTGCCCCCTCATCAGTAGGGCCATGAGAGCAGTTCTTATGCACACAGGAGAGAGGAGGAGGGGGGAAGGAAAAAGAGCCATTGGTCCTGTTCTGGGCACAGCAGATTGCATCAGCTCACTTCAGTGCATCTGGAAATAAAGCTCATTGGTTTTTCTTCTCTTTCTTTTCTTTTTCTTTTTTTTTTTTTTTTGGGGGGGGGGGTCTAATTCCAATAAGGCAAGTTCTGTGAATACAACTTACTGATGGTCTGTGCTGCCAAGGCAAGACCACACTGTAGAGGGTATGCAGGAGAGACAGGTGTGTGTGTGTGTGAGTGTGTGTGTGTGAGAGAGAGAGAGAGAGAATGTTGGGCGTGGATGAAAAAGGGCTCAAGGATGTCTGTCTCTCTTTCTTCCGCTCTCTCTCTCTCTCACACACACACACACACACACATACACTTCCTTCAGACTCCTGGCAGGAAGGTGGGCAAAGTTTGGAGGACAGCCAGCGAGCGAGACAAAGTGAGCGATGGACAGAAGCTATTAGTTTGGTGGAAGGAAAGAGCCGAATGAGTAAGGGTGTGTGTATGTCTTTGTGTGTGTGTGTGTGTGACTTGAGAGACGAGCAAGGGCGAGGAGAAAAAAAAAACACACACCCAATGAAAAATGAAGGGAATGTAAGAAAGAAAGGTGAAAAAAGAAAGTAAAAGACAAAAGGAGAGGAAGACTGATTAAGCCCATAAAGACACTGGAGATACGAACACAGCCAAGACAAGGCCTAGAGAGACAGAGAGAAATATGTCTACATGTGTATATAGAAGAGAGAGAAGGATGAAAAAGATTAATTGGTTGAGAGAAAAAGAGAGAGTTAAACATATAGTATATGAGATGGGACACGTATGTGTATTAAGGTACTGATAGAATGAAAGGCAGATTCAGGAGAGAGATAGAGAGAATGAGTGAAGTCAAAAAGAGACAGAGAAAGAGAGAGAGAAGAAACAGAGAGAATGGTGATGTGCTATAGCTGGCGTAATGATGGCGCTAGATGAGTGAGAGAGGTCTGCTGTGCTGTGGTAGCGGGGTTGTGCTGCGTCGCGTTGCGCTGCTCTGCGGGCTCGTGACCTACAAGGTGATGGATTCAGCCACTCACTCCGTCCCCCGTCCTCCATGGCGTCCGTTGCCACCAGGAGCTGGTCATTAATAATCTCCAGCCCAGCCATCCGCCATATGTCCTCCCTCACTGCACCACACACAGACACACACACATGCACATGCACGCACACGTACACACACACATACACACACTCTCACACACACGCACACACTCTCTCCCTGCAGCAATCACCCACACAGACTTCATCAATTAAAGAGGAAATGCATTAGCTAAAAGTAGTTACATACACACACATACACACAAGCGTGCATGCTTGATCGAAGCCCTGTTTTTCTTTGTGCTGTGTTACCATCCTTTATGCAATGCTGAAGTGGCTAATTCAAATTCAGCTGTGATGTTCCAGAACATTCCATCAGGACCATTAGTCATTACCATTCATGACACCCTTTTCTGCAATCTAGTCCTGATGGGGTGGTTGATACTGTTCCATCAATAAAGAAAAAGAACGAGAGCAATAGAGAGAAAAGGAAGGAAAAAAAAGACATGCATGCAGTTCCGTGAAGAAGTAGAGAAGAGAGGGATGGTTTTTTTTTTTCATCCTTGTGTCTCGCCTGTGAGCTGTGCGTATCTGTAGGGGCTGGAGGCTGGCATGGTCCTCCTCTTGTGCTTGTGTGTTGTGCCTAATAACACGCTCAGCTGCCTCATTATGTGCTTGTGGGGGGATATGTTGGCTTAGTCGCTATCAGGTGGCGATATCAAACTCAGATATCAGGACCAGATAGGCACTGCTGTGTGAGTGTGGACCCTCCTGTCTGAGAGACGAGGCTCACACACACACACACAGGCTTGGCAGACTGAAGAGCAGCCTGTTGAGCATAGAGAGGGCCTTGCGGCCTCTGCTGAACAGTGCCTGCCGTTCTTAATGAAGATGTATGCACACCTACGCCGCCCAGCCATGTGTAACTGCATTATTTGCAGAAACAAACATGAAAAACGTTCCCTTGCTTCTCTCTTTCCCCTTTCTCCCGTTCTATCTCTCTCTCTTTCCTTTATCTCATTGTCAAACTCCCTTTCCCCTCTCGCTGCTCTCTCTCTCTCTCTCCTGCTTCCACCTTTTCCTCTCCCTCTTTCTCACTCATTTGCGAGTTAGCAGACTCATCTTTCTTGTGGACAAGCTTTTTTCTTCTACTTACACATTCTTCTTTTATTCTCTTCACATAATCTGCTGTGTGTCCCCTGTGTAGATAAGAACATATGACCGTGTGCATGTGTCATGGGAGAAAGAGAGAGAAAGAAAGAGAGAGGGAGAGAGAGAGGATAGCAAGAGTGATTGAGGGAGAGTTTCATTTTAAATAACCTCTATTTTGACTGGTATGATAAATAACTGCACCCACCCCAGAGACGGGACACTGTGTTACAAACGCTTAATAATTCAGAGGGTGATAACAGATGGTCTGCATTCTAAATAACAACCTGGAAACTCACTGGCTAGAAAAATAACAATTATAGAATGATGGAGACACAAAAGAGAAGCCTAGACACCTCATGTACCTCAGTATCCTCTCTGGGGCCTCCGCATAGAACCTCCTAACACGGCTGCTTTTATTCAGACATTGTTTCCTTTAGGCTTTTCAGAGTTTTATAAGGATGGATAAATCTAAGGGTCTGAGATGTATGAAGATGGATGAAGAGAGAGAAAGTGAGAGGGAGAGAGAGAGGCTTTCTGCTTGAATTTAATCTTTCTGATGGTGATCTCTGATCACATAATGGTGCCTTTTGGACATATTACATTTATCTGAGAGTTCCCCCCTGTGCTTTTGTGAGATATTCCTGTGCTCCTGTGCTGCTTTCTCCACAGCATCCTCTCAAAATCCTACTGGGGAACAATGGGCCTATTTTCTGTCATTAGCACAGTGAATCCTGAAAGCTACTCCAGAAGGATAAGAACCTTTTTTTTCTTGCAGTCTTTGTGTGTGTGTGTGAATGTGTGTGTGTGAGTGAGTGCATGTGTGTGTGTGTGTGTGCACGCGTATTCTGTGAGTGTTTTTGAGATGTAATAATTACT
>JAIFZK010000023.1:6905000-6910000 GCA_027481765.1 Tenualosa thibaudeaui | reverse complement strand
GATTGAGAGAGAAAGATGGAGACAGAGAGAGAGGCATTGAGAGAGAAAGAGACAGAGACAGGAATGCGAACAGAAAGAGATACATGGCAGCCCTCTTGCACACAGGCCTCTCCAGCAGAGACAGAAAAAGTTCTTTTCAACAGGCACCAACCTCATGTGAAAATCAAAGCCAAATGATACGCACACACACACACACACACACACACACACACACAGTCACACACACACAGTCACAGACAAAAGAGCCTGCTTTTGTGTTTGCTATGAGTAGAGCTCTCCAAAAGCCTGCATGGCGCTACCTAAACAGCAGCACAGTGGGACAGCACAGTGGCCCTCACGGGGCCCCCACACCAAATGGAGCCACTTATTCAAGTACACGCACAGACAGAAGGGAAGGGATGAATATTAAATTACAGTTGGTTCCCAAAGAATTTTATGAAACATTTTAATAATGCTGCCCCCCAACCAAGTACACTCCCACAGTGAGGGGAGGAAAAAAGACAGAGAGAGAGAGAGAGAGAGAGAAACGGAGAGAGGAAGAGAGAGATAGAACAAGAGCAAGAGAGAGAGAGAACATAAGAGAGTGAATGAGTGAAAGATAGAGAGAGAAGAGCAGACAGAGAGTGAGAGTGAAAGAGAGAGAGAGATGACAGACCGAGTTAAAAAAGAGAGATGAATAGAAGAGAAATGCAGTAGAAGGCTGATGGTAAAGCAGTAGCAGACTCCCCTGAGGTGTACACACCTACATGACTACTATTCAGTGAGCAGAGCAGAGCAGAGTTTCAGCTGAAACCTTGTGAAACCTTCTGGAAGTTTCCGCAGGTGTTGCGGCTGATGATGGGCGTGCGTGGGTGGCTCAGTGGGTGATGATGATGGCTTGGAGAGGCAGACGTGGCAGCCAATGTGTTCGGCCGACTTATTTCAATCCAATTCAGAGTTGCCATATCCAACACACACACACACACACACACACACACACACACACACACACGTATTCACAAAGAAATGCAAACTCTCACACACGCACACATATACAAACATCAAATGCAAAGTGCAAACTGTAGCTCATGGGTAAACTTGGGCAACAGCTCTGCAAAAATTTACTTAGGTTAGAGAGTAAAAAAAAAGAGGCTCAGGAAATCATATGACCATAATATTTATCTCCCCTGCTACAGTGCACAGATGAAGACAGTGGGGATTACTAATGGCTTCTAAACTTTTCATTCTTCATTTTTTTACAGAGTCAGATGGAATTGGAGGATAATCACGCCATTGAGCTATTACACACTGAGCTATTACACACACACACACACACACACAAATATACACACACACCAGTTGGAGAATGAGACAGAGAATCACACACACACACACACACACCCACAGAGTCTGCTCGGCCCGCAGCCTGCTCTGAATGCTGATCTCCATACCCAGAGTGGCCTCTAAGAGGCCCGACCCTCAAAGACAAGGGCAGCTTGAGATTTTTCACAACTGCTGCCTCAGCTGCAACTCAATTCATCAAACAGGCAGACCAGCACCTGCATAATTTACTCAAATCTCACTGGGAAAAAGACTGTAGGAACTGTTGCTGGAGTACATACAATCAACAACTCAGTCTCTACCTCCACATTGGCACCATACATAATACAGTCACAAAGAAAAAAAACACAACACAAACAAACGCAAGAATTGGCACATACACACACACACATACACACACATACAAAAATCATCGTCTGTCAGTCACTGGCTGGCATGTTTGGCAGGCAGGCGCACCTGGAGCAGGTGTGTGTGGGGAGCCTGCGGGAGTCAGGTGGCAGGTGTGTGAGGTCACCCTGAACCAGCTCCCTCTGACCGCCTCTGCCGGCTGACTGATGAACTGAATAACTCAAAGATTGTTAGCAAATACTGGCATGACATACGCTGACACAGTGTGCTGTTGATGTGCATGCGCGCAAATACACACACACACTCACACACAGACCTGCACATACACACACACACACACACACACACACAGTGAGCGGGTGAGGCCTTGTAAGCCACACTGCTGGTATAGATTAAATGAAATAAGCTGCATACAAACACACTTATGTCAATTTTAAAGCAGGGATTTGAGAAGTGTGTCGAGCATAAACTGGGAAGCCATTTAAACATAAAAAAAGAAAAAGTGCACAATTCAAACTGTACGCCCAAACATCAATTGCATCCCTTTTGGTCCCCTCCTCTTTCTTCTCTCTCTACTCAACGAGAACTCATAACCCAGATTCCTGTCTCTCTGGAGGATTCCGGCTCTTTGAAAGACTCGCTGCTTCCTTTTATCACGCGAGCATTCTCTCCACCATCTACCACTGCCAATGGTGGGGGTGCAGCCAGATTTGACTAGGGTTAAACTCAGCCTCCTGAAGAAGCGACTTTGAACATGCGCTAACAGCCGATTGGACAGGACAAGTCTGACAGCTTTTTAGAATATTCTGTATGAAAATATCCATATGACTCAAAATCCAAACATACCACTTAGGTGGTCTGCAGCCTTTGGGATCGAGTAAATGATTGGCAAGTCAGGACTTTTGGGACAACAGGGTGAGTAGGATGCAGTTTTACTGTAATGTTGTTTCAACGCTCTTTTAATGTTCTTCAATAAAAAGCTCTGAGCAATAGAAATGTGAGGATCTAAATATGGAAGCTAGTTAGTAAAGTGGCAAGAGCCACCCAGATTCACCTTTCCCAGAACTCCCAAGAGAATTGAAACACATCAAAGGGTAAAGTGCTAAGCCCATGGCATCTGTGTGTGTGTGTGTGTGTGTGTGTGAGAGTGTGTGTGTGTGTGTGTGTGTGTGTGTGTGTGTGTGTGTGCATGCACATACAAGAGAGAAAAGATAGATTTCTCAAAAGAGCCTGTAGACTGTATTCCCTCATCGCATGACCCAGACACAGACACAAGCCTCAACTCAGACAGAGCAGTAGAAGAGAATAGTGATCAATGGCATTCACATCACAAGGACGCAAACACCAGCATCCAGCCAGACGCAAACACGTCTCATTGTCATGGCCAGGGGACTCCTAGTGTGGCTGTCTGTCTTTATGCCAGTCCAGGACCCAGCAGAGAACCACTGCACCACTGACTACAGGACCAGGACAGCAGGCAGGAGAAACAAGAGAAGGAGTCTTCTAATCATATAGGCAAGCACAACAGCAATGGATCAGAGAGAGGGTCTTAACAGGAACATTAAAGGACAGAGAACAGGGGAGAAGAGATTTGAGCTGAAGAGAGGAGACCCTCTTTAAAATCATTGTTGTTTGACACAGTCTGCAGTACAGTAGTTGCTCTAATGTTTTGATGAAGCAGGCCAGCATTGTTGTGTTGTGTAGTCTGAGCTTTTCCTAGGATGTCTGAGGAAGAGTTTTCTTTTGGGAAGCAATGAGAAGTCAGATATACTATAGCGATATGAATGTCCCCCCCCCCCTCCTCTCTCTCCCTCTCTTTCTCTCTCTCTCTCTCTCTCTCTCTCTCTCTCCTCTTTCCATCTCTTTCCTTGCCACCCTTGTTTCATTCATGTGCAGTGACTATTGATCAAACCTCTGGAGGAAGTGTGGTTTGCTGCACTCTTTGATTAAGACTGGAGAAAGAGAAAAGAAAGGGTGTGCAAAAAAGAGAGAAAGAACATGAGAGAGAGAAAGACAGAGAGAGAGTGAAAGAAGGAAAAGATGGAAATAGAGAAAGAGAGTGGAGAGAGCAAAGTGCTGTGTGTGTGTTTGTGTGGTTTGGTGTGTGTGTGTTTGTGTGTGTGTGTGAGAGAGAGAGAGAGAGAGAGAGAAAGAGAAAGAAATTTGGAAAGGGGTTGGATATAGGCAGAGAACTTTGAAGCTGTTTTGGCAGCAAGAACAGATGAAAGCTGTTTTCTTTTTTTTTGGGTGGGGGGATGGGGTACACTAAAGATATTGCCCCACTGGCCAAAAACCATTGCACACACATGATAACAGATGCTTATGCAGTCAGGAACAGTGCCAGTTAGCCACAGAACAGGGACAACGCATCTCACACACACAAACACACACACACACACACACACACACACACACACACACACACACACAATGATTTCTGCTATACCCTCTTTCGTTCTCTCTCCCTCTCTCGCATACCACTCTTGCTCCCTCTCTCTGCCATTATAATGAAAGGGATTTGGGTTTTGCAGTTCCACATGATAAACAAGACTCTCTTTCACAAGGGGATTCACAGAGTTTCACAAAGTTATCTCCCCCTTGTGTAGACAGAGTTTTAAAGAAATAAAAACTGTCCAGCTGTCATCCAAATAAAGCATATGCACTGAAGCCAACTATATATTTATTTGAAGAGGTGAGCCAAGGCTTAGGGGACTAATACGGTCCAGGAAATGAATGAGATTTTTTTGTGACTGCAGTTAGATTAAAGATGGAGACAAATATAATTGCAAGACCAGGTCTTTTATTTTGTAATCAAAAGTAAGATTTGTACTGCTGTTTATTTTATTTATGGATGAGCATATTGAGCATATATAAGACTATGCAAGGTTATTGTATTCAAATACACACATATTTGCCTTACAGTCTTGGGTCACATCTGAAAGGCTTAAAGGTACCCTTCGATAAGTTAGGTGGGGTGAGGAGTGCGCCACCTAGTGGTAAGTAGCAGACATGCTCCTCCCAGTTCCTGTGTATGTGTTTGTGAGTCTGTGTGCTGCATTGTGTGTGCATTACTATTACTAATGCACCTTACTAAATATGCATGCTCCTGCAAGCATAATGTGTTTGGTTTGCCAGCGCACCCCCGCACCCCGATTGTCTGTGTGTGTGTGTGTGTGTGTGTGTGTGTGTGTGTGTGTGTGTGTGTGTGTATCAGTGTGTTTAGGATAGGGGATGATGATCTGAGACTGTGTATTCAGCACCCAAGAGAGGATGACAGGATGGAAAATAGAAAAGGGGGATAAGAGAGAGAAAGAAAGAGAGAGAAAGAGAGA
>JAIFZK010000023.1:6887500-6900000 GCA_027481765.1 Tenualosa thibaudeaui | reverse complement strand
GTCTGTCCCCATGGCCACGTGGATTCCTCCCTGCTGCAGGCCACACACAAAGAAACCAGTGTGGCACCCAGCACCCTCAGGAGTGGGTAACATGGGGTTAATTATCTCCAGAAACATATACATGACAGAGACACACAGGCATCGGGAGAGGAGAGACACACACACACACATACAGATATACACACATACACACACACATATGCATGTACACACACACACGCATGTACACGCATGTACACACACACACACACACACACACACACACACACACACACACACAGCATGTACACAAACACACATGCGAATACACACACACACTCACACACAAACACACGTCCAGAATTGTAATGAGGAGGGTTATGGGAGCATGCATTATGTGAATACCAACTATGTGCTGTCACAGTGTGATGGGCTGCTTGCTCTGTAGACTGCTGTGTTGAGATCATTCTCGCCTGCCCCTCACCTGTGATGGCCAACATCTCAATAGCCTCTTAATTTCCTAGCATCAGGGGCGAAACGCCATTCGCCCACGCTCAGAGTTGTGTTGGTCTTAGTGAGATTTGGTGCCAGTTACCGCCGCCTCTATCACTTCTGTGTGTCTCCACACAGACTAATGCAATCTCATAAAACACAACTAAGCCCCTATTACTCCAGGGGCTTAAGAGAGTGGGCCAAGAGATGGCCTGGCACTTGAGATGGGGGATGGGAGGGGTGGAAGCACTTTTTTTTTTTTTATGAACGGATTCATCAGACGTGTTTGGAGCAGACTGGAGTTTTTACACCAATGCCCAAACACCCACATCTAGCAGCTGCTACCCCACCCAGCAGCCCTCATTCTTCACCATCTCCATAACACCCCACCCCACACCCCTACCTTTATCCTAAAATACATCTCTCAAATGCACCTCTCAAGTTTATCTATCAATGTGTGTGTGTGTGTGTGTGTGTGTGTGTGTGTGTGTGTGTGTGTGTGCATGTGCGTGTGTGTTGGGGTGGGTGGGTGGCAGAGTCACATACTATTATTAATTAAAACACCCCCATCAATGGAGAGAAACAGAGAAGTATATTTATGTGTGCCTGTGTGTGTGAGTGTGTGTGTGTGTGTCTGTGTGTGCATGTGTATGTATGTATATATGTGTGTGTATGTGTGCAAGTGTGTGTGTGAAATAGAGAGAGTGATGTTGTTTATGGGATATAACTCACATGCTGCCTGCTGGACTACAGAAAGGAAGTGAGGGGAGACGGAGAAGAGAGGAGGGAGGGAGGGGGGTGGAGGTGAAAGATGAGGGTTTCTACGGCGATGGATGCCGCATTGCACTACATTAGCCTGAGCTGCCCTTGGTGCTCCAGTACCAGCTACAGAATAGAGAAGAGTGAGGGAATGAAAGAGAGAGAGAGAGAGAGAGAGAGAGAGAGAGAGAGAGAGAATGGGAGAAGACAAAAAATCTAATCGTCCTCTCTATTCATTACTGCCGAAGAGAAGAGTGCGATAATGAATTCTGTTATCCCCCATGTGTCTCCTCTGTTTGGCTCTGAGTGCCGCTACACTGGGCTGGGCTGAGATGGGTAAAGAGACAGAGAGAGACAGAGAGAGAGAGAGACAAAGAGTGACAGAGAGAGAGAGAGTAGGTAGTGTGTGTGTGTGTGTGTGTGTGTGTGTGTGTGTGTGTGTGTGTGTGTGTGTGTACCTCAGGGCAGGGAGGAGGAGAAGGAGGAGGGGTGGGGATATTCTACTTAAGAGAACTGGAGAGCCCCATTGAATTGTGCTGAGTGTTTTGCATTGAGAGTTGCATTGAGAGAGAGGATCACAGATAAGTTCCTGTACACAGCATTGCAACACAGTTGGAGTAGGAGATAGAAACAAGCTCTACTGTACACAGGGCTGTGGAAGAGAGGAGGGTGTGGGGAGAGGAGGAGAGGTAAAGGGAGGTGATTTTAAACGAATCTCAGCAGGACTGATCCCAGTTCAGCAGCACTAGGCAGGCAGGCAGGCAGGCTGACAGCCTTGCAGCAGAGGTGAATTGGTGTGTGTTTGAAAGGAAAGCAGACGCAGCAGGACTGGTCCCAGAGCTGTCTGAGAGAGGCATCCGCCTGCAGGGCGGGCAGACTGATTAACGTATGTGTGTGTGTGTGTGTGTATACGTGTACAGATACACAGCTGTTGCATCTGACTGAACTCTGCTTTTAGAGGGAGGGAAACATGAAACACACACCCGAAAACACACACACAGCAAAACAAAGTACAGGAGCACAGAAAAAGACACACATACACACATTCACACATGCATTTCAAAACTCCATGACAGGGTAGAAGAATGGATTCGAGTCTTTAAAGAGTGGTATTGAATATTGATCTACACATTCATGAATGTAAACACACACACGCACACACACACCTCTAACAACGTTAGAGCTTCAGATTTTCATGAGAAGTGCAAAATCATAACACACACACACAACAAACATGGACACACACACACACACACACACACACACACACACACCAATGCACACACACAAACACACACACCCACACATACTGAAAGCCTGTGTGAGCAGCGTCACGCCTGTCTCTCAGCCACCCCTCTCACCTCGGCACGACTCCTTCCCCACTCTACATGGTAGCAGCTCATTAGAGCCCATTAGAAGGCATGCAACCTGCACTCCACTCTGTCTTAATTAAAGAGGCTAATTATCGCCAGTACTGCAGAGAGACAGAGAGAGAGGGGAAGAGAGAGAGAGAGAGAGACATAGAGAGTGGGGAGGAGAGAGAGAGAGAGAGAAGGGAGGAGAGAGAGAGAGAGAGTGTGTGAGAGAGAGAGAGAGAGAGAGAGAGAGAGAGAGAGAGAGAGAGAGAGAGAGAGAGAGAGAGAGAGAGAGAGGAAGTAACTCATGCTCAAGTCCAAGGAGGGTGTTTGTTGGTGGGGTTGTTTGTGCATGAGTGTACAATGTGGGAATTTTGCAGAAAGGAGACAAAAGGCAGAAAGGTGCTTTTGTGCATAGAGTCAGAGAGAACAGAGGGCTGAGTAACAGTGTGTGTGTGTGTGTGTGTGTGATCATGTTTGCTTGACAGAGCTTTGCTTGTGTGTATTATTTGTGATTTTGTGTGGGTGTACATTCCGGGTGACTGGGTGACATTCCGCTTCTATTTATTTTCATAAGCATGTTTGTATGCATATCTAGTGTGTGTATGAGAGAGAGAGAGAGAGATGTGCGTGTGTGTGTCCAGTAATGAGCTACCCTGTGTTTGTGTAAGTGTGTAAGTGTGTTAACACAATCATGTGTGTCTTTCTTTCACAAATTAACAATGGCAAACAAGACAGTTTATATCCCTGCCACCACTCTGTAGTTTATTAAAAGAGATCCTCCACCAAAGGAATTAATTAATCCCCCATCCAAAACATACAAACAAACAAATAAACATGCAATCTGTCTCCTCAGCCACTGCTGATCTTCTCTGCTCCTACCTTGCCAATTATGGTGTTTGTGTGTGTGTGTGAGTGTGTATGTGTGTTTCCAGCGTCATGGGCAGCAGAGAGACGGCTCTAACAGCACCAGGGGGAGTTGGACCATTATCGCCTCCTGTTATTGTGTGTACTCTAATATGAGCACAGAGAGAAGCATAGGCTCCTCACACACACACACACACACACACACACACACACGCGTGCACACACACACACACACACACACACACGTGCACACACACACAAACAAACTAACAAGCTAACACACACACACACACACACACACACACACACACACACACACACAGACAACACATGGCTCACTTGGACACCTTGGCCTCGGCCAGGGCTAATTAGCTGTGAGTGAGAGATCCACCCCACCCATCAGTGGATGGCAGGCCCAGCATCTAGTACTGTGGCGTGAATGGAAGGACCCAGCAGGCTGGATGGGTGGGTGGATGGAAGCATGATGAAAGGTGTATATGTCACGTCAGACATCCACCCACACACACAAGCAGGTGCAAGCATTCATGCAAGTACACACACACACACACACACACACACACACACACACACACGTGCACACACACACACACACACACACACACACACACACGCGTGCACACACACACACACACACACACACACACACACACACACACACACTCACACACACACAGAAATAGAAAACCATGCATGCACAGAAGCACCCACATACATACTTAGACTGTTATTTCAGCTTGGACATATAATAGCATGACATAGATAAAAGGAGAGAGACAGAGAGAGAGAGAGAGAGAGAGAGAGGTAGAGAGAGAGAGAGTGATAAAACACAGTATCTATCATGCAGCTCACGTAGAACTCTCCATCTTTCCAAACCAACTTACACCAGCAGCAGCAGACACACAGCACAGTACTGTACACACACTACCCATACTACACATACTACAGCCTCTACACACTTCCTTGTGTGTTGGTCTCTCACAGATAAAACAAAAAGTGGACAAATTTGTTTGCACTTGGTCAGAGCTTCTATGGTGTCCATAACCAGTGAAGGAACATGGCAGCTATGCTGTGAGTCCCTGGTTAGTGTTGACTGAATACTGCTTGGTCTAAGATGCAGGTCTACAAAGCCCATTGATTTTCAACCTTTATGTATTACAGGCATATTGCAGAGTCAAGGAACAGGTCACCGGCAAACACTTTCCCCTGGAGTCCACAAGAAATTGGCCTTAACCTCTACTGATGGATGTTCACAGGTACACACACATACTGTACAGACACACACACACACACATACACACCTCATATATATTTACATGCACACACTGACTATAAAAAGGGCAGGGGGCAGTGGGTCAATCTGTGTGAGTTAGAGCAAAGTGTGTGTACAGAGAAACACACACACACACACACACACACAGCATGCAGCAGTATTTGACATTCTTGTCAAGTGATTCACAGACAATTGACACTGTGGCAGTTACACAAAAACACACAAAAAATAGTGGCTGCTCACCTGATCTACTGTATCTCAGAGATGACAGCATGACAACATTTAGACTGAAGAAAATATGGCATGGCTGAGCTAATAATAGTAATGCATGTTTATTTTCTTAATAGAAAAAAAATGTTTGAAAAATGTATCATGTTTAAGGTGAACTGAAATTCATCTTGGCCTTCCCAGGATGTTTCTGGTAAACTACATTTTGAACAGGGAACAGTTAAACATCTAACTAAGGGCAATTCTTCCCACTAAAATGACTTCTAGCAGATTAGGTTACAATTTTAGAATTGAATTCAAAATTACACACCCTGAACAAAAGCCCTGCAACAAACTCACCATTGTGTAAACCACACTGAGATGTATTTATTTCACAGTTTATTTTAGTTATTAGGACAAAGGGAAATTAAATCTCCTGTGCCTTCCTGCTTTATTGCCATAAGACCAGCCACTTGACTCAGGCCACATAATAAAGCAACAGAACTCCAGTTTTAATCTCCCTCTCTGCGGTGCGGCTAGTGCAGAAGTGGCAGCTCATGTTGCGTGGCATTTCACATGTCTTCCGTATTCTGCCTCGCCGCCGCCGCCTCCGTCTCCTCAGCCTCCACTGTGCCTCTGAACAGGTAAGTATCTGTGCAAGTACTGTACAGGCCCAATATCAAATGCTATCAGAGCCTTCATTAGAATCTCAATCACTTGCACTCTGCAGAGAACAAGAGCGAATGAATGAGGGAGAGAGAGAGAGAAATGGAGTGAGAGAGTGAGGTAGTGAGAAATGGTGAAAGAGAGACAAAGAGACAGAAGGATTGAGAGAGAGAGAGTAAAATGAAAAGGTGGAAAAATTAAAGGGGAGAAAATGGGGTGATAAAGAGAAATGAAGAGGAAGGCAGGAGAGAAAGAGTGGAGCAGGAGGAGAGGAGGGAGAGAGAGAGTGGGGTTTTAACATAGAGCTGACAGCACACTTCATTGCCAGGCTGAATTAGATTACATTTTCCGCAAGTCATTTCATTTTTTTTTCTCCCTAGTCTCTCCCTCCTACTCCCCAACCTACCTAATGCCCCCACGCCCCATGCACACACACACACCTCCACTCTCTGCCTATTTCTCTACCCTTCTTAACACCCCCCCCCCACACACACACACACAATCTCTCTCTCTCTCTCTCTCTCTCTCTCTCTCTCTCTCACTACTTCCATCCTGCTTGATCCCACTACAGATTGAAGTTATGGTGCTGTAAGGTGTGGCACTATGCAGTGAGTGTACTTGTGAGTGTGTGCCTATTTATGATGTGTGTAGGTGGGTCTGTTGTGTGCATGTGTGTGTGTGTGTTTATGTGTGTGTGTTTGAGACTGAGAAAAGGTGAGCTGAAGGGAACACAGGAGTGAGATCCTATACTTCACTGGATTCATAAGGGCCCTGTCAGTCAACACACACACGGCAAAGCCACTGCACTTGTGAGAGTCTGTCTGTGTGTGTGTGTGTGTGTGTGTGTGTGTGCATATTTTTAAATGAACCTGATGTCTTAGGGTGTACCTTTTTACTTCCTCTAATCCACTCTGTGACACATCTCTTCCTGAAATGAACCCCTCTACTCGTTTTCCCACTTTCTCTTGTCTTCCCTTCTTTTCCTCGCTCTCCACTGGATGAATGCATAATACAGACACTCATTAGTCTCCATTAGAATTCAGCTGTGAGTGTGTGCTCACACTGTCTCACACACACACACACATATGCACACAAGCACACACACACATGCACAGACATACACACATTCTCTTACTGTATATGTGTATGTGCATAGTCCACATGGTTGGGAAAGCTGTGTGTGTGTATGTGTGTGTCTGTGTACATGTGAGTGTACACAGAAGTGTGCAGATATGTGTCTGCATGGATCTCAATGTAGAATGTCTCCCTTTGTGTAGTGCATGTAGAAGACCATGGAACTCAGAACGACAGCAGCAAACAACACATACGAAAACACCATCCTATATTTATTACCTGAACTGTTCATCTCCTTGTGTAGGTCTATGTATTCCCTCTCTGAAATGACAATACATCTCTTTCTCTTTCTCTCTCCCCCACACACACAAACACACACACACACACACCTTCTAGATTTCCCACTGAGGGTGGGGAGCGTGGCTGTTTTGTGTCTTTACATCTCATATTCCAGGCATGCAGTTCAGACACAAGTGATCCACTGAGTGGGAAAGTAATAATCAAACCATCCACTCTGCAATTCACTGCAATCATTATGGATACAATGTGTCAATACGTGTCACACACACACACACACACACACACACGCAAGCACACAAGCAGTGACACAAGCAGAAGCAAGGCATTTCTGGCAAGAGTAAAGACAGAACACATACATTCCCATTCCAGCGTTTAATGTTAACATGTATGTCACATACAACATAAAAGCCTGCATATAAGCAAGCACACACACATGCACACACACATCTAAGAGGAGTGTCAAACAAACCGGCGAACATTCCCCCTGGAGAATAGATTGATCCCCTCAGCCACTCATCCAGGCTCAGAGGGAGAATAATAAGGATGGTCAGGAGCAGGAATGGGAAGGAGAGAGGAGCAGATGAGAGGGTTGGGCTTGGGAATCTGACTAACATGAGGAAGAGGCACTGCTTCCATCAGCCAGAAAGCCAACAGACTGGAACACACACGACACCCACAGCAGAATACAATCATTCACGAGGGGATAAACAACAAGCCCGGATCACTGGAACAAATGTGTGTGTGTGTGTGTGTGTGTGTGTGCGCAATGTGTGTTTACATGAATGAGTGCGTGAGGGGCCTTGTGTGTATGTGTTTGTGTGTGAGTGTGTGTGTGTGTGCGTGTGTGTACTTGTTGGAGGGATTTGTATAGGTGTGTGTATGTGTGTGTGTGTCTTCATGTGCAAAATTCTATTGAAAAGATATTGTAAAGAAAAAGAAAGAAAACAGGGAGCCCTTTGTGTTTCACTGTGTTACTCATCTGTCCATGTGGAAGGTCTGAAAATCACCCGGGCTCTCAGGGTAGTCACAATAGGTGGAAGAAGTGGACCATGCCATTTCACACTCACACTCTGAATGTGTGTGTTATCAAGAGACCCCACCTCTCCTCTCCTCTCTTCTCCTTTCCTCTCCTCTCCTCCACCTGCCCCCAATCTTCTGTGCAGTGCGTCATCATGGATGCCAGAGAGACCGCTGAACCACACACATACACTCACGCACGCACACACACACACACACACACACACACACACACACACACACACACAGAGACATGCACACACACATACAGACCGAAAGTGACACATGAACACATACTCTCTCTCTATCTCTATCTCGCTCTTTCACACACACACACACACACACACACACTCACACAGCCTCACACATTGAAGATGACACATAAATACACAAACACACACACACAGACACAGACACACACACACACAGTGGGTTCAGCGTGCGGCTGCCGATTCAGCTAGTCTGTATTACACAGAGATGTTAGCTGACAACAGGCGGTGACACGGTAGATTTGTCCCCAAACAGAGTTTCCAAAATATCTTTGGTGATTGAGGATTTGTGTTGCCTCTGACGGTTATGATTCTTTGAGCTCTCCGAGTAAGAGCAGAGATTGATGCCACATGTGTATACGACCACACACCCATACAGATGAACTGGCACACACACACGCACACACTGGAGATACATACACAACACACATATTTACACACAAATAATATACACACACATTGAGTCACAAACTGACTCATAGACATACACACATGGACACAAACACACACACACATACATATGTGCACACACACAGACATACATACATACAGACAAACTGACTCATAGACATACACACATGGACACAAACACACACACACAAACACACACACACATACGAGCACACACACAGACATACACACACACACACATTCATACACACACACATTCATACACACACACAGGCACACTTCTGTTTGCTCCTTCAGAAGCAGCAGCTGAAGGCTGGTTCAGGGTTGTTACGGTTTTGTGTTTCCACGGCTGATGGGTGATTGACAGTCACAACTAGAGGATTCTAGTCTTTTTGTATTCACGAGGAGCGCAAAGCCTGTGTATCACAGTCCACTTCCCACAAGCAAAGTCTCTAGAGTGTGTATAAACACACTCAGGCATGCACGCACACACACACACACACACACACACACACACACACACACACACACACACACACACACACACACACACACACACACAAACATTTACATAGAAAGACCCACACAAACACACATGCTCCACATAAAAACATGAAAATGAACAGATGAGAATGAGGACACAAAGCCATGTGCAAGCACAGAGATTCACTCACACACACACACACACACACACACACACACACACACACACACACACACACACACAGAGGTGGGTATAGACAGAACAGAGGGAGACAGAATGAGAGAGAGTGACAGAGAGAGTAAGAGACAGAGAGAGAGAGAGAGAGAGAGAGAGAGATGTGTAATGAGTCAGCCTTGCTGCCTGGGGGAGGGGGGGTCTTCTGTGCAAAGACACACTTGTAGGTAGTGCATTTGTGTCACCTGATGCCCCTCCAGGCTTGAGCAGGGAGAAATAAAGGCAGAGGCAGAGAGTGCCTAGGGCAATTCTACTTCATACATGCACACACACACACACACACACACACACACACACACACACAAACACACACACACACGCACGCACATGCGCATACACACACACACACACACACACGCACGCACGCATACACACACGCACACACACACACACACACACACACACACACACACACACACACACACACCAAGGAAGACAGAAAGAAACATGTCCATAAACTATTCTCTTTACCAGTCATCCAAAGGCCACTATGGCCTACGGCGATGCAGTAGGAGTGTTCCTAGTGTGCAGCTTGTCTTTATGCTGTGGGTTCAATCAAGGAGGAGCAGAAGGACCTGAGGAGCTGCATATTGTCACAGTCCCTGTAGTCTGTAAACTATATTGTATACTGGACCACATAATACAGCACAATTTTCAGCATTGTCTCCAAAACCACATTACCTGGAATAATCATGTCACAATTTCACTAATGCATGGCAAAATATCATAATACCCATTATGGGTTGCTCTTCCATTGATAGTTATGGTGGTCTTACATAAACAAATCCTATGCTATGTTTCTTTCTCCTCCTCTTCTTCTTCTTCGTCTTCTTGCACCTAGCTTCCAGTCGTAGATTATTTTTATTTTGACTTTCTGTTTTGATTATTTGTATTCCCCAAAAAAACAACTTGTGAAAAGCCATGACATGAATATACTGTATATGTAAACCTGTCCTATACTCTCAAGAAGCAAGAAGAAGTAGAGCTTCCCCTGTCACTCTGTTTAAAACACAGCCTATTCCAGCAAAAACACAGACACTGGCCAAACCCCATTATGCTTTTACCCAACCATTATCTCCAGCCTCCAACCTCCCCTTAATATCACAAAATGCCAAACAGGTTCCCTAATGGGAACAATTTCATTTGAATACTTTGTTTTTGACGCATCAGGTGGTTTAACACTTAACTCCAGAATGATAAGCAGGCGGTTGCCCTACCACCATCCTTAACTGTAATTTGTGTGGCAGCTCTCATTGGGAGAAGAGTGTGCTGTTACAACATGTGGGAATCATTCCCAGTCTCTCCATTTGACAATGTGTCCATAAACTGGAAAATCTGCATTTATATTGAGTTTAAAGTAGGAAAAAATGAGGGGGAATTATCATCAAACACATTTGTCACCACAGTGCAGGAAAAACACACTCAGCACACACATGCATACACACACACACACTCTGCACTATGGGTAATCTTCGAGTCATCAAGCAGGAAGTGTCCGTGTCGTGTTTTCAGACAGGAGGGCGAGTCTTGCCTCATTGGGAGTCTGCCAGGTCATTTGTGTGTGTGTGTGTGTGTGTGTGTGTGTGTGTGTGTATGTTTGTTTGTGTGAATATCTCTGACTTTATGAAACCATATGAGTGGCTGACTGGATGTCTGTGTACATGTTTACATGTCTGTGTGTGTGTGTGTGTGTGTGTGTGTGTGTGTGTGTGTGTGTGTGTGTGTGTGTGTGTGTGTCTGTGTCTCTCTCTGTGTGTGTGTATGTGTGTGTATTTGTAATTCAAGGCCCTCATACATACCAAAGCCATCCATCTGATTAATCAAACTCAGCCTTGCGCATCCACAAGGGGATTGAGTTAAAGTTTGATGAGTTCGACCAAGGAGATCAAACTCCTCTTATGCATACTAATCCCTTCAGCTACACCGCCAACACCCACAGAGGCACTTCAAGACACACACACACACACACACACACACACACACACACCCATCCTCGTCCAAAACTCCCACCCCCCAACCCAACCTAAGAGCTCCTCCCTAGACCAACACACTCCCAACCCACCCCCCCTCTACACACACACACACACACACGTAAACCCACACACACAGGGCCCCCCTGGGGGCAGCAGTGACATGGGCTCATGGCCTTGAGGCCTCCCTTTCAAAAGGCCGCCTTTTACTGAAAATTTAACAAGTGTGAAATTAGAAAGTCGGCAAATAATAATAATAGTAATAGTAATAATAATGTGGTGCTAGCACTGCAACGGCAGAGGAGAGGAAGAAGAGGGAGGAGGAGGAGGAGGATACTGGCACAGGCAGCGATGGAGGGCATAATTGAAAAAGCATTTGGCTGTCAGAAAAATAATCAACATCAGGGCAACCAAGTGAAAGTTCCTTAATAAAGGAATTAAAAGTTTTGAAAAAAGTATATAAATAAAAACAGAAGAAAGAAAGAAAAACAAACAGATGAAATGCCAGAAATTCTTTTGGGATATTTGTGTGGCCAGTGGCCTGTTGCGATATTCAAAACTGTTTGCTCTTTCAATGGGCATGTTGTGGTTGCGGTGGTGTTTGCTGTTGTTGTTGTTGTTGTCGGTGCTTTGAAACGCGGTAGTTTTCATTTGTAATCTGATGACAGTTTTATTTTCGCCTTGTGAAAAAGCCTTCCTTGTCAACAAAATGCATACTCTCTCTTTCATATTGTATGGCAGGATGTCTGTCAAATAATTTTGCCCTCCACCATAGCTGTTCATCAAGGCAGGAAATACACATCACAACTTCCTGTCTCCCCTAGTGTTTGTAAATAAGAGCTAACAGGGTGCTGCAATCCATGAAGTGAATAGGGGGAGCACCTCAACAAAGAGGAAACCGCTGCCAAAACTCACGACAAAAATCAATCAGGAATATTATTATTATAATTACTATGAAGTGCTTCCTCTCTCTCTCTTTCTCTTTCTCTCTCTTTCTCTTTCTTGTTGTTAGCAGAGACTGAGTTCCATTTACTTTATTGAATTCCAAATGAGATGCAAATCTCATCAAGAGCCTGGTCGCATGAGGACTGTCAATATGGATCACATCTGATGTCAGCAGTTTGA
>JAIFZK010000023.1:6867500-6880000 GCA_027481765.1 Tenualosa thibaudeaui | reverse complement strand
AAGGTGAATCTTTGGATGTTTCTGGGGCTTGCTGGAGGTCTGTGCCAGGGGGTGAAAGTTGTGTTTCTGTAGCAACTGCAGCTGTGTGCATATTGCTTATATCCTCTCAAGGAACGTTCCAGAATCACCACAGGAAATGAGGTGTTTAGAAGCAGAGAGTCACGCATTGCTGTAACAAAGCTTAATTTCATACATGCAAAATGACAGAGACAGAAATATGCAGAGACAAATTTCACATAGCAGATGACTCATCCAAATTGTGATTCCTCACCCTACCCCACCCCAAATAACTGCTGAGCCTGTGGAAAATCGCACCCAGACGGGGATGTATAAAAAAGCAAATTAGCATGAGTGATGGGGCATGTGGCGAGCGACAACGTGAGCCAGCCATTTCCAATTTCACACACCATTCACACACTCGCACGATCCATTTCAGCCGCGGCTCGGCGGCACGGCACCAATCTGTGGCCACGACACACGCGGCTCCTCCACCCAATTATGCCCCAAACGTGTTCGACCTGCTCGGCATACAGACACAGCAGGGGCACCACGTGTAACACACTCACAGAATAAAAGGAGGGGGAGTTGGGGTTGGGGAACAGGGTTCTGTCGGGAGCTGGGTGGGCTTATAGTGTGTGGGTCGCTGGCACTCTCAACACCTACTTTATGCGAGTGTAAGACTCAGGCTGGGTTCACAGCATACTTATGGCAGCTGCATTGTCACACTGATCTGCATGTGAAGCATGGAGCTATAGTATATAATATCTGTGCAAAAGTGAATCCATCAATTCATCTATTCATTTAAATCCATTAAAGCCATGGACATGACAGATTACAGCCATCATTGTGTATGTTGTCCCTTTACATAAAGTCAACACACAGTCTGAAACATGACAGGTATCTGTGATAAGCTACATATTAGGCATAAATATGTAAGAAGTTACATATTTGGCATAACAGGAGAATGTGCTGGCTACATATTCAACCTGTTTGTAAGTGAAGAATATAAAATGTTTTCTTAGAAATGTCAGTGTGCTTATTTGTGGATGTTGAACAGGTCTGCTATCTCTGCGGTTGGTTTTGCTGAGCGAGAGTGTTCCGCCACATTTATTTGTTCATTTCATTTCGGAACTTCAACACATCAAATCACATATTGCCTCACCATCACTGCACCGTGCACTGTCTTTAAATGGCCTCATCTCCCCCCACGCACTGGCTCTGATGAAACGCTCTGGCTCTCGCTCGCTCACTGGCCTCAGCCATGTAATTAAACGCTGAGATGGAGAGGGAGCCAGGGGCATTTGGTTCCACGGAGAGAAGCCAAGGTTGACCAGCCAGGTCCCCACTGAACAAGCAAGGGGGGCCCGGGAGGGGAGGAAAACCACCAAGGGACTCCCTGTGTCCCTCACAATGGACCCCAGGCCTTCAGTGGTAGTTTAGCACACACACAAATAACAACAAACACACATACAGTGAGTGTGGGGACTATGAGACAGAGGGGCAAAAAAGAGGGAGAAACAGTGAGAGAACAGAAGCAGCAAAAGAAAGAAAAAAAAAGACAAAGGACAGAGAAGGTGAAAGAGAAAAAGATAAAAAACTGAAATAACAAAGCAAGGGTATTGGGGGATGGATAGATTTTCCTGGCAGGGGGCCAGCTATTAGTATTCTACAGCACACACATAGAGTAACGTGCGTCTGTAAGCACGTGTGGAGGTGTGTGTGTCCCTCACCTTTTGTCTGCACCGCGTTCACACAGTCCCACAAGGGGAGGGTGTGTGCACTTTAGTGGGGGCAAAGGGGGAAGCACTGCCGAGATTAGCTGACGTCTTTTATCTCTAATAAAGCGTTTGAAGCTATTAACGTGTTACGGATCAAAGAGTCTGGTATCGATCTGGCCTACCTTTCCCCCTCCATCCAATTCCACCAAGCTATTCAGAATAAGCAAACTAATACTTGGGTGAGCACTAACAAAATGTCTGTGTCTGAGCCCCTCCCTCCAGACATCTAATAAATTCTTTAAACCATGAATCTACAGCAAGGGCACCGTTATAGTCTGGTAAGTCCTCAAAAAACAAAAAATAAAAAACAAAAACAAAAAAAAAAACACACAGTTTGCTGATGTTCCAGAACTGCAAACTGAAATAGACAGGTACCAATGTCAATGTAAGCTGACTATCTTCACGAAGTGACGGCATTCGGGGGCCTGCTTGCTGCGTGTCTCTGCTCGTAGCTCACTGTGCTTGTGAGTGAGCTTGTCTATAATCGCTCATCTCCTCTATGTCTCCTGAGAAATTGGGTAATTTCAGCTGATTTCATTTTTTCGGTGGAGTGAAGATGAGGAGGAGAAGGAGGAAGAGTCTGTATTCTGACCTGTCTGTCACTGTTTTGGGGTTTGGTTAACTGAAAGCGAGAGAGAGCGAGAGAGAGAGAGAGAGAGAGAGAGAGAGACCGCAGACGGGAGAGACTGATAGCTGCAGCAGTGTCCTCCTGCTGGGGCTCTGCCTGGGCTGAATCTGTGGGGAGATCTCCAGTGGAAAGGAGACACCGTTAGGGCCAAATTAGATTCCTCTGTCTCCATTTCCTGCCTGAGTTAAGTATCAATCTGCTCTTGAGTGCCACAATTATTCGCCGTGACCTTGGTCCTGCACGACACAGTGCCTGAGACAATTTCAGGGCATTTCGGCACATCCCTCCACTGCTATCATCCTTACACACACATGCAAACAGTAGCTAATTCTCTCTCTCTGTCTTTCACACACACACACACACACACACACATACACACACACATACATACACACACACACACACATACACAAATAATTACTCTCTCTCTTCCACACAAGCACAGACATACTAATTCTATCTTGTATGTGTGTTTCTCACATACGAACAAACTCTCTCATTTCTCCCTCTGCCTCTTAGTGGAGCCGCACTGAATGTATTACCTTGCAATCAAGATAGGGAAAGTTGCAGTAATTCAGCAGTTATCTCTCTGCCACATCATCTCTTTTCATATTTCCATTACACTCATCTGCATCTTTACCCCAGTCCTGATTGGTTGCCATGGCAGACTGCTGAATCATCTTCTAGAGATGTATAAAGGAACAGAATCAGAATGTGACTCAGTGCTCTTTGTCTTCGTGTCTGCAGTAGGTGGGAGGGAACAGGGTTGTGGTGTGCAAAAGCTGAGAGACTGTCTGGAAAACGTGAACCTTCTGGATTCAAGTCATCATGAAGCGTGGTGAAGGATGCACATTTAGATAAGGTGGCCTTTTGATTCCCAAGAAACCAAGATATACCAATACCCCCCTCCTCCTCACACACACACATGCACACAAACACACAGACACACACACACACACACATGCACACACACATATACACAACCCATATGAGACCTCCTGGCTAACACAATTAGATGCTACCAGAGGGAAGCTGTTAGCTGAGATAGATGTGGCTTCATTAGTGAGCAGTTTCAGGACACCATCAGTCTGGCTTGTGGGTGAGGAGACATTGGCACCCTCTCCCTCAACCTTTCTCCTTCACTACCACCCTTTCTCCCTGCTATCTTCCAATCTCCTCTGTTTGAAGTGTGCTGGGGACAATGGATTTCTCCACTACAGCCCTCTCTGTCCCCGCAGACATCTCCAGGAGGTCCCCAGAGAGACTAACCACAGCATTGCTCCAGGGTGCTGCAATAACAACAATAGTATCAGCTTTAGACAACACTAACAAACAAAAAAACAAACAAACCAGGGATTAAATTTTGTTTTGTTTCGTCTCGGTTTTTTTGGTTTGTTTTGTTTTTGTTTTTCTTTCCATCTGTCTTCCCTCAAAGCTCCATCTGGGAAGGAAGGCTGTACAACCAGCCATTCAGATAATGGAGCCCTCTTAGACAGAAGGACAGAATCTATCAGGGAGAAAGAGAGCGAGAGCTTTTTACCCTTAGACAGATAACATGGTTATCCACAGCCTACAGCCATACATTGTAAATTGAAAACAGGCTGAGCAGAGGCCAATACAGAGCTTTCTGGTGTGTTCCATGACTGGGAGATTTACCCAATCAGGAAGAAGTATGCCTCCACTGCTAAGACCCATATGGGTGCAGTGTGGGTAAGATGTTGCTGCACTGAACAAACAGTTGCATTGTCAAATCTTCCAGTCTGAGCACACAGATGATATTCATGAGATACATCAACACACAGCCACAGCCACAATGACAAGAATAACAACAACAACAACAAACCATTCAGACTGCTAACTCATTGGTAAACAAGGCCATCAGCGAATGTTCATGCCTCTTAGGCAAAAGGGGACCTCTGGGTCCACTCCCTCTAAAGTGCTTGCAGTTTTAATGATGCTCATTCAGGTAAGGACCTGAGAGAGTTACTGTAAAATCTCATTGTAACAATAAGAGCAGAAGTGAATCCACACTGCTCTGTTCTAAATTGTAGGATAAATTGATGGTAAATTGTAAATTGTAGGATAGTGTGTGAGAAAGGAAGAGAGAGTGAGTGTACATGCAGGGAAAGATCCATTTTACAGAATATACTGTTCACTCCTATTTATATTCATCATAAATGCTACATTTTGAGCAATTTCTTCTGCTTCTTCTTCTTCTTAACTGCTTGAAGACATTTCACCTCTGAAGAAGCCTCCAAAAAGAGATCCAATTGCCACAAACTTATGACTACTATAGCAAGCCATTGTCTTCCTCAAACATCTCATTAGATAGTCTTCATGTTGTTTTAGAGATGAAGATTGCTCAGCGGGCTTATCTCTTCAACATTAAAGGTGTACCTATGCCCAGTGATCTCTGGCAGCACCTTTAAGTGAAAAATCTATTAAATCCATGTGAGAGGGAAATGGAATAGAAAAAATGGAATTTAAGGTCTGTGATTTATTTTCTAATATTCCTTTCCATGTCTCTCTTCAAACCACACAAGAGTGAAGAGAGTGGAAGTCACTGATCTGCAGCTCCAAATGCACCTCTGCCCTCAAACACAAGACATGAAAAAGTTCTGAGGAGGCCTTGGCTGCCAATCTAGGATTCTCCAGAGTCCTGGTGTGAGAGAGAAGGCCGTGGAGAGGGATAACTCCATGGCTGAGGATAAGGATGAGAACAAGAGCTCACAGAGAGATCAAAGACATCACATTCATAGCAAACACAACACTGGAATCACTTAATAAGCATCAAGCGGCTCCAGTTTATTTAAATTTTCATAGCTTTTTTGTGTATGCTGGGAACTATTTGAGAGTCTTCATCTTATACTCTCTCTCTCTCTCTCTCTCTCTCTCTCTCTCTCTCTTTCTCTCTCAAATCCAAAACTACTTCACTGGCATGACAATTAGCCACACATGTTGCCTTTAGAGTTTCTGATAACATTGTCAACTGTCAATGAACTAAGTTTAGATATCAAAATGGCAATGGTCTAGCAAGAGAGACACTGGGTAGGTGTGTATGAGTCCATGACATATTGTGGTAAGAGTGAGTGAAGAAACTGCATATAATTGTCAAAATGGAGGACAGATAAAGAGGACTATCTTATTCTTTAAAAGAGGAATGCAGATTCCATATATTCCTAGGCAGTCATGTCATATTCACTCATTTTTTTCCAAATCCTAAATTCATCAAATATCCATAAGGGTAATCAAATAAACAGTTGACTCTCTCTCACTCTCTTATTCTCTCTAATCTCTGACACACACACACACACACACACACACACACACACACACACACACACATACAGGCATACGGTGAATGCCTGTCATGCAAGTGCACACTTGTACACATACAGGGGAAAGAAAGGGAGAGAGATGGAGGGAAAGAAAGAAAGAGAGAGAGGGGGAGAGAGAATGCAGTGAATGCCTGTCTGTAGGTGGAATGACTGTTACTTTCTGCCCTGGCAGCCTCTAATTGCCTTTTGCATTTCAGATTCAGCTCAACGTTTCCATTATGGGGACTTCCATCTATCTCTCATTAAACAAAGAGAATGTCCTTCACTCATAGACTCCGATGGACAGCAGAAATTGTGAGTGTATGTTTGTGTGTGTGTGTGTGTGTGTGTGTGTGTGTGTGTGTTTGTAAGAGAGACAGAGAGAGAAGAAGGAGTGAAAGAGAGATAAAGAGTGTGTGAAGGATGGTATGTGTATGTGAGTGTGTGTCAGTGTGTGTCAGGAAAAAAAAGAGAGGGAGAGAGCATAGAATGGGTCTCTCAATTTAATGACGTCTTCTGCCTGCCAAATTTACAGAACGACAAGGGAAAAAAAACATGCAACCTGAAATGTCACTCATCCCATTAAAGATAGAAACTGAACTCTTTCCATTGAACCTTTTGCATCTCAAAATATCTTTAGTCACTTACAGCACACAGACACACACACACGTACATGCATGCACACACACGTACACACACACACATTTACACTTGCATTCCATCACAGATAGGAATACATGCTGTGCTCAATTTTTATATGGATTTTACATGACCAGCCCACACAGAAACCCCACATACATTCGTTCTCTTATTGAGTCATATAATACTCCCTCCAGCAGCATAGCCAATCTATCACACACACATACAGACACACACACACTCACACACACACGCACACACACACGCACACACACACACATGTTCATTGATAGCCACATCTCCAATAAACTCACCTTACAAATTCAGCACAACTGGTAAGATCAATAGGAACCAAATCACTTTTGCCACAGCAAACTGAGCCACTTTTCTATTCACCAACGGGTCAAAGTGGACAAATCATCGCTGACCCATCACCCCCAGCACCCAGCATTAAACTGCCTGAGGACTGCTCCACGTCTCCCTAGAAAGAAAGGTATCTTTTTGCCTTACCTTTCCCTCCAACCACTCTTCCTCTTTTTTCTTGCAGTCTTCCTCTGGGTCACACACCTGACAGGTCTCCTCTCCTCTCCTCTTCTCTCTGTCCTCTTCTTCTCCTCCTTTTCTCTATCCCCCTTTCCAGAAGAATGAGGGGATTTTGGTTTTTCGTCAGGAGGGATCCTAAGAAGGTCAGACTGAGCTTCTTCTCTAACAAGCTCCTTGTCTCTTCTTTTCCTTTTGCTTTCTCCCTATCTCTCTCTCTCTCTCTTTCTCCTCTTTCTCTCGTTTTGTTGATCCACACGGCTGGGTATCCTATTGGCAGGTAGGAATCCTAGTGGCTGCAATAGCAGTAGCAGCAGCAGCAGCAGTGGCTTTGTCAGTGGGAAAGGGAGCCCTACCCGACTGACTCTGTGAGGGAGACTACAGGGCTGAAGAGGGAACAGCACTGCTGCTGTGTGTGAGGGTGTGTGTGTGTGTACGCACGCTCAGTGCACATATACACACATACACTCACATAGGCACACACACATGCAAGCTCAGTCACACACTCAGCACACACACTCGGCAGGCCACGTCTCCCCTGACTTACTCGTTGTTACCGCATTCTCTCTGAAAGCAACACACACACACAAACACACACATACACACTCAAACACACACACACGCACACACACAGTCATGATCTGAGCATCCTCCACAGTAGTTTGCATATCCCCTGCCTCACTCACTCCTCTATTTATTATCATTCTCAGTCTATGAACAATAGTTTTGTGGACCATTCTGCCTTTATGTTCTCTCTCTCTCTCTCTCTCTCTCTCTAGCTTGTTCTTTGTTACCCCTCTTCCTCTCTTTGCTTCTCTCAGCATGCTACTTTTTTATGTGTGACTTTTCTTTTAGCCTTTGGCTGGGCTATGCTATATGCTATCTGTCTTGTCTTTTAGCCTTTGGCTGGGCTATGCTATCTGTCTTGCTCTATCTTTCATGCTTGTCTGTCATTCATTTTGTCCCTGGCTCATACTTCTTATTCCTTTACTCTGACTCTCTTTCTCTCTCACTCTCTCTCTCTCACTCATTATGTCTTTCTCACTTTCTCATCTCTGCCCTCCCTGTTTAATGTCCTCTTCTAGGTGCCACCAAAGTTTCTAGAGTGGTCTAGAATCTTTGGTTGTCACTATGAGTCTTTCTTTCTCTGCTCTATATCATTCTGTCTTCCTTTATCCACTATCTGCTTTACTCTCTTGCTTAACCATTCATTGGCAGTACCATGCTGATATGTGTGTGTGTGTGTCTTAGGAGACTTAAACAGGAAGAAGAGGAGTCAATACGACTGAACTGTCTTCAGAGCTGCTTTCTCTCTCTCCCTCTCTCATTCACTCACAAGTGCATTTTCGACTTATCGCTAGCCATTAAGCACTCGCTCTAAACAGTCTCACCAGAATAGAATGGTTAAGGCATTCGGCGGAGAGGTTGAGGGTGGGGGGCAGTGAGGAAATAGATGAGAAGAGGGTATATATGTGGGGAGGGGAGTGTGGGGGTGCAGATTAACCACAATCTCTAGTGTAGCTAACATAATGCATTAGCAACCCTGGCATCCCATAATGCTCGCCTGTGGGGAGGAGCAGCTCATTTCTCACTACCAATATAGTGATTAGCTTAAATTGTTTACACAGAACACAATGGGAAAATAATATGGGCAAATGAGGGAGCTTTCGTGTAATACAGCTCTGGTTGTGTATGGCAATGCGGCGATGCATTGCTCCGTACTGGAGTCCCATGACAAAGCAAGCTAGCTATTGTCAGGCCAGTAATGTGTACTATTTCGCTTAAGAGGCAGTGTCAGAATGATAGATCTACTTCTACATGGACTTCAGGATCACTGGGAATAGCGTAAGAGAGAATGGGAATGCAATATAACTGGAGGAGAGTTATTTATTTATGGCATTCGTAAATACAAATACAGTAAATGACATTGACTGAAATATGAGCTTTGGGTTACTGGGGTTAAAGCTTGAGAGAACTGCTGGGAGATCTGAGAGCCTCATGAAGTCATATGGAAAGCCATCTCCTCTCTGGCCCTACCTACAAAATCTACCAATTTCTCTGGAACAATTTCCTTTCATCCTTCCACTCTCCCCTCATCCATCCCTCCTTCCGCACACATGCATTTATGTGTTTTCTATATTTGCTACAGCTGTGTCTTCCTCCTCCACCACACCACCTTCCTCAAAATCTTTCACGTCCTCCGAATCCATCTCGGTGATTTTCCGCCACGGCGTCTCCCTAAACGAGGATGCCTGGCCCATCACGGCTGAGTATGTCGTTTCTGCCTCAGCTCATGTCCGTTGCTATGGTCACTGCAATAACCCCCATTTACCTTGCCTGTTGTTTCAGCAAAGAGCTCTGATTTGTGTGTGTGTGTGTGTGTGTGTGTGTTTGGGAAAAAATGTTTATAACATCCATTTCCGTGTCTTGGCCCATGCAAGAGTCTATGTTCAAGCGCTTGTGTGTGTATGTGTGTGTGTATGTGCGTGTTACCCCCTGCTTTGAGTGACAGGCGTTAACCAGACAGCTGCCATGTTGGATAAAAAAAAAAAAGAAAAACGTTGCTCTTTCATTTCAGCACATCAAACATGGACATTCCTGCTGATTCATTAATATGCATTAAATGAAAACTGCTTGATATTCTAAAATATTTACATCCATCAACCTGAAATCCTATTATTTCAGATATCCTACAGTCCAATATGAACATACATAATTAAATATATTAATCCATTTGTTTATTTTGTCATGGAGGCAGTGAAACCACATATACAAACCTGACATCCCCCTAATATGTGTCCATGAATGATGTTACTATGCCAATGTAATTACATTTTAATGATGCTATAAATGATTTGTACTTATTATACAATGGATGCCCCAACCCCCCCCCCCCCCCCAGACCCCCCACCCCCTCACACACACACAGTGCACTAGGGTTACTATAGACTCCTCCTGCACATTCCACACTACTTCTACTATCTATCTATCGTGTACGGAAAATGATCATTCCTCTCCTCTCCTCTCATGTTCTCTTAAATAGACGGAGAGGAGTCTACGTCTGTGTCTGAGTCTTTGAATGAGACAGGCCTTGAGAGGAGACAACAGCCTGGCAAACAGAGGTCTTGAGTGCATGCTCTGCTGCTCTGCTGCCACGCGGTGAGTACCATTAGAGTTGGAGTTTATTAGAGGTATCGAGGCAGAACAGCAGTCTGATTTCATTATTAATGTTCAGAGAAAAGTCAAAATTAAAGCAGAGGCAGAAGCCAATCACCCATGACTTCCATAACAAATCGCAGTAGAAGTTCAAACCTCCCTCCGACCCACTTTAATGCACAAATACACACACACACACACACACACACACACGTGCACGCGCGCACACAAACACATGCACACACATGCGCGCACACACACAGCAGTCAGTCAGTCTGATGAGTTTGTGATGAGCACAGAGCGATGAAGGTTGATGGGTTTTGTGTATGTGTGTGTGCATGTGTGTATGTGTGTGTGTGTGTTTGTGTGTGTGTTTGTGTGTGTGTGTGTGTGTGTCAAGGAGCTCTGTTAGATATGCAGCTTTGCTTTGCTGAGTGTAAAAACCTTGCCTTGCCTTGCCTGCTTACGTGTGCAGATGCGTTACCCAGGTAATTACATTTCCAAGGCAGAATAGGCTTTCACACACTCCATTTCGGATATCAAATGTGTCCAATTCTGATCAGAGATCAGATCGCGGCGTATAAAATCTCATTAATTATGGCAGGTTAGTGGGTACCAAGGCGACGGGATGGCACTTGGGTAATTGAAAAGGCTTCCTGGCGAGAGAGAGAGAGAGAGAGAGATTTGTGTCATTAATCTGGTGGTGTATGTGTAATTGTTTGTATTGGTGAATGGTAAAATGCATATGCAATGTAGTAATATTTAGTGAACACACACACACACACACACACACACACACACACACACACACACACACACACACACAGCAGTCAGTCAGTCAGTCTGATGAGTTTGTGATGAGTACAGAGAGATTAAGGTTGATGGGTTTTGTGTATGTGTGTGCATGTATTTTGTCTTTGAATTGGCTGTGTAAACTGCTTAACATGATATAAAATACAGCATGTGAGGAGGTGTAGAAGGTAGAGGTGTGTATGTGTGTGTCTGTGTGTGTGTGTTTGTGCATACAGTATGTGGAATTACTCAGGATGGGGTCAGTTAGCTTGGTGTATAAATATGAATGCAAGTGTCAGTCCATACACAGGCATACACACACTTGTGCCAGCAATTACAACAATACCTCTCAAAACCAGATAAAAACCAAGAGAAATATTCAGTTATAGTTATGGCATATACCACGTTACATTCCGACAGAGAGAAATATAAACACAAACACACACACGAACATGATACACCCCCTGGAGTGTCTATGTCTGAGCTGTGCCAGGGTGGGTGCAGAGAGATGCATCGTCTGTCTGCTTGCCGGAGGTTCAGGGGTTACCAGCACTCCCTTGCCGAAGACAGATGAGCTTCTCAAAGTGCCCCAGCGCGAGCTTTAATTTCTCTCCATCCTTTCCCCTACCTTCCGCCCCCCTATCCCTCCCTCCCTCTCTCTCTCTCTGTCCGCCATCCCTTCATCCTGCAGCACCGAGCCACAAATCAATACAAATTACAACCCTCCTCTTCAGCCTGGGATTCTCCCTGCTTCTGCATGCACTTCTTCTCTCCTCTCATCTTTTGCTCCCTCCACACTCTCTGTGGTGGCAGAGGCAACAACAGCAACAGACACAAACACACACATGCACGCGCATGTACACACACACACAGACACAGACACACACACACACACTCTCACACACACACACGCACGTGCATCCACACATATACACACACACACACAGACATGCGCACACAAACACAGAGATGCATGTACACACATACGCACAGACACAAACACACACCACATGCAGACACAAACACACACACATAAATTAAGCTGTCCAGTGAGTACAGCCCAAAGATAGGGGAGCCACCTACCAATCAAAAGAAGGGGGTCAGCAGCAGCCTGGAGGTGAATCTATGCCCTATCTTTTCCATTATCACCCAGGGCAGCGGATGAATAAAACATGGCACAAATAACATCCCAGCCGGCCGTGGCGCTGATTACTACGCACCAGGATGGCCCTTCTTTCTTACCCATGAGCCTACGCCAAGCTGTCGCCACTCCCTCATGGCACCCGTGGCTAGCCCGAGGCAAGGCTCTGCCCTCAGTGTTGGCATGCACAGTGCAGTCACAGTGAAATTTGTAGTATTTTTTTCATTCCTCCTGTGGATAAATTTAATTACTTTGAAACATATGGCTTTGGATGCTCATAGATGTAGCGGTCACCACAGGCATACAGCTTCACAGAAACAGTCCACACACCAGACTACACCGTGTGGATCATACACTGAATACACATACTGTATATTGGTAAGTCAGGCATGGAGAGAGCGTAGGAGGAATATCTTGTAAGGCCAAACATTGCAAGAGTCCAACAATAGGACAATTATCAAAGAAATTGGCTGAGTTTATTTTGTAAGTAGAAAAACAAAACAGAGCAG
>JAIFZK010000023.1:6840000-6862500 GCA_027481765.1 Tenualosa thibaudeaui | reverse complement strand
ACCATACCTGGCTGGAGACAGGGGACTTTTAGGCGCATAGCATTACAATGACAAACGAAACACCTAATTTCTAACACAATGGCTATAATATGTCATGATGCTAGTTTCACAGCAACTAGTGCTGTGAATGCATATTGTACAGGACAAAATGGTAAGAGAAAGTACCCAGGCTATGAGTCTACTGTCTTACAATAACATATATTATAATTTGCTATGATTTAAGTATATTTCATACATTTTAATGACTGTATGAAAGCTCTATATTTCTTTACATGACTGGATGAACAACTACACATATTCTGTATATCACTATAAAGATACAGTGCATTCCTTACGTGCTTAACATACTTAGTACTGCAGCCACACCATTTGATGATATTGGCTTGGATCAGGGTGGGACCCCTGTTCAGCCCGGGAGTTTTATACCCATACGCACCCCACTATATATAACATAATTGTCAGAATTAATTCCTCTACCAACCGGCCCAAAAGAGAGGTCAGAGTGGACTGGCCCATGGGGAATCCTCCGCACTCTGGATATAGGGTAGGTTATATGAGCTTTAGACAGCCCCATCTGAGGACTCCAGTCTTGTCTAGTGAGACGGCCATCATTTAGACTGCCCCCCCTAGTGGCCACCGTTTTAGAAGCACCTTCATCTTGCTGCAAGTTATACTGGTACAAAACACACCTACTTCAACAGTCCAGTATGTTTATATTTAGATGTATTTATAGCAGATGACATTGTCCAAAGCAGATTGTCAGCAGAAACATGGATTTCCATGAATGTGTCCCCTGGTCATCAACTATATTGTAGAGGGTGTTTTTGTGTCTTTAGAGATCCAATTTTGTTTGGGCTTTTTCGTGACTTTAGAAATACAGCGTCCGAGACGATGTGTACAGCTCCAGTACAGAACACGTGGATCAGCGGGTCTGGAAACCCGAGCTGATGCCGCCATTATGAGTGTTTAAGACCTGGCAATCGCTTGTGTCCCGGACCACGCTCCCGTGTCACCGTCCTGACACGCTCTCCTTCCCCCCTGGCTCGATAAACCAATAACTCAATGCTGCGTGGATGGCAGAAGGCTCTGATACAACCCCCCCCCCCCCACTCACCCCTCCCAAAAAAAATCAATGGTGGCCTCTCTCAGACAAATAGGCCTCCGGGGAGCTGGATTACAGGAGGTTTATATTTGTATTAGGTGTGTACCGCCGCGGCCCCCCTTCAAGCACCATATCAGTTACTGGCTAAATCCCCCTCACTTTCCCCCAATTGAACTGCCTTTTGATTTCAAGTCATTTATTTTGACGCAGCAGCTCCTAATGTTGGATGAGGGAGTGTGTGTGTTTGTGTCTGTGTATGCGTGTGTGTGCGTTGGGGTGGGGTGAAATGGGAAAGGCTCTGGGCTTGAAAAACTCCTCTTCCCCTCTGGCTAAAAAACAAGAGAATGTCACTAAACGCTGGTGAGAGCACACATCACGAGTGGGCCGCTTTGGTGCGCTGCGAGCGCAAGAGTGACAGGAATTAGAATTAACTCGCTGGCACTGAAAACAATAACAAAGAGGTTTCATTACAGCCCCCAACACAAGACAGAGCGAGGAAGCTAACCCAGTTATGGTGCACGCCCACGCTTTCTGCAGAGCTCACACACACACACATTCATAGACATACACAAACAGAGACAATCACTACTCCTTACACACACACACACACACACACACACAGAAAGAAACAAACACACAGTCAAAGACACACACACACACACACACACACACACACACACACAACCACGCACACACTAACACCCTGTTACAGATGTACACACACACACACAGAAAGAAACAAACACACAGTCAAACACACACACACACACACACTAACTAAAACAAGCATGCAGTAAAAGAAGATGAGGTTTGCCATGAGAGAGGGAAGCTGATGCATCCTGTGTCAGTTTTGCTGAGTGTGGAGAGAAGCTCGTTTCCAGAGTAATTGCAAACTGCGCATCTCAAATGTTCTCCTGACACACCAGTGAAAAGAGAGAAACAAATAATTGTTTAGATTGACATTTTCCCTTCCATGCTTTTTAGTGGAGCCAGAGGTGCTTCAAACACACACACACATACATGCACACACACACACACACACACACACACACACACATACACATTCACATAAACACACAGAGAAACACTTTTACACACACACACACACACACACACACACACGCAAAGCCCACACATGTACAAATTTAACCAGAGAGCTAGGCTATATTGAACACTGGTTTACCACTGACAAGGTCTAGTGAGCTGAGCATAGCACCAGGGTCATGAGAATACATTCACATGAAGCCCTCCCTCTCCTGCCTCCCCACATCAATCATCCAATTACAGATACACACCAGAGCACAAATCAATGGGATCCGAGGATCACGTATTACGCCTCCCATGAATCCATACACTACACTATTTCACTACACTGGGTAGTGTAGTGAAATCCCAGGAAGGTTTTAACAAAATGGGGTTTTAATGAAATTCAGTATGTTTGCGGTAAAAAGTTGCAGCTTTTTCCTTAACAACCATGATGGGTGGATGTGTGTCCAGCTTGAGGTGGAGGGTGCTGAGAATCATAGCTGTGAGATCAATATTAACTATGGAGGGACTTTTCTCTCTCCCTCTTTCTCTCTCTCTCTCTCTCCATCTCTCTCTCTCTCTCTTTGCTCTTTGCTGTTAACAGCCACTGGTAGCACAACAACCCTGTCAATAATGATCTTAATAACCATTTTCCATTGCATAGGGAACATTTCACACACACACACACACACATACACACACACACACACACACATACACACACCATAAATATCTACTCCAATTACAATTATGACATTTAATAAGTGAGTCCCCAGGCACTTGTGGAAGTGTGGCTGTAAGCAATGATTCAAACATGCTTGTGGGTGGAGTGGCCTCTGAGCTGTAATAAAGGGAAGAAAAATGTCAGGGGGGGATCATGCTACTCCATGCGCTATTCAGAAGGAAGGTTCTCTGTGTCTCAGAATTTTAAATACCACAGAGCACGGGCAACACGTGCCAATATTATAGAGGCTGTGGGGGTGGAGGGGAGGTGTATAGGAATCCTTTCTCATTATGTGTCTTAACTGAATGTGTCATGAGAAAGCAAAAAAAATGAGTTAGACTGCTTTGTTTTTTGAACTGGAATGTCCCAACAAGGTTGCAATTCAGTGCTTAAGCAATATAACATGAGTGGGAGTGAGGTTGTTCATGGATATCCTCATGGGTGTGGTTCGGCTGCAGGCGTGAAGCCGAAGGCTGACGGACAACGTCACGACCACGAGTGCTATATTGCTTTTATACGCTAGTTCCATTACCAACTTTTTTACCATTTGTTTAGATATTCTGACATATAGAAGTACATATTTATTTCATTCTATTTGGACTCAATTCAATGCTATGTGACAGAGAGGGACCACTGGCCAATAAGATGAAGGCTTGGTGTGTCTGTAGGGCAGGTGTAGGGGTATCCTAACACTCTTGGTTGTGCTGGTAGTGCACCCAAATGAGCCAGGATGAAGACAGCGGGACCGTCACAATGGATTTAGAAAACATTTACACATCAAAATGTTCAAAAATGTTCATCTAGGTGAGGAGTGGCAGTATTCAGTGATTTTTGGAGAAGTATCCCGTTACACCTGGTGTTACACCAGCGCAACAAGTGTTTATGTGGCCTGAAGTGAGGCTCATTCAGTGTGATGGATATGGCAAATCTCCTTATGAAATTAGATCTAGTATTTATAGCTACAATCCAATGGAAGGACAGGGAATGTGTCTGGAGTAATTAGTCAGTTTTGGAGGAAAAATTGACTCATGCTCTGACTAAAGTGCACTTTAAAAAGATGAAGTAGCTGTGGTCTTACAAAGAAACACTTGGCAGTGGAAAAACAACAGTGGGAGTCAGCGGCACATCCACAGGCAAGAACAAACAATGCGGGTGATTATTCGCGTGATTGCATTTCAAAGCACCGACTCCATGTTTACTACGTACCTGCAGCTCATTAACGACAATCAAACTATTCTTTTCTTCCTTTTTCATTAGTGCACACCATGCTGTCAAGTGCTGAAAACTTTATAAATGAGGTATGGATGGTGTGTGGCAGTGAAATATAGGCCTAACTTAAAGATTTTCTCTGAAGAACCATAGATGGATTTTAATTCCCACATTAGTTTTGGCAAAGCATTGTTTTATCGGCCATCCCTTCATTATTTTTTCCTCGTATCACTAAGTCCTTTAGTTTGACGTTGCAAATTGGGGTGGTTTATCTGTAGTCCTCTGCTTTTTGTTTGTTTTGTTTTAAATTGCTAGATGTTCCACTGCAGTCGGAGTGTGCTTTCAAACACTCTGTGACATTAATGGTCCGATCGGACCAAATATGACTTAAGAACAAAGCCTGTTTGTCTGCAATTAGATTGGGAACTATTGAGAGCACTGACACTAATGGGGCCTGGGTATCTCCTGGAAGCCGCATTAGGCTCTAATGCTATCAGAGACAGCAACGTTTAGTAAGATACATTCAGGCAATAACAAGGCTAAAGAACTCGATGTGCTAACATAACACGACAAAAATAAACAAGTCTGGCTAATTTACACACCGCAGCGACAGCAGCGATGCTGAGTAACTTTCTCCACAGGGGTTAGTCAGAGAGAGATGCAATTCAACAAGTAAATTAAGTGTCAAGGAAAGTTTGATGCTTTTTTTCATTCTTTCTTTCTGTCTCTCTCTTTCCCATGCTGAAAATAGATCCGAGTAAAATAAATAGACAAACAGAGAGTTGGGTGATGGTGAAGAAGGGATTGGTGGGGAAAGGAACCAAAGGGAGGGGTTTATCTCTTCCATGCCCAGAGGAAGAGTGAACAGATGTAGATGTTCCCCCTGGAGCTAAATAATGAGAATAGTTATTAAAAAAGTGTGTGTGTGTGTGTGTGTGTGTGTGCTTGGGGGGGGGGGGCTACGGATGGGGGGTTAGGATGTGTGGGTGTAGGTGTTGCTGTCTTTGATTTGTAAGTGTGTATTTCTCTCTCTCTCTCTATCTCTCTCTCTTTCTCTCTTTCCCTCTCTCGCTCTCTGTGTTGTGTGTGTGTTTGTGTGTCTGTGTAAGAGACAGTGAGAGCTTAATCAGAGACACCCCAGGAGTCTCTGGTTTGACAAAAACACTAAGAATCAGTGATGTCATTATTACCTTGAGTACAAGCTGTGTGTGTCTGTGTGTGTGTGTGTGTGTGTGTGTTTGGGTGGGAGTAGCAGTGCTGGTTACTAACCAAGGAAAGTCACTGCAAATACAGAAAGAGAGAGATCTTGGGCACCAGTTTGTAAATTAAATTAGGATTAGTTAGTGCTTTCAATAGGAACTCATTGTGACTCAAATTTGAAATCTTATCTGACAGGGACATACACAATCTAACTGATTTGTAAAAAAACTGTAACCTGAAATCTCTCATATCTCCAATATATAGAGAAAATGTTTCTCACATGTCTGTCTAACTGTGCACTAAGATTAAAAGAAAAGAGAAAGTGTTTGTGTAGGTGTGTGTGTGTGCGTGTGTGCGTGTTTGGAAGAAGGGGAATATATGAAAGATAAAAATTGGACTGATTTACAATGAGGCAGAGCAGCAGGTGTCCTTAATGAAAGTTAGACCCATCCACTGTTCTCTCCAGCTGTTTCCATCTGTCCTGGCCAGCCCCCTCTCTCTTTGCAAAACATTCTCATTCTCATTTCATCTTCTCTTTTCACTCATTCATAATCTTTCCTTTCTTCTTCTTTCTCTCTCTCTCTCTCTCCATTGTCAGCTCAGCTCATCTTTCCTTCCCATCTCTTTTTCAATTTCTCCTCTCTTCCTAACCTCTCTCTTTCTCATCTTCTCTCTCTCTGTCCCTCATCTGTCTGTCTTTCCATCTTACCTCTCTCTAACCCCTCCCTCTCTATGCTTCTTTTTCTCTATATGCCTATTCTCTTTCTCTCTCTCTCTCTCTCTCTCTCTCTCTCTCTCCATTGTCAGCTCAGCTCATCTTTCCTTCCCATCTCTTTTTCAATTTCTCCTCTCTCCCTAACCTCTCTCTTTCTCAACTTCTCTCTCTCTGTCCCTCATCTGTCTGTCTTTCCATCTTACCTCTCTCTAACCCCTCCCTCTCTATATGTCTATTCTCTTTCTCTCTCTCTTTCTCTCTCTCTCTGTGCTCTCGATGATCTCCTGCTCGGGTGGCTCTCCATCGCTCCCTCTCCTCTGTCTGGCAGCTGTGTGGACTCTTGGCAGGGTGGCATGCTGGCACCACTGTTCCCAGCAGGGCAGAGGGAGCTCAATCAGCCCTTCAGCACGCAGCCACTCTCGCCTCCCCTCTCCATTTTCTACTCTGCATTCTCCTCACCTCCCCTCACAGTTTCTCTCCTCTCCTCTCCTCTCCTCTCCTCTCTTCTTCACACTACTACTCTCACCTCCTTTTATTCTCCTTGCCACCTCTGCTCTCTCTCATCCACTCCAACTAATTTACAGTACAACAGTATAAGTCCTCAATCCTTAACTCTACTTCATCCCCCCACACACACACCCGAAGACTATTACTCTCCAGTCTGACCAAATTGGCATAAAGGACCGTAAAGGCTCTGGCTCCAATAGATTGACAAAAAAAGCCTAAGAGGACCCTACTGGGGACTGAGCTGGAGCCTAGACTCTCTGTCAGACTGTGGGCTCTTCACTGTCCTCCATAGGGGCCATGGGTACTGAGAGCATGATCTTTCTCTTGGCCTGTCCTGCCCAGCCCTACCTTGGAGCTCCTGCAGTGGCTGCAGTTCCTGAGTGATGGCTAAGCGCCACAGCTGACAGAGTGTGCATCTCCTTGGGCCTGACAGGGGTGGGGGAATAAGACTACCCTTTCCCCTTTCCCTGGGCCCCTCTCTCAATCTCAACCCATGGAGCTCCCCAGACCTCCTACTCCATGGGGGGCTCTTGTTTATGCCGAAACGAGCACAGCACCTTTCTATCCATTACACACACACACACACACACACACAAACACATACACACACTTTCTGAGACACCAACACAAACATACATATCTATATATCTGGGAGTGTGTGTGCCAAGGCATATAAAATAAAGGCATGCCAATACTGCTACCCATCCGCGCCAAATTAAATTTGAAAAAGCTATTACATTGCCGGGCACAGTGGCTTATTTATTTCCAAGAGCCCAGACTTTGTGAACGTGTCGTTGGTATAAATGAGACCCAAAGGCACTGAATTATTCCACATCTGAAAAACAAAAACAACAACGATGCTGGGGCTCATGCAGCAAGCCAGCAAATAGGGACAACAGGAACCGCACAGAGCATCTGGAGCACTTAATGAGCATGGAGAGAGAGGGAGAGAGAGAGAGAGAGAAGGAGGAGAAGAGGAGAGGAAAGGAGGAGAGAGGAGTGAGAAGAGAGAGAGAAGAGTGGAGGACAAAAGCAGGACGCTAAGGAGATCCAGAGGAGTTGTTGATGTGATAGCCAAGCATCTGGGGATATGGCAGAACTCGTAAACCCTAGATGATATGTGCAACCAAATGCAGCCAACATCTCCAAGCCAATGGAAAAAACTCGTCAAAAGAAAAATGGGTGTGAGGCATCTTAGGCCATGAACAAAATGAACAAAGTCTAAGTAAATTTCAAATCCCCGGTCAACAAATTAAAACTGAACACAAGTGACGGTCTCCCACGCAGTGTTTTGAATGGGTGCGTTAAATGTTATGGTCAGCTGGCATTTGCAGCCTAGTGCATCAGCCCACATGTCTGTCAGAGTGGCAGAGTGTCTCCACACAGCCTGCTGTCCTCCTCCCTGTTTGAGCTGGGCTGCACTGCACTGACATTTCCCTCGTTAAGGGCCATCAGGGCCAGCCGTCTCATTAAAGGTTATCTGTTAATTACTGTGACAATGTGTGTGCTCTGTGTGTGTGTGTATTCTATGAGTGTGTGTGTGTGTGTGTATCTGTGTGTGGTCTGTGTCTGTGCATGCTTGTAAGTGTGTGTGGGTGTGTGTAAGTGTATGTGTGTGGTCTGTGCCTGTACATGCATGTAAGTGTGTGTGTGTGTGCAAGTGTATGTGTGTAGTCTTTGCCTGTGCATGTGTGTAAATGTGTGTGTGGCCATAGGAGAGGACTTCTTATCACATCGGGGTTAACCTTTTCAAAGCACTCCCACTCGACCCGTCCTGACCTCCTCTTTCTCTACAGTGTGTCACAACACCCTCATTACCCAGACTCCCCTCTCTCCTTCTCTCCCTCTCTTCCCCTTATGCAAATGGCAGCACTCGTGCTATCAGCTCGGCACCCAGACGTCGGCTGTGAAAAGGTTCAGACTCTCGAGGATCACTCCCCTAAGGCCACCGTCACATTTGTTTAAGGGCCCACCTCTGCTGTCTGGCTCCCGCCGACACAGGCAAAAGCCTGACCTTGCGTGGGCAACCCCTACATTCATCTTTGTGTGCCCACTGGTCTGAATGGCAGTAAAACAATGTCTTTGTTACTTGGGCACAAACTAGAATAGAATATTTGCTTGTAACATACTGGATGTACAGACTGACCTCATCATTTCACACAGTTAGCTTAGTGTTTAAGCTATTAGCATTAGCACACCATAATGACTAGAATGCTAGAATGATTACTAATTTACTCTGTGATATGTGGAAAGTCGTGTAAGTGTATACTTACTATCTGCATATACATCCATATATACCTATCTAGGTAAGTAAGCATACTAACCTCCTTACTTATGCTTACTTGCCTATATTTACATGAATCCCCATACTTCTCTATCCTTAATTTCTCTGGAGATGTGCCGGAGAATCTATGTTTTTGGGTGCAATACGCTGCTATGGCCTGCTGTACTGCCATTTAATCTTGCTGAGACACAGTGTTACATAACAGTCATATGTTTAGCAGTTCCATTAGTTTTGATATTCTCCGAGTGTCATGGACCTCAGTTTTTCAAAAAGTAAACTCCATAAGCCTCCTTACATAATGAATAAATTCAACATTCAACAGTTTCAGTGCCTCTAATAAAATAAAGCTTCACTTATGAGAAAAACAGAATGTTGCTGTTACGTGGTGATCAGCTTTTCAGTAGTAACACTGTTGATTGTGGTGTTGATGTAATCCAATACTGAGTAGGTGTAAGAATCAATGTTCACATGAGTGCCTTCAGTGGCCACTGAGGCAAATCTGCTCCAGTCCGTGTCTTTGAACCTGTCCTGGAGTCTACCCCCGCTGGCCAGACATCAATCCATGGTTAAAGGGGATATATGTCTATTATGTGAACTAAAATGACATAAAAAATAATTGAGAAAAAAAGCTAAAATAAACAAAATGATAATAGAAAAAAAACATAACTTTTAGAGAAATAAGCAGCTGTAGGCCACTAATGAACCACTAACGAATCCGCACATGTTACAAACAGACAAGGAAGCTCAATGTTCTTCACAAAGATAAAGGCAAAGAACTGTGAGTAACAAAATAAAATAAAAAAGTAATTGATTGAAAATAAAACATTATACACAAAATAGTGTAAATACACAAAAAAACAAAAATAGTACAAAAAAGTTATAAAATTATGTCAAAGTTAAGTGATAAATTATACAGCTGATATAAATTGTGGAAATAAAGTAATAAAATCAAGTAAAAGTTAAGTAATAAATGCTTAAAGTTTAAAGGAAATAAAGATACAACAATTAACAGAAAGTACAGAACAGATTGGTCTCAGAACAGTTTGGTCTTTAGTCTACATCTGAAACTGCCAACAATAGGAGCCTTTTTGATGTCCTCAAGGAGATAGTTCCATAGCTGAACTGCATAGTAACTACAGGCTACTAAAGACATTCAAGGGGGGCATAATCATTAGGTGATAGAGCAAAGTAGATTCGGGTGTCATCAGCATTGCAGTGATAGGAGATTGAGTTGTTCTTGATCATTTGTCCAAGTAGGAGCATATAGAGGTTGAATAGTAATGGTCCAAGGATTGGCCCCCTGGAGGAACTACAGGTCAAGGACATGTTGAGGTACAATTTCCCACGGCAACAAAGTAACCTCTGTCTTGTAAATACGTCGCCTACTTAGCCTGTTTGTTTCAGTTTGCAATGGTTAAAGACATCTTCCGAGTTTCCAGTCCATAAGTCTGAATATGGTGCGATGCATTAAGTGTGATGATTTTTTTGTAAATCTTACTTAACTGTTAATTTGGAATATGTTACCTTGTACCTTACGGGTCGTAGTAGGCTAACTACTCAGTTTATCCCTTGCTGCAGTGTGGCTATCGTGTTGCTGATGTTTGCAAGGTCCTCCTTGCTCTGAGTTTACTTTGTAATTATGACAATATTACACATAAATCTCTATTTTGTTACATTGTTCTTACCTACTCCTTTCACAATAATTCACAGGCTGTAATCTAAAGCGTTACCCAAACAGGTTAAAAAAACAAAAAAACAAAAACAAAAAAATATGTGTGCTTTGTTCTACCGCGGGTGGAGGTATCCCAAAAACTAAGGCATTTTTGGGGATTATAATAAAATGACAGGACTGCTTGTAAGCAATTATACAATTCATGCAAGTCAACAGAACTTGGTTGCTATATGGCTGGTTGGATCTTTCTGTTTTGCCATAATTTAAGGTCCGGTAGTCACAGGCCACTGAACACCTCATTATAATATACATAGGCCTACATGGAAATGATGGAAATGGGGAAAGAATCAGAGAGAGAGAGAGAGAGGATATACTAGTTTCATGTTTAGTATTTCAGCTCACTGTCTGCCTGAGATTACAAAAAGACTAATTCCTAATGTTACACGCGGCACTGACGAAATCCCACTGAAATACTATTCAGCCCATGCTGGTGGAGAAAACCTGGTTGCACCGCGTCAAATTACACAATCAGCACACACACTGTTCATGGCTCTGGTCCTCCTTGTTCTCACCCCCCCTGGAAATTCACCTTTTGAAAAAAAGAAGCCCTGAGGCAACTCAGAAGAGCTGAGGAAAAGGGCCACCCGTTCACTTTGACACTCCATTTTCCCTCCAGGAATTTTCCAGAAGCTTAGCAGCTAAAAAAATTAGTCCCCAAGCCAGGCCTGTACTGAGTGGCTTTGAGGACATTTAGTTCCACACGTGAGCACTCCATTCCGGCAGCTTTAGGTCCCTCTGAGTGTTCGAAAGACACGAAAGAGAGAGAAACATGGAAAGGATTGGCAAAGGTCGAGGCTAAATGTTCTCCCTGACTGGTAAATGATACTGTAATGTGTTCCGTCTGAATGAGAAGCTCTTCTCGTTTTTCCATTCTTTCTCTACGCTTGGTCGTGATTCTGTTTTTCACCTTGCTCACATCTTCATGGCTTTTTAATGGCTGCGCTCAAACAGTGACATGATAAAGACAAGAAAATGGAAGGGGGGGGAAGAGGTGGAACAAAGAGGGAGTAGGATGAGTGAGTGGAAGAAAGTGAGAAAGAAAAGAAAAAGAAAAAAGTAAAGAGAGGGCACTAAAGGAAAAGAAAGAACAGGCGTGGTTGGGAATGTGTGTGTGTGTGCGTGTGTGTGTGTGTGTGTGTGTGTGTGTGTGTGTGTGTGTGTGTGTGTGTGTGTGTGTGTGTATGTGGGGGGGGATTGGGCACCTCAACTCCTCAACTCCCTTGACTGCTTTGGCTCTCTCTGTGCACTGGGATGATGTGACTCCTGGGGGATGGGGGGGTGGTTGTCTGGCCTTCCTCCAAATAAGCCCAAGGAGGTGAAGCTGCAGATCTGATGGAGAGAGAAAGGAAGGGGGTTGGGCAAAGAATGCAGGGAGAAATACAGAGATGAGGTGGAGAGACAGCATGAGAAAAAAAGAAAGAAAGAAAGAAAGGAGGAAAGATCAAAGACCAATATAACCAAGGGAGGAGTGAATGATTGAATGAGTGAGTACAGAGATGGCAAGAAAGAAAGAATGAGAGAAAGAGATAGAGAGAGAGAGAGAGAGAGAGAGAGAGAGAGAGGGCGCAGGCTCGGAGCAGGAGCAGAGCACTGCAGCGGTTTGATCCATGTCGGCGCGGGTGACTGCTGAGGCAGCAGAAAGCAGACATATTTACAGATCAGTCACAGCTAATGTACTCCACACCATTAAATGCCACTGAATCCAAAAGAGCTGCCCGCACCGCAACGCCCCGCCGCCTGCCCACTGCCTGCCACCGCTGCTGCTGCTGGGACCTGCCCAAACAACACAACACACACATACACCGCCTCCCATCATACATCAGCGGCAATGTAAATAACTAGTGAGTCCAGGGACTTTGTTGAACAGCTACACAAACACACACTCACAATCACACACACACATGCACACACATACATACTGCACACACACACACACACACACAGTGCATATAAATTAGATCTATTATATAAGCTGAGGGGCAAATGAACTGAGAGAGGCCCCTGCTGGCATTCTGTAATGTATTCTATTGTGCTCAAGGTTAGTCAGGAATGATACTGTTGTGTGTGTGTGTGTGTGTGTGTGTGTGTGTTGTTGTTTTTGTTTCATGTTTGATTACTGCAGTAGTTTTAAAGCTGAGCTTTTTTTCCCCCCTTGAACTGTGTACCTCATTTCTAGGTTAGACAAAGGCTAACTGTCTGTCCTCGAAGTTGCTCACATTGCTCCTTTAGCACACTGTGAGCTCACTGGAAATAATCAGGAGGGAAGTTACTGAAAAGATGCTGTAACCTAGCAGCTGTACTGCTTTTTCCCTGCAGGTGCAGGTAAAGAGCAGCCAATGTTTTTTTTTTTTTTTTTTATGGAGGATGAACTAAGCTACTGACCCCAGATCAGCAATGCGGCTGTAAGAGAGATGTTTGTGCAGGGTCTCAAGTGTGGCTTCAGGGTTGCCACTTTCATCAATAGTCAGAAAAAAACCTCAGACTGACTAGCGTCAGTTGGAATCTGTGACATTATCATTGAAAAAAAAAAAAAAAGAAAAAGAGTGAACTTTTCACTTTTGAAGACGCTGTTCAAATCTGACAATTGGGCTGATGTGCAGTCAAGTCAAATATAAACACAGGCACTCTGTGAGAATGAGTATGTATGTGTGTGCACGGGCTTCGAGTTTTGCATGAGAACGCAAACCACCATGGGGCATGTTTATTCTGGACATATGAAGTCTAACATGCCCGCTGAGATGACAGCTCCTTGGATCCCTGAAATGCGAGATCTCTCAGCCCTGGAGGTGTTCACATTTTAAAATGGCCAAATTGTTTCTGACTGAGCTGTCAGTTTGCTTGCAATTCCAGCGTTGCCTACAGAAACACAATGCACATTCTCCTACGCACATCCATTCTACTTTGAGAAGTAGGAACTCTCAGCTCTTAGCATTATGGAACTCACATATTGAATAATTATGTCCACTAACAAAGACAAACTGGTACAACTGACCAACTGCTACAGGACCAGAAACAGGGAGATGTTTAGTGATAGTGGCGAACATTAATGATGATTTGTTCAATTAAAATATTGTTCACCCAAAGTAAACTGATACACCTGTGTCAAGGGTATTAGACTAGCTTGTCTTGATAACTCCACTTGCTAAACATTAATTGGTTTATTATAGGAGAGATTTATTTATCATGCACAGCACAAATAATACAATTCCAGAATGGACAATGGCTACAGTAACATTAGCATCATGTTAATGCATTATATGCAAACTGATAGTTGTTCCATTTGCAGTTTATTATTAACAGAGCTGGTCAGCACAGCAAGCATACATACATTGAAAAGTGTGGCAACAAAATAAGCATATCCATCCTCATATACCATTTAAGCTCTAACTGTAGGCAGATGGATACTCATATTGTTTTGGATTGGAGTGTGGCTCTCCCATGTATGTCTGATGATGTGAGAGATGGGTTGTAAGCGTGAAGTTAGCAGCAGGGAGCCTTGTGCATTAGAGAGAGCAAAGTCTTGTTGAGCATCACTTTATCGCAGTCGATGGGCATTGAACTCCATCCACAATCCAGAGGCCAATCCACAGGCGATTGTGCTGTCTGAACAAACAGCACAAGCCCACCGCCTTCCATTAACAAAACATCCAGCACATCAGTAGACTCCTCAGGAGTCCCCTGCATTCATTTACTGTCTAACTCTCTAGGCTTGTCTTTCATCTCGCACTCTCTATTCCTCTCTCTCTTTCTCTCATTTTCATGGTATAACTCTTGGCACAACTGCACTTCACTCATTGAGCTTTTTTGTCCTGGTGTTCACTTTCATGGACCTCTAGCAAGCCCGACTACCAGAATGGCAGAACAATCAAGCGATGGAGCTCAGACTCCTCTAGACACACTGTATTGGCAGGGAAACTTTCTTCCTTTTCTCTTGTCTCTCCATCCCACCCTCTTTGGGCTTCAACTGACTCCGGATCTCCTTCATCTTGCCTCCTCAATCTCCGCCAGATTGTTTGCCATCTGTCCTCACATGCCCTCCCCTCTTTTACCACTCTCTCCCTCTCTCCAAGTCACCTATCAATTCCCAACATTCACCATCTCTCCATCTCTGTCCTACTCACTCTGTTTGGTATCCCTCTCTCCATTTCTCTTTCTCCCCATCCATCCACCCCGTGTCTCTCTCTGTCTATTTCTCACTATCTCTCAATCTCTCTGGCAGAAACAAATGGACCTCTGCCACGAGAGGGGAACAGCTCCTGCTAACTCTGGCTGGCTGGTCAAGGTCGACCCCACACCGGCGAGGACTGCAGATGGAGTAGGCCTTTTTGTTTGTTTGTTTGTTTGTTTATTTTGTTTTGTTTTCAATTTTTCTTCTTCATGCAGGTCATCTATTTTCCTGGCACTCTGGCCCTTCCTGGTCCCTTACCACTCTCCACTGACTGCCCGCTCTGTGTGTGCCCACATCCAGTGCACACCCGCTTGCCCCCACTCTTAGGCCAGCTGTCAGTCAGAGCACCCTCACCCCCACCACCCGGACGCCCTGTCCCTCCATGCTACCCTCAACCCAGCCAGCAAAGCCCATTTTACCCTCCACTCAAGGGCATCCAGTGGCTAGCACCATGGTCATGATGCCACAGCAACTCAGAAAGTAGACTCTCAACAGCCCACTCAAAGGGAGCAGAGAGTCTGTGGGTGTTGTCATGGGAACTGCTCTTGTGGGCAACGACAAAATGATTGTTTTTTGTTGATGTTTTCTTTCAGGTTTTTTTTCAGTCTTTTTTAGTCTTTTCAGCTTTGTTTTATAGGGAAAAAGTGCTTTCATTTATGCAGTTATTGTGGTCTGTAATGAAATTGCAATCTACTTTGTTTGCAACTCTGCGCTGTTTCCCTTTAATGGTATATTGCCAATAAAGTCAGCTAACTCTAATAGATACTCCACAGCTCCCGCCTATCAGCTGCTTGACAAAACACCTCTCTCTCTCTCTCTCTCTCTCTCTCTCTCTCTCTCTCTCTCTCTCCCTCCCTCCCTCTGTCCCTCCCTCTTCTTCTCCCTTGTATGCAAATGGGGCATGAAGGAGTAGGGGGCAAAAATTATCTTAAAGACTAGGTCTGATCCAAATGAAAGCTGTCTTGTTGATGTGAGATATCCCTACCAAGATATGAATGCAGCTGATGATGTGTTACACACGTAGATTCACGAGCACTTAAACACACACACACACAAGGGAAAATATACACACAAGTCTTCATAGAGCCAGCCATAAAGCCAGTCATCCAGCAGAGGCAGACGGCTCATAAATAGCTCACTTCAGAGGCAGAACATTGCATACACTCACACGTTGTGTGATACTCACTCACTCACTCACACACATACACCCCTACATAGCCACACACGTATGCACACACACAATCCTCCCTCAATTATTATGATGCTTTATAATCCTCTCTCTCTGAAAGACAATCTCTCTCTTATCAATCAACATGCAAAAATGTCACACACACACACACACACACACACACACACACACACACACACACAAGACAAAGAGAGTGTGAGACTGATAGATTATGGGAGAGTGCAGGTTTCACAGATGTCAGGTCAAACAACAGAGTAGTTTAGAGCCAAAATGGGATTATGAAATATTAATGGAGCCGGCTGCAATATTTATCTGTGATATTGACTTCACTGTGAGCAACTGCAGGGCTCCGAGACTGCGGGCTGGCTCTGGAGGTGATAAGCCCCGGTTCTCTCATGAGGGAGTGGCCTGTCCTCAGCAGTCCAACTGCACTCTGTCCAGGCCTCACACGTCACCACTACTTTTAATATTTCAATAAAACTTCAAAAGTCATTTTCTTAAGCCTATTACTTCTCCATCCAGCTGTCAGTCTCCCTCTCTCTCTCTCTTTTCTCTCTATCTCTCTCTCTCTCTTACACACACACACACACACACACACAAACACACACTTCCATATATGTACACATGTGCATGGCCACAAACATAAAGGCACACACACACACACACTCTGGGGAGTGGCTGCTAATTTGTTAGAATTAGAAATGTACTGGTAAAATGCCACACACACACACACGTGTAAACACAGACACATACACATCCAACACGAATATGCAAACTCACTGTCTCTAACACATCTACTACAAACATATATCATTGTTATTATTATAACAGTCTGACACATCTCAAGGAAGCGATGCACATTTACACACATTCACCTGTTCAGACAAAAAGTACATACCAACACACAAGTGCACACATGTGCAGACACACGCACGTACATACATACACACATACATATATGCCCCCCCCCCCCACACACACACACACACTCACACACACTCACAAACACACATACACATACAAGGCGAGCAGGAGAGAGCATGGGATAAATCTAGGCTCCAACAAATTAACTGCTGGTCATGGGTCTGTGCATCTGGTCTTTTATATTTACACATTGCACTGTCAAATGGCAGACCTCCAGTCTGGTGGCAATCCCTTTAATAACGGAGCCAAGTGCAGGGACGTCTCCTTAAGCTCTGCTAATTAAACCACCCCTCTCTTGGGGGAGCCCTGTTTTTCTACCCAAAATTTAAATGAAAAAAGGCAACAGGAGGCCCCCATGTTCTTGAGTGGGTGACTTTGTTCCTAAAGTGCCTGGGTCTGTTAGATAAATGCCAAGCCTAGTATGAGCAAAAAAAATAATAATAAAAAAAATGCTACAAGACCAAGTTATTTTAAGACAAAGGCATATAAGTCAATTGAATTAATGACTGAGGGAAAAGTTACAGTCTGGAAAATACACCAAGTTTCTATGTCCAGCTGTTCGTTTGCATCAAACATGGTCATTCTGAATGGACGATGTGGCCATGGTCCTGACAGGCTGCGTTTTCTCAGACGGCCAAGTGAGGCAACAGCAGGAGGCCCGCAATCAAGCCAGCCGGTCGTGGGTGCAGATGAAAGCTTTATACAACAAAGAGAGTGAATGTAAAATGTCACAAACGCAGTGGGTGAATGTTAACTCTGAGTGTGGGGGAATCGTTGTTTGCTCACTGGTCATAGCCTTGCAGCTGCAGGAGGTAGAGTTATAGGGATTTGTGTAGGCTTTTAAAAGTGCCAAAGTGCTCTTCTTTCTATGGATAAATACAGATACTCTTCTCTGCTTTTGTTCTCCTTCCCTATGTGTGTATGCGTGTGTGTGTGTGTGTGTGTGTGTGTGTGTGTGTGTGTGTGTGTGTGTGTGTGTGTGCGCGCGTGTGTGTGTGTGTGTGTATGTGTCTTTGAGTGTTTGTGGATTTGGCAAGCAGCAAACCTGGCCCCTTTAAAACCGTTTTTTTTTTAAGATACCTGCATTTGTCAAGATGACACACACCTACACATACACATACACACACACACTACGCTGACACTCACACACGTCCCCCCCTCCACACACATTTATCATGAGCCCCGGTGGAGAAAGATGTATTGCCCATATGGTAGCCATTTCCCTTTTTCCCTGAACAGTGGAGGGAGGATCAGTTAGGGAGGAGGGAAGAGACACTGAAACAAAGAGAGGGGAGAAACATACTGGAAAAGGGAAGTACATAACTAATGCATCAGACATGAAAATAAGAAGATGTGTGTGTATGTGTGTGTGTGCGTGTGTGTGTGTGTGTGTGTTTTTGTGAAGTATTGTGAGGTGAGTGGGAGAATAAAAGCAAGCAAGTGAGTAAGTGTGTGTATATGTGTGTGTGTGTGTGTGTTAGTGATGCATTGTGAGTATTCTCTTGCAGCCTACATCACCTAATATCTGTATCCATTAACAATCTGAGATTCCTTTGTCATGCTAATAAAACTGATTTCAACTGAACATTAAAATAAAAGTGGAAAACGACATAAAGACGTAAAGAGAGAGAGACAAATAGAGGGATGAAGGAAGACAAACAGACGAATAAGACAAACAGGGAGAAAGAGACAAGTGGGCGGTTTGATTTATTTATGGTGACAGGGATAGCTTTGAGTAGGATATCGATGCAGTGTGAACGCCAGGACTCTGATGAGGTCACACACACAGGCGTGCACACACACACGCACACACACACACACACACACACACACACACACACACACACATACATTCATTCCATGGAATGCAACATCAGGCAAGATAGCTTACCCCCCTGATGCGTATCGTATCACGTACAGTGTCAGAGGTCACCATCTCACAGTAGTGCAGCCACTTCACCTAGAAATGTAGAAATGATCGCTGATTTGAGACCAGTTGGTCACAAAGTTGGCATCCACAGAAGTCTGCATTATTTCCCTCCTCCAGAAAGCGTTTCATGATATATGAATACTCTACGTGCAAAGGCACACTGTATGACAGTACATCCATAATAGTCATGATTTCATAGGCCTGTGTATTGCTAGTGCCAATATCCTATTGTAAATTGCCATCATAAGATGTAAGCAGCACATTTTCAGAGAAATATATTTTTATGAGATCATGAGGTGAATGTGACTAGTGGGTCCAAGAAGAAAAGCATGTCATGCTCACAAGATTGTGGGGTGTTTGAATCCCTCGAGCTTCCTCGAGTTAAATCAGCCTTGTAGTCCCGACAGCAACTCCCCCATGACTAGCAGTTTACATGGGCAGCCATTTCCCCAGCGTATGAATACATTACAAATCAGAAAAGCACTGCAGTCGCTCCTGTCTGTGTGTAGAGAGAGAGAGAGAAAAAAAACAGACAGAAGAGATGATGAGAAAATGAACGAGACAGAGTTCACAGACAGGGAGAGAGCGTGGGAGAGAGTGGAAGAAAGAATAGATAAAGACAGAAAAGAGGAGAAAGAGAGAGAGAGTGAGAGAGAGGGGTGATGCAGCTTCAGGAGGTGTCTGTCCAGGCAAGGGCAATAGCAGGAACATGCCCTGAGGGGGGACAGAATTGCTGTCCTCTGAACACTGCGGAGGCAGATTGAAAGAGAGAGACAGAGAGAGACAGATAAAGAGAGAGAGAAGGCCCTGAGGGCACTGGCAGGTTGTCTCGTCTGGGCCCAGAGCGAGCGAAGAAGGAAAAGCGTTGACACTCAGCATGTCAGTCTTGGGTGGCACCTCAGTGGCACGGCGGAGCCCCGACATTAAGCACAGCGTCCAGCCGCACAGTCTCACACCTCCAGCCCCAGGTGAAGCCCACTGGGATAGCACTGATCTAAAGAGCAGCTCTCCCAGGCCCTGGCACAAGAGCTGGAAGTGGGCTGGGGTGTTATGTATGCTATACACAATATCCCTGCATTTCACTCACTCTCTTCTTCTCCCTTTGTGTCTTTGTCTGGCTGCCCTCTCTCTTACTCTATCTGACATCCATTCCATTTTTTCTCTCTAACTCTTTTTTACTTATCTTCTCTTTCCTTTTCTATGTCTCTTTCTTTCTTTCTTTCTCTCTCTTTCTTTATCTAATGTCACCCTTGTTTTTTGCTTCATTTCTTTTTTTTCTTTCTTTCTTTCTTTCCTCCTCATGTCTTTCCCTCTCATGTCTTCCTCAGTGTATGTGGATGGGGGTCAGTGCTGGACAAGAATGGCTGTTGAAAATCCATTCAGTCTGCCGTGACAGGATTGTCATGGTGATGCAGCGATGGCACCCAAGCCCTCAGAGCACACTGAGTGCGGCTAGCCATCTCCAGACGCTAGTGACATCACGTGGCATATGGGACTGGTGCTGCCGTGGCAACTGGGTTAGAGGCAATACCCCTCTATACACAAACACTCACACATAGAGAAAAAAATGACACAATGCTACATCACAGACTACAATTCATTTCAGGACTAGGGAGCATACTAATAAAAATGTAAATACAGCCACCACCCAGCACATAACCCTTCTGGCAGATTAGCAATGGAATGTGTGTGTGTGTGTGTATGTGTGTGTGTGTGTGTGTGTGTGTGTGTGTGTGTGTGTGTGTGTGTGCGTGTGCGTGTGCATGTGCGTGTGTATGAAATGGCTAATAGATAGCTCACAGGGTCTTGCAGGCATTGGGGTAGAGGGGTTAGTGGTGTGTGTGTCGGTTGGTAAAGAGGTACTGTTAATATAACATACCCCCACAGACCTGTATACATCCCCCTCCTACCCCCTTTCTTTTCCCCCCTTTCCCTTCCTCCTTCACCACTCCATTCCTTCTTTCTTATCCTCCCAGAACTCCCAGCTCTCCCTCTTGCTCTCATCCCTCCCTCCCTCTCTCTCCCCATACATCTTTACCCTCTCGCTCTCTCCTTCTCTCTTTCTCCTTTAGTGATCAATAGGCAATGATTTATAGGAGGTGTGCTCCTGTGACCTCAGCCCTATTCATCTCTGACAAGCCCAGCAGGTAATGAGGGGCTCGATATAGCCTCCTCGGGACTGCCCAGCCAAGATGGGCCCAGCCCAGCCCAGCCCAGCCCAGCCCAACCCATCACAGTCCAGCAACCAACGCATCGTGTCCCGACATCACCATTCACACACACACACACACACACACACACACTGCACTGCACTGCACTGCACACACACTGCTGGGTGGATGGGAGGATGTTGGTGTGGGGGTGTAGAGGTTAGAAGATGGAGGGGTTGAGGTTTGGAGGACAGGGAGTTAAGGGTGGAGGAGGATTTGATTTGTTAACCCTGTCAGTGCTGAATATGAACCACTGGTTTATGGGAGCCAGGAAAGCGTAAATTAGCCAAGGGCTAGAGCACAGGCGGATAAGGCTGAGGGGCTGTGTGTGTAAGTCTGCTATGTGTGTGTGTGAGAGTATCTGTGAGATCTATGTGCATAGATGTATGTGTGTGTGTGTGTGTGTGTGTGTGTGTGTGTGTGTGTGTGTGTGTGTGAGTGGTTGCATGAGGATGTGTGTGTATGGACGCAGTCAGGCTACTGGGCATCTGTCTTGTCTTGGGGCTCCGTACTTGAAGGATGCCCTTGCTGCTCTGGCTGTTATCAATGCAGCACACAGAACCAGGGGGCTTTGTTGCTATTTACAGACAACTTGGCAGTGGCCAACTCCCCGACTTGATAAATTGGCAAACACATGAACAAACAAATGCTGTTCAGCACACACACACATATGCATGAACACATACACACACACACACACACACACACACACACACACACACACACACACAAAATCACCCCCAATACACACACACGCACAACTATAGAGAAGGGACACAATCACAGACAGACACAACAACAGAATGCCCTTCTAATCACAAAGATAACCCTGCCTGTCTGGTGTGACTGATGTGTGTAGACAAACTCACATACACACAAACACACACACACACACACACACACACACACACACACACACACATACACAAAGCAAGCAAAGCAAAGGAAATGTTGCAGAAAATGTAACTAAGAACAAAAGAACAGCAGAGACAAAGGCAAAGAACGAATGACCTAATTTCATTGTGATATCACGTCCTGGATTCTGCTGAGAGCAGGTACACACACACACACACACACACACACACACACACACACACACACACACTCACCTAGGCACATTTTATGGAAAGACAATTAGGTTACATTAATGAAGACATTAATTGTGCCTGAAGACATCTATTCGCACCAATTCAAATACATACAGATAAATGGTCAGAACATTAGGTGAAATGATTGGGACTGAGAATTTCACATCTCTACACTTCTCTGCTTCCCTGTGTGTGTGTGTGTGTGTGTGTGTTCATAGACTTTTCAGTGATGAATCTTCCATGTAGCCCTGTGAGTGTGGCCATTTGAAATGTGTTTATCAGATTGGTCCATGAGACTGCGGCAGCCACAACTCTGCAGGCAGATACAAACGCACAGCGACACACTCCACCCACCTGACCAATGAGCCTAAAGTCTGCAGAGCCATACGCTTATGTTTCATGTACACACACACACACATGCACACTCTTTCTCTCTCTCTCTCTGTCTCTCTTTCACACACACACACACACACACACACACACACACACACA
>JAIFZK010000023.1:6710000-6835000 GCA_027481765.1 Tenualosa thibaudeaui | reverse complement strand
TGTTCTATGGTGGTAGAGGAGAGGAGTCTTTGTCTCTGTGTGTGTGTGTTTTCTTTTCTTTTTTTCTTATAGATTTGTGTTTGGCACCAAGTTCCTGATGCCACCCATAAATCAGCACAATTAACACTCGAGCTGCGACAGTTTAGGCTGTAATGAACTGTTACCACAATTACAGCGATTGCTGTCATAGCTACAATCAACAATGGTGTTGTTATGCTAATGGAGCGACACCACTCTTTCATGTGACAAACAGATGTCCTATCAGGAGAGTAGGCGTAACCACCATGACCAACTTAAGATCAAAGTCTATTTCCCCAAAAATATTTGAAATTCTCAACTTCCAAACCATTCTGACTGCTTATGGGGAGTTATCAGCACCCCCTTGTGGCTGATACACAATAGTTAGCATCTCTCCGCTGCACAGTCTTCCCACAGTGCCTGGGAGGCATTAGTAGTCATCCCCTTTGTGTGTGCTGCAGCAAGACATTGGCAATCTATGACAGGCAAATGCTTGCTTAATAGGGTACCACAAAACACAGTGATTCCCCATCTGACCCTTTCACCCTGCTTGCCATTGGGCCATTGCAAATAAACCTGGCCCATACTTACTGTCATTCATATGGACAAACTCCTTTCTCCCCTGGATCTGTCAGCAGTATGGGGAAACTTCTCTTCGACTGTGGCGACAAACGAAGCGTGATGATCCCCACATCTTTGCCTCTGACTGGCACCGAGATGCTGAGCATAGTTCTGTAGGGAAAAGTCACAGAGACTTGCTGAGTGGAGAATTTTCAACCCCCAACCCCACACACACACACACACACATACACACATATACATACACACACTATGCAGCGTTTGTGTGTGTGTGTGTGTTTGTGTGTGTGTGTTGGAAACTAGGTCTCTTCCGAAATACAGATGTGAGGGGTGACATGAGTCGAGAGAGAGAGGGAAATAAACCGCACATGAAAATAGACGCCATGCTAACATGCTAATTAAAACATCATCACCACTCTCTGTCCACTAGCATGAATTAGCATTAGTGGGCATGGTTTGTCCCGAGTGCAAAATTCACCCTGACACTAATGCATGCTTCTGTCTGCTGCAGCGCGTTAACACAACGAGCACAAGCACTGGTCTTCAGGAAAACAGGATTATGAAGACGAGATGGAGAGAGCAAGACAGGACAGAAAGAAAGAAAGAGAGGATCATATTTCAGGGTTCAGTTTTTACAGAATGGTGTTGAAATTGAAGACCTGACCAAAGCAATCTGTGGAAGTTATTAAGCTGGTGTTATTAAAAGTTGAGGGGGGCCCAGTAAGTAGCTCACAAAGGGGACGATCTCAGTGCCACAAAGAGGATCAGGCCTCTACTGCACAGAGTCATTGGATTATCTAGGGAGAGAGAGAGGGAGAGAGAGAAGAGCGAGGGGATGGGGGCGAAGAAAAGAATGAGAGAGAGAGAGGAGAGAAAGGGAAGACCCATGGATGGAAAGAGAAAAATAACATGAGCAGAGAGGGATGTATAGAGAGGGGGAGGATGAGAGAAAAAGAGAGAGAAAAACAGATATGAGCGCTGGAGGAAGCAGGGGATCTGTGGCTGATGTTTATCGCTGTTGACTGTGAAGCTTCTCCAAACGGGTCAGATAAATAAAGTTGGAGGGTTTAACCTCCTTCAAGGGCCACTCTGTCTCTTTCTCCCTCCCCTCTTGGCCAGTAAAGCAGGGGACCGTCCACAGAGATAAGGGTTGAAAATAGCAGCCCCAAATTAATCCTGTTTCCCAAGCACAAAACGCTAGTCACATGAAAGGGAAGAAATTTCACAATAACCCGAAAAAGTTGTGCTAATGTAAATGCACTCCTGTGGAGGGTGCCTGGCTGAAGACTAGCGCACAAATGAAGTGAAGTGAAAAAATGTTACTCAAAGAAACAAAAAAGTTTCCAGAAAATAAATTAGTTCTTGCTTGATAAATTCAGTGCCTGTTACTAAAGAGATTTACTGGCAAACATCTTTGTTAAGTGTGCATTGTTTTATGCAGCCATCCCATAATATGAGCACTAGTACTGTATTATGCAGCCATCCTATAATACAAATGTATCTATATGATGAATCACACTGCATCACAAAGATACAGCCACTAAGTTTTTTCTTTCTTTAACAGAAAGAAAAAGAAAATTGCTATGTAGGTGTTACACATACCCACTTGAACAAACACACACACATACACACACACTGTGCACACCTGCTTTGCTTTCTCTCCCCTCTCTCTTGTGTGGCAGATGCAGTTGATAAAGCGCTGGGGAGCCATCATTGCGTGGCGTCCTGTGAAGATGAGAGTGGGAGTGTAAACATCGGGTACACAATGTCTCCGTGACCGACACTGAGGCATGAAGGGCTAGCAAAGAGAAGAAAACAGGCTGTTTATTGACCACTTAAAAGCAGGGACATGTAGGAGCAATAGACAGAGAGAGAGAGAGAGAGAGAGAGAGAGAGAGAAAAGACATGAGTCAAATTGAGGAAGAGAAAGTGAGACCAGCTAAATTTGGCAGTTAAATTTCACTTCAACTAGTTCTAGTAGCCTCTGTTCTGAAGCAGATGATTCCACGCAGAAAGTATTCTCTTTCTATTTGTTACTCACTTTTTATATTTCATATTCTCCTTCGTTCATTGTCCTCACTCAGTCAAGCTCCCATAAAGAGTGAGAGAGAGAGAACAGGATGTGAGGTGACAATCAGGCTTTGTTGATATATGTGCATTGCAAGCACACATTTCAAATTTATCACTTCAGTTCTACAGGCTGAAAGTGGTTTTACGGCGCTGTGGCATTGCAGGTGACTCCAGTTTATCTCGCTCCAAGGAAAGGGAGAGATGGGGGTGGCTGCGTCAGAATCACTCATCCTCATCAGCTGATGGACGCGTCCATCTTTTCTTTTTGTCTTCTCGTATCCATAAATACCTCAACCCACTTTTTATTCCCTGTCTATCTTTCATCCGCCACCTGCCAACCCCCACCTCAACCCCAACTCCCCCAACATCTAGGATAATGCAGTGGTTGTGTTCTAACCTGAAGGGTTAGGTTTTTGACCCCGGTACCCCCCATACCCAAGCGTAATGAAAAACAATTGTCCCGCCATGATGAGACCGGGACAGACAATCAGCCAGGATCAATGGAAGGGTCAGGGGAGCATATTACCTCTCTAAGAGCTGTGCCCCTCCTCACACACACACACACACACACACACACACACACACACAGCCTAGCATCCTCTCCCTCTAGCACACACACAAACACACGCACACAGGTACCCACCACACAAGCACTTTTTCATTACTGGACATAACAAATAGGGTGAGTGAGGGGGTGGGGAAAGGGGGGGCAAAAAAAGGCTGAAATAAGGTCAGCTTGTAATGGTAGCAATGGATAGGGTTAGGTTGGGGGGGGGGGGGGGTAAAAACAAGTATGAGGCACCCCAACCACCCCACTCCGAGCCGACTCCACGCCACCTATGAAACGAGATGAAATCAGACTTCAAGGCTAGATTTCCCCCCAGTGAAGAGGACAGTGAGGCATGCCATCCACTCTATCAAAGCCATCCCTTCCACCACCCAGGCAATCCTGCCACCCGCTGTACAGAGAGAGGTGCAGTAAGCCAGTAAATCAGGAGAGGTCCACAGACTCCTTATAGAGTGTCCACAGTCTCTCAGAGGCTTCAGTGACAGTTAGAGCAGTGAGTCTTCAACTCCAGCTCCTCTGGCTCTGGGCTATTCAGGAGGCTGTGTGGATAGGTGTGTGTGTGTGTGTGTGTGTGTGTGTGTGTGTGTGTGTGTGTTGGAGCTGAATGCAGGTAGTCTGTATGTGTGTGCTTGGGGAGAGGGCCAAGTGGGCTGGATAGAGTAAGTCTACAAAGAAGAGTTTGTATATATGTGTGTGTATTAGTGTGTGTGTGTGTGTGTTGAATGCTTGTCTGACAGCTGGATTGGATGGAAGAAGTGGTACGCTGTCTGGCTGGTGTGGGGTGTGTATGTGTATGTGTGTGTTGTGACTTGGCCTAGATGGATGGAGTGGTGTGGCTGTCTGGCATGCATGTGTGGCTGTGTGTGTGTGTGTGTGTGTGTGTGTGTTTGTGTTTGTGTGTGTGTTGAGCTGGATGGAGTGACCTCGGGTGCTGACTAGGAGGCATCACTCATCTCACACACACGCTCCCCGCTGCCAGCTCCCCAACCAGGAGCCATGTCTGACTCAGCCTCTCCCAGCTTTGTGTGGCTACCCCTCACACACACACACACACACACACACCCTCTCTCTCTCTTCATCTTCCACTGCCTCCTTACTCAATCACACATACACACACACACTCTCTGACTTATTCCCATGCATTCACTCATCCACTCTCACCTGACATGCTAAGCACTGCTTACACACACTTCTGCCTCAATCATGATAATCTGAAACACACACACACACACACATACCCCTCTTTTCTCACAGATGTCTGCTATGGTAAAATGATTCCTCTCAACCTCTCACTTTCTTCTCCACCCAACTGTGTCTCACGTCAGCATGCTTTTAAATCCATTTTGCATTCTCTGACTGTTTCTCACACACCATCCACCTGCTGAGACTCTCTTTTACCTGCACTTTAGGCCCATGTAAGTGTATGTCATGCTGTTTACTCACATGTGCTTTCAGACCCTTGAAACATTAAAGAGCCCAAAGTGAATCTCTCAGAAACAGACAAATCTATGTGAGAAATACAAAAACATGCACATAAGAGTACACAACAAATTGAGAGGCATAGCAGAGAAATTGTATGTTTTGTGTTTTTTGTTTTTTTGTGTTTTTATCACCATGTGGTCAGTGATTTGAACCCGATGAGTAGTGTGACTCACGGAACAGCACTTACTATTGCTTTGCCCTTCATTTGAAAAGATAGTAAACACTGCAAGACACTATGGCAACAGAGCTAAACCAGAGAGCACTGAATATGAGTGTGTGTATCTGTGTGTGCGTATGTATGTGTTTGTGTGTTTGGGGGTGGTGATAGGGACTTAATAAAAACAATCTCAACACAGCTCACTCATATACATCATGCTCATAAATATAAAACAATTTAAAATATATCTCTGGCAGATCCACATCTGCAGTCAATTGTTTCTTTGGTCTAATGAATATTAAAGGAGAAATCTGGTGTGAATCAGTCAACAGCCCTGCTGTTTAAGGTCACTGAATGCTGTCTGTAGGAAAAAGATCCAGAAAACTGAATAATGAACCAATAACTAATGTTAACTGGATGAGGCATAGCGAAATGAAACTGAAAGTGTATTACTGTGCGTCAATCACTTTGCGTCAGTTGCCAGTTCACTTTTCGGCCTATGTTGTATCAAATTTTCTCATTCATTTTCCTACCGACAGCACTTTGTGACCTCGAACCACAGGGACATGTATTCATTCACACTGGATTTCTTCTTTAACATACGAACATATGGCAGAGAGACTTTTTCAGTGAGAGTCCATCCACAGCAGGAAAAGCAGCTAGGTTGTCTGAAAGACAATAGAAAAAGGAAAGAAAGAAAGTGCGAAAGAGAGAAAGAGAGAGAACACTCGACTTTCCCTTCAATTACACAGCCTTTGATTCTGGAAATGATCAACCTCTCTCCAAAGGAACTCTGCCATGCTCTGCTGGAACAGGAGGTTGATAGTAGGCAACCCAACTCTAACCTAGTCCAAGCATCCACTCATGTTCCCTCTCAGACACTCATTGATTTTTGATGGATTTGAAAACTAATCAATCATGCACACACACTCATCACGTTTCAGCTGAGGTCCCTGAATGCAGATAGACGACAGACAACTTCAAGTGCCTTCAAATTGATCACATCAGCAATTGGTGGTGAACTCGGACATCCCTTTATCACCATCCTGTATGAGGGGGTGCTTTGGATATCAATCCCGTCCTCTTCAGAGCCTCAGTTTCTGTCCTTTTTTCCCCTGTTTCATTCTCAGACTCTTGACTCTCTCAGATCGTTAGCCAGCTCATTCGCTGGCTGCAGTTTTATGACTGTCCTCCGACGCTCCGTCGGTGTCTGTCTGCACTCCTCTGAATGATCTGTACCTGGCCAATAACACTGCTGCCGTCTGCAGTGCCGTCTGTGAATGTGTCCCATTTACTTTAGCATGCGCCATTTCCCCCCGTGAGCACACTGATGCGTCCGTCAGGAATGCTAGACAGCACTGTGCATATTTCCGCAGCCCACTCGTCAGTGCACTTAAACTAATGCTAGGTAACATCTAATGGCTGAACGGAGTGCACTGGTACATCTGTGATGTACGAATACCAATAGCTATACGGTGTGAAGTGGAGTCTGAGATGTTACAATCATTTAACCGTGTTTGTCTGAGTAGTCACAGGTAAGGCTTGTGGTCTCTTTGTGTCAGATAGGTGCGTGTTTCACGTGGTTCAGCAGCACTGTTTCTTAGAGGCCGTCATGGCCCCCTATCCATAGGGCAATGCACAGTAAGTACAACCTCCCCTCTGTTAAGTGCATACTAATGTTTTGCATTTAAAGTACAAACGGTCAAGCAACCCCTCTATCTGTAGTACTGTGTGTACTCTGCAGCTAGGGTTAAGCGCTTAAGTCAGTGGCGTGCCTTTGCGCTGCCTTCATAATGTAGCTTTGTGTGATGGGGTTTAGCGTGGTGTGGAGTTTGTGTGTGTGCGTGTGTGTGTGTGTATGTGTGTGTATATGGTCTGCATCCAGTTGGCCCAGTTCTCGTATATAGTGGTGTGGTAATTAGAGGCAGGGGGATTTCAGAGGCTCTCCAGCAGCAGGAGGTCAAGGCTCGCCTCATCCTGCCCATTAATGAGGCCCGCTTAATGCCCAAATTAAAAACGAAATAAATGTCGAGACGTAGTTTCCTGCTCCTGCCTCCTCGGGCCAAAAGGCACTGCATAAATCAGCCACAAGCTGTAGATTAAATTTCCTCCACATGTAACCGCGAACTAAATTATGGCGAGTCGACACAAGCTGAATTTTTAATCAAGCCGAAGAGATGTATCGCCGCATGGCGGCATCTTTAATGCAAGACATGTTTGGGCATGGCATTTTGCTAACGTCAGACCTGCTTCTTCTTCTTGTTTCTTTTCTCTCTCTCTCTTTTTTTTTGGCTTCATGTGATGTCGAATCGTAGTGTCAACAACACAATGCACAACACTAAACATGTGCAGAGGCTGTCAAAAGGTTAATGTGAAATTATTCAAATGTATTCCCCATGTTAATCCTTGGCTATTTCTCCAAAGACGTTAACAACCCACACTGTATTCACTATAGGCCCAGGCTCCAGCAATACATCACCCAGCTATCTCCTATTCATATTCAACCCAAGAGACACACACACACACACACACACACACACACACAGACACACACACATAAAAAAAGAAAGAAAGAGGGGAAGCCAAAAAAACACGTTTACTGAATAAAGATCAGGTGGTTATTATTGAACTCAGAACCTGGGCATGACTGGCTGATGATTATTATTCGATGCACAGCAGCTGACAGCGCAATGATGAAGTGACTGAGGATAAAATCCATACATGGAGCCTGAGTCACAGACTGCCAGGGCCACGAACAGAGAGAGAGAAAGAGAGAGAGAGGAAGTGAGTGAGAAAGAGAGAAAGCGAGAGAAATTACACAGATTTAGGGATGTTGGGTAGCAGAGGTATACACACACACACGCAAAGACAGAGAGAGAGAGTGAGAAAGAGAGTGGAGAGTGAGGAGAGAGAGAGAGAACTGTTTAGATAATGCAAAACACTGGGTACTGCATGCTGGCACTTGTCCAAACACACCCACTGTTTCTTCAAATTATCAGCATCAATTTCCCTCCAGTTTGAAACTGTGATAAGTAGATAAGCGCACTGTTTATGAGGACCACAGAGGGGAGCATCTTGTTTATTTATTCATTTTTAATTTTCTCCCACCCCAGAGCCTATTACAGGGCGCCTGCAAATCGAGCTCCTGATGGCAGTGAGAGAAGATTGATATCGCCAGCGCCACGAAAGCCTGCCACTGTTCTTAAATCCCGACTAAATTGAGTGATGTGTATTCTGCACCAAGTTCTCTCTTTCCTCTTAATCAGCACGAAGCTTCACATGGCACTACTTGTATGACAACATATGGGAGTTGTACCACTTGGGTCTTGTCAGAGAAACATTCAAATTCTTCCTCCCAGTTCAGCTTCAAAGTTGTTGCTTTGTTTATTTTTTTTCTCGGTAGACTAACATGCTTTTTTCCCCCCATTTCAAACAGTATCTCAGTGAACACAGCAACTGTTGTAGATAAAACCAAACCACTGACCCAGCACTCAGCCTGCTGAAAATGGAGTTGCCAAAGCTTCTCCGACGAAAGAAGAAACCATCGGGAAAATGGAAGGCTAGGGATTAGACTGACACTCACAGATCTCTTGAAGATGGGCTGGTGTTCGGGTAAATAAAGAAAAGCTAGAGACAGAGAGGGGGAGAGAGAGAGAGAGAATGGAAACTTTGGTAGTTTCTTGTCTTTTGAGTCAGGACAGTGAAGTGAAGACAAGATGCCAAGAATGAGTTGATATAATCTGGTGAGTTGGGGTGGGGGTGCTGTAGGCTTGACTGGTGAGCCTGGATGTAAGCATGGTTGAGCGGACATGTTTGGCAGTGATGGACGGTGGGGTCTGAGCGGCTTGACCATGCTCACCATGTCTCCTGCCGGTCGGCCTGGAATGTTCCACAGAGTTCCACATTGTGCTTCGTCAGCCATGTGTGCCGGTAGACGGAGAAAATAATGGATTCAATATAAAAATAGGTGACTATATTCTGTTGTTTTCTCTTCCAGCTTCCTAATACAAACCCTTCCATCTCCTTGTCGCAAACACACACACATGCACACATACACACTTTCACTCAATCTCTCTTCATTTTTAACTGAAATGTTTTAAAGCAATGTTATCTCTCCCGCTCTCTATCCTCGCATTTCACAGTTTAATCCCCGTTTCACATTTACACATATAAAATGTAACACCAACGCTCTTCAGAGAGAGGGCATTTTTAAATGATTTCATTAGCCATTGAATTGCACAGTCAGTGACTGGAAATGTGAATGAAACCATCCCATTGCAATTAAAGAATACAACAAAAATCTGGCAGGCAACACTGCCAATGCTCAAACTTTACACATTTCCCTTTTCCACATCATTAAACTCACAAATAATGTATTCTCTCAGTAATCATTCGCAAGAATAAATAACTCCAGCTCTTATCTGTAGTTGAATACACAGAGATTCTTTTCATCAGAAAAACCCCTTGGTCAGATGGAGGAGATAAAAAGTCAAGGCGTTTTGAGAGACTCATGAACCATGCCGCCATGCATGTGGGATATCTCTGTTAACCCATTTATAAGTGAGAGAGATTTTATATGGTAACAAAGCATGAGGCATATCTGATTAAATACTGTAACCAGTACTAAGAGGCATGGAGAAGCTCTGTTGAGAATCTGCTAGAAAAATCTAGAAGACAGAAGAAGGTCTCATAGTAGGCAGATTTAAATAGTGTAAAACGTATCCAATGAGGTCAGTCATGGCAGCTAGGGCTCGTACTGAAATACTCATCTTTGAACCAGTTGCAGCTGCCTGGTTGCACTTCAGTCCTAAACTACATGGGCACAACCTCTAAAGGAAAAAAACTGCTTGCCTTAAATTTCACTTCATTAATGCAGAATTCACTGAATTGCCAGTGTGAAAATAAATAATCTGCTGAACTCTATGAAATGTAAGTCTGGGAACTGCATGGAATGACTTGTTACCTAAACCCTGTTTTTCTCATCTTTTTCATCAAGCTGTGGTAAAATCTTGTGTAACAAAACCCATTTTTTCCCACAGAGTAACTGAACAGCATTATAGTTTCGACGGATAACCACTATGCATGCAGTCTTCACTGATTTCAATGCATGAGATGATTTGCAAGAACATTGCCTCAAGCCGCAAAAAGGGGAAGGGGGGGGGGGGTAAAACAACAAAATTCTGTCTTTTTTCCACCTTTAAAGCCAGCTTTCTAGGGAGAGATGAGTCTATTTATATGTTTCTAACTGGGTCAAACTTCTGCCCTTGGGGCAAGCGCAAGGCTTTTTAATTACCTAGGTAACACAAGCAGAGGCAAACAGAACTATAACAACAGACAAGGACCCGTCACATGAGCACCAATGAGAGACCAGAAACGATGAAGAAGGGAGAAACTGAAAAACAGTAAGATAAGGGGTAAAACAGAGAGATAGAGGGAGGGATACCGAGGAGACTAGGAGAGAAAGAGAAAGTGGGGGAGTGCAAGGGGGGGGGGCTGGATAAACACTCAGATGAAAGCCCTCTCTACCTCCTTTGGGTGGGATAACAGGATTTGTCAAATACACAGAAATGCTACCTCAGCCTCCGTGTCTCTTGGCTCACACACAGGTCAGGTCACCTCACCGATCCAGTAAACACACCCCAAACAGCAGCTAAAACGCCGAAAGCTTGATAATCACTTCATGCTGGACAAAAACACAGACGGGAACACTTGGGAACACTAAAAACAATCATCATAGGTTTCAATCTTGGCTCTTAAGAGCCAATATTATTAGAATATGACGTCCGTCACACACACACCACAATATAGGGGTTCATTGTTAGTGTGGGGCCTTTGGAGTCACTTTGGAGATCTCCTCAGCACCACAAGTCCCATCACAACTATTATAGCCCAGAGAGGAACAGGCATACTGATGACTGTAGCTGCATTTATTTACATTATGTAAAATAAACAAAAGTAAATACACAAAGTACAATAGTTTCTAAACGATAACAAACGCTGCAACTTTAAAAGCTTGAAATGGCCAGTAGGAAACTTATAATGGGTTCATAACCCTCCTGATTAGCTGTAAAGAGTTCCATTACAGTGTTGGTTTCCTTTACAACCATAACAGCCCAAGTCTGAATCTGTTATCATTTAAAACAAAAACAGTAATGAGTTTATTCAGAATAATGGAACAAAGACAGACCCATCAAAAGTTCCACTTCTCCTGTTTGCTGATATTTCCATAGTATCCCAGGTAGTGCATCTGTTGTGTGGGTGCAGCTTAAACGTGTTCACCTGGAAGGGGGTCAGAGGTTGAAAGCAAAATGCATTGTGGGTAAACCCTCCACCCACGCACTAGCCCCAAACCCAATTTCATCAGCCCACGTGTATTGCAGTGGTGCCTTTTTGTTGTGCAAATTACATTGAGCGGCATATTTTCCAGCAGACATACAAATCCACAGAAGAGACGTTAACACACACACATACACACACACACACACACACAGTTTCATCCTTTACTCCTACCTGGCAGCGCACAATGTGGTGTCTTCCATCAGCGCTGCGGTAACTGCCAGTGGGCGGGAGCAAACACAAACACCGCTGTTTGCTTAGCGGGGAAAAAAAAACGTGTTCTGAACATCAGAGGCCTGCCATGGCACAGGATGCATTTCTCCTCCTCTTTCCACACCATTCCCTCCTCTGTCCCTGATTAAGGAATTAGGACAAGTTTGTCACAATTAGCCACCGCTGAGCTTGCTCTCCTGTCCCCTACCCTCACACTTGAGTTTGATTCCTTTTGACATATGTGCTGGAACAGAGGACAGCAACACACTCAACTGAATGGGGATCACTTTGTTTACCTCAAGAAGTAGGTACCTTGGAGGGGAATTACTTTGGAGGGGACCAAAAGGACGCTAGGCTATTTGCAGATTAGCTGGCTCACTGCCAGTTGAATTTGTACTGTTTTTGTCTCTAATGGCAGCACATAAAGACATCTAACATGACTAACGCCAGAATACTCTTTCAAAGGTTAGACAGGAAAAGATTATGAAATAAGCCGGCATGTAGCACCTAATACCAGTTGCAGTTGGTGACATGTTCTCCACGAATATGCGGGCAAATGTAGATATTCTCTGACAGTGTTGAGTCCCAGGGTAAAGGACATGATCCTGGATCTGTTCTTTCCGAAAGCTGCGTAGTACAATATGCCTCATGTCGACAGAAGTGGCCCGATCCCTGTGCAGCACTTTCACTTTGATTCCTTTTGCTTTGTGTATGCGGCTACAATGTTGTCTCTACATGGCGCCAGCTCTAGTTGGCTTATTTCAAAGCCCATTTCAAACCCCATGCGTCTGACACGCTAATGCCTCCTGATGCTGGGGGAATACCTTCAGCCAATTTCCCTGCCAGATTTTATTAGAAACTAAGGTGGGGGGTTAGGCTTTCGATATCCTATCTTTTCTCTCCCTAACTTCTGGCGACATGAGGCATATTGTACTATGCAGCCTTCGGAAAGAACAGATCCACGATCCTTCACCCGGGGACTCTTGACACTGTCAGAGAGAGGACATGGACACGTGGCTACACTTTTCCATGACAGGAGGATGGAGAAAACTCTTCTCCAACTTCCTTGTTCTTTTATTTTTTGCTCTTCTTTTCACCGTTAATTGGCTGGAGAGCCACGGCAGGGAGCGCAAACGAAGAGCAGCAGTTTGGTGTTTCTCGTGCAATCTCACATCTGGTAATGAGTTTCTTATGCTCAAGTCCCAGCGGAGAACAGCTTGTCTACCTCCGTAACACTATAGAGGAACAGGGTAAGATGGAGAGGACCGGGGGAAAAGAGAGAGAATAGAAAGAAAGAGGAAGTGAAGAAGGGGGAAATAGTGAAAGAGACAAAATAACAAAGAGGAAAATAGCAAGCAAATCGCTGAGGAGTCAGGGAAGCCAGGAGACAAACAGAGAGATGAGTCAAATAGAAAAAAGTCTCCCTGCACCTTAAGCAGTCTTTGCAGCAGTGTGTGTGTGTGATGGAGAGAGAGGGAGACTCACATGGTCACAAGAAGGCTGCAGCTCTGACCCCACACAGGTCACACAGGCAGCAGCAGCACCACTGCACATCACAAGGGAAAATACTGCAGTCTCTCTCCCTCTCCCTCTAACATGCACGCACGTACACACACCTCCGATGCTAGTTTCCTTCCATTTATAACCATGGACACAGACATAGTACTCAGAGGCTACCAAGTTTACAAGATTTATTTTTCCCTGATGTTCAACATTGTTACACAGCAAAAGATTGCTATTCAGTATTTATAGACATGACATCCCGAAACATATTTCCACAAAGTAGTCAGCTCTAAATATTTAAAAATCAGTAGTAAAACTGAACTTATACTGCGTTGCCTTTAAGCGTCCTTTTGCCACATTAATTTTGGTCTGGACCCTTACAGAGGTTCACATACACATAATGGGAGGTGTGTGTATGTGTGCGTTGGGGGTGTAAGCCCTTACCTACATACAGAAATGGAGAGAAGGAGAAAGAGATAGAGAGAGGCAACTCTTCTCTACACTACACTCCTTACTTACACAGGTACCGCAGTGATGGGGGAGAAAACAAACAAAAAACTTTTCTTTGGCTGTCTCCATGTGACTCGACTTCTGCACTTGAGAGAACAACACTTGAATTCATGAGGTCCTCGAGGCTGGAGCGAGTTGGGCTGGGTTGGGTTCGGTGAGAGCGGAGCATGCTTGCGTCACCGCCCTGGAACCTATAGCACAAGCATTAAAGGGAGAGTGTCTGGGCCCTTTGATGAATAATGCACATCATAATGCTTCCCACTGTATGGGGCCATTATGCTAATCAGATGATTACAGCTAATCACATCCACATTTAGAGCGGTTTCATTATTAACACGATAATATTGCATTGGAAAAACGTGGCCAGTGCTATGCAAGACCATCCTGACTCATTTTACACTCTAATGAAACAGGCTTACACGTATACCTCATCCATCTCACACACACAAGCGCACGCACACACACACATAGACATCAGCTGCACAGTAAATCAGAGAGCACGCACGCATGCACAGTAACAGATGGGCTATACCATCACTAAAATGAAAGATTGTCGCTTTGCACATCACATCAGGATATTAGTGTTTTGCAAGGCCTGGTCCCTGAGGCCAAGCCTGCTCATATGCATCTGAAACTGAAGACCGAATTCACGTTTAAATGTCTTCCGATTCGCACAGCAAGCAGAATCCAGAGATCTACCTGTATTTAGACCTTAGCTAACTGAAGGAGGCCTACAATACATTCACACCTGTATGTAATCCCCCAACAGACAAAGGGCTCAAGGCAACTTGAGTAACAGGTGAGGAAGATAAGAATGAAAATAGTTAAGATAGAGTACTACTGGAGGCCACTATGAAGTGATGGTGTTGATGGTCAAAGAGTCCTGTCAAAGTGTATGGCTGAATACCATTTCTTTTCTTGCCCCTTCACCCTAGCCCTCCCCCTTTGTCTATCTCTTAACCCTTAAAACAGAGTGACAAGTGATAGGGGTGAAATGAGATGATATATCAATTCACTACCTTCAGAAAATACCCTCCCTACAAACTTAAGTCCACTTTTGATACTGTGATTTCGTGGACTAACAAATAAAATATGAGAACATCCCATGAAAAGAATCGTGTCAAGAATGGCGTAACGTACAGTATGTTAACATTACGTTAGCATTGCTAATTTTTGTGACCGACAAATGCTGTTATGATAAAAAAAAAAATACTGAATATTGTATATTTCGTAGTCATAAGACCGAATACAACACAAAAGACCACTACCAAGACTCTATACCAAATATGAATACCAAATTTAAATGTCTGACAGTCCATCAATCAAAATGGTGTCTTCTGGCTGAAATACTGGGAGATTTCTCATTCCCTTTCATTTTGAGTACGGTCATGGAAATTCTTCATTTGAAGGGCCAGGTAGCGCTAGCCCTTAAACCTAGCTCTTACTCCCAAAGAGAATTGGGACACCCCTTCACCTTGCACAAATGCGCAAAAAGCAAAGGAAAGGGCTAAAAAGAGGGTTAAGGGGTAGAAATGGGATTCAGCCTATGTCTCTCCTCTCCTGAGTCTCACTTGCTGGGGAGGGCCTGAGAGAGGGCTGGTGTGGAGGCCAGCACTCCACCTAACTGGCTTGAAGGCCCCTGAGCTGGTGGCAAGGGGGCCTGGGGAAGAGGCAGGAAGATGCTGCCGGCTCCAGCCGCTTGTCCTTCACTGTCCTTGGCCTTCTTGGCGCTTTCTCGTTCCTTCACGCTGTCCAGCAGCAGGTGGACGCTCTTGGAGAAGACGGCCCGCGGATCAGTGGCAGGCAGCGCAGGGCAGTCACAGCTGGCCCTCAACTCCAGTGCCTGTGGAAGGGGCAAAAAAAGAAAAACAGTTGTCCTTTCATCTTTGACCTCTCACCTTGAGCCAGAAATATTATGTATATGTGGTCATTACCAAATAAGTATATTCACCGTTTTTATTCAGAAACAAGCCAATGTAATTTTGCAAGCACATTTGGAGACACTTTATCTTCTAATCTTTAAATTGCATACTGTGCAACGCACATGTAAATCAATATATATTTGCCCATGTTGAAAGCCCTGTTGCTCCTTGTAAATTGTGCTTCGCTCTAATGCATAATGTGGCCAGTATACTAAAGTTGCTTTCACCCTTCCATTTCAACATTATGGCATGCTGGCCTTGAAGCCGCTTATCAGTCTGTCTAATGTGTAGCCAAAGGCAGTCATGCACGTGTGCAGAGTGCAGATGCTATTCTGCTCAGGTAAAAAAAAAAAAAAAAAAAAAAAAAGGCAAATGCATTTTCTCGGCTAGCGAGCTGCCTGAAGGATGAACTTAGTTCTTTAGGACTTACTGCTACCATCATGCTTTTGCCTCCTATGCAGCATGGAGGAGTACCCACCCACCCCCTGTGCATTGAGTCAGCAGGTTAGATAGTGCTGGCCTTTTATGAATTAGATCCCATTTATTTCCTTTGATCACTCGTAGAAATGAAATACTGTTTTCTGATTGGCTGACAGGGTGTCCGTTATTCCCCAATAACAGGACACCTATGATGTAGATCTGGTAAAAAAAAGTTTAATCACTGTTCCATATCAATGCACTTTTGAATGGTAACTATAACAACCATAGTACATGACAGTTGAACTTGCAAGCAACATTGGAATAAGCTGATTGGAATCAGCTAAGAAATAGTACAGCAACCAAACAGTTTAGTTTCTTTTAAAACTGAACCACATGTTTCTTTTATGTTTTAAACACTTGCTTATTGTTTATATGCACGAGTTGCAACCGGGTGATAAGCGGGATAAGGGCCTTCGAGGTGTCCCAAAACAGGGACCCCACCTTCGGTGTTGTGCTGTTCTTTGCCCACGCCTCATCTATTATTCCCCTATATCGGGACACCTCGGCGGCCGTTAACCCTAACTTAAAAAACTACTGTCTCTCGTCAGTCCACTCTTCTCAAGCTTGCCCCTTCAGACCTTTTCTTTCCTCTGCTCTGTGAGTGTGACACAGTCCTCAAACAAAGGGCTTCATGTGGGTCAGAGAGGTTAGGTCTGTAGTTATACTGTTTCATCTCCCAAGACCTCTCGCACTTGATTGACATTCATGACAGGGGGACTGAGACAAAAGACGGAAAAGGTGACAAAAGAGAAAGAGAGAGTGAGAGAGAGAGATCAAGCGAAAGGATGTTCCTCGACAAACGTTCCTGTTTTTTGCCGGGCATTTAATGAGACCGAAGAGTCCAGCGCATTTGAAGATGAGATCATCAGGGTCGTTTCCATGGCATTGGAGTGAGGTGCAAAAGTAAACGGTTCTTTATTAGCACTGCTCTCATTCCATTCTTATTAACACAGCCACCCCCAGGGTGGCAAAAGCACAAGGCATCTTCATCTATTCTGCTTAAATATGGTCACATTGTAGTCTACATGCACAAGACACACACATACTAAGACACAGTAAGGCAAACACATTATATATGCAGACATGCTTACACAGATCAACAAAGGTACTGGCTTTACACACACACACGTGCGCACACACACACACTTACTTCTATATATGCATAAATACCACCAATTTGGGGTGGTATTGTAATGTAAGATTTTAAGACATTTTTTTGTCTTTTTAAGCTGTGACTATTACTTTGAGCTTCAGCCGCCCTCCATCTTTCCTCCACCACAGCCCGCCCACCAATAAACACCCCCCCGCCCCCCCCAAACAAACCGGCACGCACACCACACACATATCAATTCCACTGCAGTACACCACAGGCCGCCACTCACTGCAGCTATTCACTGGTCAAGGCTGAGTCCTTTCCTTGCATTTCCACCCCTTAAAAGCCTTTTGCACATCAAGATATGTGAGGTTTTTTTTTTTTCTCAGACAGATCTGTCCAGCTGATGCAAAGACCTGAAAACCTTGCGCTCCTGCGTGCAGAGGTCGAGCAAGATGGTTGAAGTCAAAGTCAAAGAGGCCCCCCATGGGGCTTTGGGGGCGTGGGGGGGGGGGTGTCTCTTCCTGTCGGCTTTCAAATTGCTGGATATTTAACAGACGATTTGTGTATCGGTGTGTGTGTATAAGTGTATGTGTGTGTGGGAGTGTGCACCTGTGTGTGTGTGTGTGTGTGTGTGTGTGTGGAAGGGAAGGGAGGCGAATGATGACTGTGCTCTAGCCATGCCGGTAATTGGCACCGCTAAACAGAGGCTTTGCTCTGGGTTAAAGAGGCTCTCAGATATTAGACAGCGAATGTTGCTCACAGTGGAATTAGAAAAGTTGTCCTGAGGGTGTGTACTGACAACTGTGGAAGACATACACAGGCACTCACACAAACACACACACAGAGTTGATGAACAATTAGTTCCTTCACCATCTGTTCCCCCTGTGTTTGATGCACACCACTGCCAGCAAGGAGGTAGGATTCCTTTCCACAGCTTAAAGTTCAAGCTCAAGGTTAAGTGAGCCCCTGTGTGTGACAAACACACACACATATATACTCAAGCACACACACAAACTCTGATAAACACACACACACATATACTCAACAACACACACACTGGCTGACAAACACACACACACACACACACAAACACAAACCCACACACATATACTCAACCATACACACAAACACTGACACACACACACACACATAAATGACAACTACCCTGGAGCGTGGCCATGTTCTCCACTGCTGCCCTTCAGTTCTGATACCAGTTTAGGTTTTAGTGATCTTTATTTCCTCTGAGACAGGAAGCTACCTTAGAATAAACGTTATATGCAGCAGTAAAAAAAGGAACATGCCAGAGGCCTCCAAAGATACAACGGCGTAACAAAAATGCTGCAAAGGCAGTGGAAGCCTGTGAAATTGTACTTGCAATCACAGTAAAAGCCTTATGCAGAGAGCCTTAAAAAAAAAAAAAAAAAAAAGACGAGCGCAGGAGATGGAACAAGAGAAAAGGAGTGAAGAGAGAGTAGAAGTAGGAGAGAAAGAGAGAACAAATGAGACGAATGATGCAGCAGCCTGAGATCAATCTCCAAACTAGCCAAAAAAATAAATAAATAAAATAAATGATTACATTTCAGCCAGATCTGAGGAGCCCTAAATATTTAGCCTAATAAGTGCTAGCTGGGAGATGATTCCATCTGAGGAAATGTCTCCTTCAACTAGAGTCTGCACGTGTGGCCCAGATGATGCAACCATGCCGTTGCACGCGCTAAGCAAGAAGGAAAGAAATTGGGTTTGAGGAGCGATTAGTGCAGCCCTGCCGACACGGACACTATTAGGCTGTTTCTGGTCTAGTAGCGGGTGCTTTGGGCTACTGAGCACACTCTGTTGAGAGGGGTCTGTTGGGGTGGGGACGAGGGGTTGGACTCAGGACTGACAAATCCAGTGAGGGCCAAACGTGTCTCATTCTAGTCCCCCCTGAACTGACAAAAACTTCCCTTCCGGCTTTGGGCGCGCCGTGTGTCTGATGGCTTAATCTGTCTTCGATGGCGGCCCGATGCAAATGCCCTGTGAATTATTGAGGAGATGTGGCTGTTTCAAGTGAACGGGGGTTGCCCACCGCTGGTCACCATGGAGCTGAGGCGAATGGACAGACAGGCTGGAGCGCCAGCCTCTCTCTCTCTCACTAGACCTTCCCTAACTGCCTCTGGCATCACTGTTGAAGACAGTGTACTATAGCTACTCACCTTCTATAAGGAATATAGAGTAGGTCTGCTCTTGTTAGTATGTGTTCACCTTCCAGTCTGGTAGTGTGTGTGTGTGTGTGTGTGTGTGCATGTGTGTGTGTGAGACAGAGAGCGTGTGAGTGTGCGTGTATGTGTGTGTGTGAACGTCTGTGAGTGTGTGCGCATACACCACTCTGTCCTCGCTGCCACAGGCCTCCATTAGCAGTAAAACCTAGCAGTCTCCTGGCATCTCGTTAAGCTAAGCCTTCCTCTGCAGCACTAACCTAACAGCTGCTCTTTAAAGCACCGCCGTCTACCGGCCTTTCCTTGACCACTTCCCGACTCTCCCCCTCAGACAAAACAGATTCCAACGTATAGTCCCGCTAGCTCCCCGAGCCCGGCCGAGCTGCGCTGCCAACGTCTACACCAGCATTCCCTCCTGACTCAAGAGCGAGTGTTTGGTGTGTATGTGTGAGTATGTGTGTGCATGGGCGTGTGCGTGCACCTTTGTTTGTGTGTGTGTGTGTATGTGTGTGTGCGTGTATGAGTGTGTGGAGTTCAGCTAGCTAGTAGTTCAGTTGAGGGTTTGAGTTGGTTGCTGATCCAGAGGATGTGGGGTTAATGGGCTGCAGCCAAAGGCCTGTGGGGAATGGAGAGGAGGACTGTATGTGTGTGTGAGTGTGTGTATGTGTGTGTGTGTGCGTGTGTGTGTACCTGAGGGATGAGGCGGTCCAGCTGGTTGACCCGGTTCCGGTGGGATGGGTGGGTGGAGAGCCACTCGGGCACGGTAGGCTCGCCCCGCAGCTGATCCGAGATCTCCATCTGCTGCCAGAACACGGGCCCGGCCCGCACGTCCGCACACGCCTACAAGAAAGAGAGAGAGCAAGAGGAACCAGAGGAGGGATGGAGAGAGAGAGACCACAGAAGGGAGGGAGAGAGGATGAAAAAGAGTGGGAAAGGGAAGAGCAAGACGAGTGGAGAGAGAGAAAGGGGAGAGAGAAAAATATGGGGGATGGTGTAAATGAGAGAATCAGGGGAGGAGTGAAAGGAAAATGGAGAGTGAGAGAGAGAGAGAGAAAAAGAGAGAGAAATGGATCAACAGAGAGCGAGGCAGTGGCTAAGAAGGACAGGCTAATATGCACTGCATAATGAAAGAGAGTTAACTGACATAACAACACACTCAACTGAGCTGACATCCTAAAATGGATGATGCTCTTATGTCAACATATTTCATGTTCTCTATGGAGTTCATCTGGGGGTCTCTGTGTATATAAACAGCCATTACATTAAGCACTCCAACACATCTGTAACACATTTCTGCTAACTGGCTCCTTTTGTCCCAGCTCTGGAGTACTATCCTGGCCAACAACCTATATGTGCACCCCTGTAGGCAGCTTACTTCTCCTACGAGGAGAGGCCTGTTCCAGTAACCCAAATTAGGCCAAGTACTCCAATTACGCTGGATTCCCTCCCAAAACGGGTCACATTCTATTGTGCCACTTACCACTGCTGCAGGTCTCCAGAACCGTTGTCTAGGTAACCGCCTCTGTGTCCTTCACTTGGCTCCACATGCGATGTGGGCCTTTCTGAACGTTTTACACAGAAAGCTCCCTCTCTCTCTGTCTGTCTATCTCTGTCACACACACACCACTTACACACACACAGCTACAAAAGTGACTGATGATGGCCATCTCTCTTTCAGCACCATACATTTTTGAAAAACACTGACCAGCTACTCCCCACTGAATCAGCCCACAGCAAGCAGAGGAGGAACACCTGACAGGGGCTTCAAAAGTGCTTGCTAACATTGCCACCTAGTGGCACTTCTGGCAAATGATCACCCATGTCATGCAGGCAGAATGAAGCAATTGGGTAGTACATCTCATCTACATCTGCATTTTGCTTTTCATACAGTATTCTGTGCTAATTTGCCTAATTTTACCTATTTGCATATTACCCATTCACTCTTTTTTTGTTCACAGACTGACAAACTCACTTGGTCTTGATCTAACTCAGGGCTTCCTGATGTTGCACCATCTCCCCTCCCTCCCAGCACTGGCTGTTGTCCATCTCCCCCTGACAAGGTAGCCTGACCTCGTCTGGTCTCAACCTGACTGGATCCGGACTGACCGCTTTCAGCAAAAGACCTTCACTTCAGTGTAGTCAGCCAGAGGACAGCACCGCTGTTGCGCTTTTTCAAACAATAGCCTAGGACTCACAATGCTTAGGAGTGAGTCATCACAGTGGGGAATTTCATTTATGTCTATTCACTGCGCCACAGGGACGTTTGCCAGCTGACAGAGAAAGCGTCCCTGAGAGATGAAGGCCCTGTTGTCCGGAAGCGGCTCTGAAATGTGCGGGAAAATGGCTACTTGAGACATCACCGTCGCCTCGGCGACAGTGGCAGAGGCACATTACCTTGGCAGCCAGCTGCAGTCCGACCTGGTCCGCCTCTGCCTCCAGCTTCCTGCTGTACGGCCGATCACACATGAACTGGAACAAAGAGGCAGATGAAACACACACACACACACAGACATAGGTAAGATGAGGAGGACGCATCAAAAGAGACATCGCCAAGAGAAATGAGAGACAGAATAGCAGAGAGATAAACAATGAAATAGACTTTTACAATGAGTCCCATTTCAAAAACTCACTTCCTAGAGAAGAAAATGCTTTGGCAACAGAACCCCTTTCCTGGTTCATTTAAAAGCCTGTCTTCACTGGAATATTGCTCATGCCAAAAATAATAATGAAAAAAAAAGACAGTTCTTCTTGGAGAGGAAAGGAAACCTGCCTGACTGAAAGGCCTTGGAAGAATCGTTTGCTTTTTAACAGCAAGGACTTTATTATTCCTAACGCTGCTGCTCGAGATGCTTTTTTTGCCATGGAGGAATTGACAGACTGTGCAGGTTGGCGACGCAATAACTCAATTTTACTGAGCTAAACGCAACGCAAGTCAAACAGTCCAAGATCGACACCAGAGAGTGTCTACAAGGTTTAACAACAAAACCGTCATGAATCTTTACTGCCTGACGCAGTCTGCAGCCATTTCGGACTGGATAACTGGATAACCATAGCTCTTCCTGGTGGCTGGATCTCCCCTCTCTAACAAAAACGTGGTGAGAGGTCATGTGAGATTTCTTTCAGGCTGCTCCATTTTAAAAAAGTGCAAGGCTGGTAATAGCCTGTAAAGATTTCCAAGGGCTTTATAATCTTTGATCATGACTATCTGCACAGGCCTAGATGATGTTCCAGGAAGCGGGCCATTTGCGGGATGCCCATTAGAGAAGTTCAGGGGTCAAAACATCCTATTTCTGCCTCCTGCTCCACATTAACCCTTCCAAGCAGGGGCTGCTGTTTTAAAGCCAGTTGCTCACACATGCCTTACACTCTGATAATTTGCAGAAGTGCATGGTCATCTTTTTTAAATGAACACCCTCGAGTATTAGCAACCAGGTCATTTCAGAGGAAGAACAAGTGAGAGGGAGCTTGAGAGATAGTCATCCATAAACATAATGGCAATGTGGCTCCTAGCCCTAGTAACGCCCAATGAAAACAGACAGTTCAGCATTTGTACACACACACACACACACACACACACACACACACACACACAAGCGGCCTCGTTTCTGCAGGTGATGCAATGTGGCTGTGGTTAACCTGTCTCACCTGCACCAGTTTGCCCTGGATCCACTGGCCCAGCATGGCCAGGCTGTCCCGCGGACACACGGCCCAAATGGCTGTTAGTAAGATCAGGGACAAGAAGTCCACCACGTGGGACATGCTGGCCTGCTCAGCCTGGGAAAGAGAGAGAAAGAGAGAGAACACAGACATACAATTAAATGCAAAAACATTTTGCGTCATATTTTAAACATGGAAAGAAAGAAAGAAAAAAAGAAAGAAAGAAAGAGACGGACAAACCAGGGTTCCCACTGTAAGTCAAACTTAAAATTGCCTGATTTGCCCTGACTGTAAAGCAGAATCCATGACCTTCTCTATAAATAATTGTGCAATACATCACCTGGATTCACAGCTAAAAAACCAAGGCGTTTTAAACAAATCAATATGTAATCTCCATTTTTAGGTCCACGTGTTTTCAGTATAAAAACTTTGTTAGCAGGTTAACCACAACACCTTAATCAAGGCATGAGAGAAGTTAATATCTAGTAAAGACCATGAAGGAAACAAAGAATAAACAAAGAGCATATTGTGTACATATGCATTTCTTATTATGTACATACTTTTATTTTGGATAAATATCTTACAAAAGTTATTTTGCAAAAATATTTTGTATAAATATCCCAATTTTTGGGATTCCTCTCCATTCTGTTGACAGGCTTGGATATTATGTTGATAAACCCTTTTTTACAGAGAGAGAGAAAAAGAGAGTAGAGGGAGGTCAGGAGAGTGAAAAAAGGAGAGATAAAGTGTGTGTGTGGGAGGGGGGGGTAAGGTAAGACATATTACAGGAGTATTGCTATAGCCAGATGCAATCTCCACTGTCCTACTAACCTCAAGACTTGCTTCTCAACACACTCTTAAAGGGCCAGGAGTTTCAAAATCCCAAAGGCTATATTTCATCTTTGAAAAGTGCTTCATCAAAACCAAAATATTACATAAACCATTGGAGACCACAGTTGCTCCTAATTAGCCTTACACCATAATCATACATCCTCCCCTGAAAATAACAACAGGTAAGTTACAAAGCCCTGTTCCCTGAGAAAGCTATACACAACATGAAAGTGCTCTGATACACGGCAGTTTAAATCATTCTGCATTAAATATACCTTAATAATGGAGTTTTCTCTTCAAAGTGCATTAACGTGGTCATTATAAATGGCCCCATTAAACGGCCTCATACTCTAACACACATATGAAACATGTGAAACTGATTAATCAGCTTCAATCTACTACAGTCACCCTGCTGTTGAAATCTCATATACTGGATGCTAAAACTCTGACAGCCTTGATGCCACTGCAGATAAATGTGACAGCTCCCTCATAAAAATCTAAACCCTAAAGCATCCTTCAGAGTGCATGCCTCAGTCAAAGTCAGACAGCAATTTTACAGCATTTGACATTAATGTCAGCGCCGACAATTTCCATATCGGTCTCTTGAAATCTGAAGTATTAACTTATTGTGACACACTATACCTCAACAGTACTGACTATTAGTGGAAGGTATCATTGCATATACAAAGCAGCCCTCTACAACACTATGTGTCATTTCATATGATATGAGTATCCACTCAACGTACCATTCACAGATTTTGCACTATGCCATACTGATATATGCTAAACTTTTTGCATTTGTTTTGGTTTGTCACAGGAAATGGACTTAAAACAACATAAACTAACTGTCAAGTTGTGTCTGCAGAGCCTGACTCCAGTTGTGTCATTTCCATAGACAGTAACAGCACTACTGTCCCACTCCCCCAGGAGAACAGGAAGGGGAAGACAGGAGAGAGGTGTGTGTGTGTGTGTGTGTGTGTGTGATGTGTGGGCGGGGGGGGTAGGGGGGCAAAAACAACACAAGTGCCTATGGAGCAGATGTGTGCTGCTGCCTCAGCCTGATAAGAAGCCTGAGATCCTCCCACCGCCAGAGATCCCCACAATGCTGGCAGCACCCATGGGGCCCCTGGGTTTGACACCCGATGTCACCCTGCAGATTGGAGCCGACTGATGCAATGAGCCTGCAATTAATGACACCCTCCTTAGAATTCACCAGCGGCACTGTACGCTAGCCTGCCTCTTCCAACACCCTGACTCGTCTGAAACGCTGGAGTCATCTTTATTTTAGTTCAAACTAGGCTCTGACATGAAAGCTGACGCGAGGCATCAACAGAGATTAAATGGTTTTAAAGGACCGCTTCAGAGATGCACTAAAACTTGGGTACATAACCCCTGCCAGGGAGACAGGGTGGCCACCCGTCATTCGGTGGAAATGCCTGCCAAATGGAAGAAGCCAGAAATTAATTCACTGACATCTCAGTTCAACAGAGGAAGCTGATTACTTACTTGGGGCGGTGGTAGAGTAGTGGTTAAGCAACCTGGCTAGCATGCTAGTAGCCTGGAAAATTGTGGATTTCGAACGTTAGCTAGTATGACTGTGGACATCTCTGTGAAACAGCATTCTTAACATTGTAGGGTAGTGGTAGTAGAGTGGTTGAGGAACCTGGCTAGCATGCTAAGTAGTCTGGAAATTGTAGATTCGAATCCCAGCTGCCACGGTTGTGCCCTTGAGCAAGGGGAGGCTGGCCCTGAACTAACTGAAAGTTAACAAATGTAAGTCTCTTTGGATAAAAGCATCTGCTAAATGTATAAATACACTTGGTGCCCACAGTGCATCAAGACTGCACATAAAAACAAAGACAGAGAGCTCACAGCAATCTTAAAAGGAGATGCCCCTGCCATTGTGAGCTAAACTACAAAACAAGTCTCCAACAGGATTGTGAAAAATTACCGACTTTTTTTTTTTTCACGTGTCCTCCATCATTTCTATTGTGCTGCCAGACACTGAGAAATAACCTTCTCTTTGTTAACATTTCAGACACTTAGATAAATTAGACATGCATGAATTCTTTGAAATAATTCTGAATCTTTAACTGTGATGTGATAAACAATGACAGCAAAACACTGCTGATGGCTATTCATTTTCATTATTTTTTTAAATATCTTAAAATCTCAAGGTGAGTTACTATATATTATCAGGCTTAAAGGGATTGTTGGGAGTAAATCAACTCGTAGCCTTGTTGTATGGGGTTGCTGAGAGCTGTCGGTAGGTATGAGAATGGGAGAATTTTGTACCAGCAGGTAACGCTAACTGATGGGGACACAGGAAAATGAAACTGAAACAGATTTCCTTGCCCTCATCAGTTAGCGTTGGCTGCCGTTTCACTGTTTGGTCTACACTGTACCAGTCCCTCATTCTCATACGTACCAACAGTACTCTTCAACATCAAACAACAGGGCTATGGGTTGATTCACTCCGAACGGTCACGTTAATTTCAGAAAAGAGGCATGACCTGCTCTCCTGGAAAGCCATTCAGCACATGGCCCATTAACTGCCACAATGCCAAGACAATTAGAACAGTAGGACACTGTGGTTTCAGCACAATTAGCAGAATCACTTGGAACAATTACTACACAATAACATGTGATTATTATGTGTATGGACGTACGGTATCTCTGGTCTCATCTGGGCTATGTGATGTGGTCAGTACTAATTCATAGTCTTCTACTCCACTCCAAATAGAGGGAAGGAGCTTCATCTCAATTTCATAACCTCTGCTCTGAGCGCCAGTCAAGGGGAATTAAGCAGGCTGGACAGAGCACTAAAGACCACTGAAGTGGAGTCCATCTGGTGAGAACTCATTGTCTGCTGGGCTAGTGGTTTTAACATTTTTTCAGTTGATTTTGCAAGACTCTCAGAATAGAATTGCAATTTTACATTATAAATATATGAAATATTGGGTAGCACTTTATAATAAGTAATTACTATGAAGCATTCATTAGTATAGTAGTATAGTATACTTTTTTCATCCCATGAGGGAAATGTGGTCTCTGCATTAATCCCAATCGTGAATTAGAGAAACACACACAGCACACAATGATCAAGTGAAGCACACACTAACACCGAGCAGTGAGCTGCCTGCTACAGTGGTGCCTGGAGGAGCAGTGAGGGGTTAGGTGCCTAGCCCTGGATGTGGGAATGGGAGAGCAGTGCTCAACCACTTCCCCTGTCCACACTTTTCCTACTGGTCAGAGACCAAACAGTCAACCCTTTGTTTTCAAGTCTGAAGGTCTCATATTATTCCTTATTAGTAAACCACTTATAAACATAATTACAAGGTTTTGTTCTTGGTGAATGAGGGCCTCTAAATAATGATTATAAGTTAAAGATTAATACATAATAAATAATTCATAAAACATTTGTAAATTAAGAAATATTTATATTATTTAGTTGTTACTAAGGGATTTACAAGAGATATAACAACTTGTAAGTCAGTCATTAACCAACTATTTAAACTTGCATGTATGTGTGCTTTTACTAATATAATGATGTGGGCACACGCGAATACTTAGTGGCTGTCAATTTATCTTTTATTTAAATACTTACTGATACTGCAATTCATGATTAATTCAAGAGCTATCACAAGTTAGTTAAGTATATTGTGGGAGCTTATCAACAGTGAGGACTTTCTATGCTTCAAAAAGTACTTGTGTTGCTAAGACTACCTGCATTTCTGTTTGTCTTTAATCATGTAAACTAAATTATTGTCATTAGTCACAATGTGAAGTTATACTTACAGAGTGTCCAATGAGAGCATGGGCCATCTCATGTCCCAGAATAAAGGTCAGCTGATGAATGTCTGCCACTGCCTCCAGCATCCCCGTGAAGATGAACACTTTTCCATTCTAGATCACACATCATAATACATTACGACTGGAATGCTGTTGACTTTAAACATGTAACATCAATTGATGATCAATGATCCATGATTGATTAAACTATTCCTCATGTTCTGATCAACTCTCAACTCTGTAGCCTCAGCTTCAATGAATGGAATGCACATTATCTATTTTGATGAAAGTTAATGTCGTAGGTGTATGCATCCCCATATGATTAAGTCTTGTCCCACTTTATTGAAACTGACCTTTCATTTCTGCCACTCTGATCTGGGTACATGATACTGCTGCTAGAATCTATGTTACCTTTCCTTAAATACCCATTTTTGACCTAAAGGTTCTTATTTGCTTTGACAGGTGACAGGGACTGAGTTCACTGAGACACTGGCACTGAGCTAGCATCAAAGTAAACAGCATCATTTCATAATAGCCTGTGATGACACTGAATTCATAAAAGTTCTCATTCCCCAGGTGAGAGATTTTAAGTCGGCACAGTCCATTTGCAATACAGTGGATCTGGCCTTAATCATATGGGGTTGTGTCGGCCTACAAGAAAATTTCAGCATACATCCTACACGTAAAGCTCTGAAAGGTGACAAGTGTGTGAGTCCCTACCGGTAGCACAAAGGCGTTGATGGTAGGACTGTCCACCACATGGACGCTCCAAGGTACAGTGGAGATCTCAGGGATGTCTTGGTTCCTTTCAGCCAAATGTCGCACCACCCGTTCCACCACCTGGTGCCTGGGGTCTTTTGGGGGGATAAAGGAGTCTTTAAATTCCTCCATGTGCTGATTGGGTGAAGAAGTGGGGAGAGAAACTGGTAAGGTGTGGTACAGAGATATAGGTACAAAAGTAAGATAAAACATATTAAGATTAGTCTGAAGATTTTTTGTCTAATGCCACAGATTACATAGACTTAATAACACACACAAGCTAACAGAGATATTGAAATACTTAAATCAGTGGCATAGCAGCCCAGACAATAGGTACAGAGTGCAATGTCTGCATCTGTCTGCCCCTATGTGATCTCACCTGTTCTGCAGTCAAGTTGGCCAGCTCCAAAAAGTTCTCCATGCTGAATACGAGCAGTCTGGTGCGTCCCGTCACCGGGGACTCATCCAGGTGTGTGAGCAGGAAAGCTGCCATCACAACAAGCAATAACGCTGCTCCAGCTGCCAGGTGCCACCTGCGACGCCATGCTGCCTCACGCAGAAGCTGTTTCTTGTTGGGAGGAAGTGCTATCCACCACTTCCTGATGCTTCTGAATAGGGGTAGAAATGGATAGGACTTATCAATACTGAAGGCATTGTCAATTCTTATGATGTTAATTTTTTACTGTAAAGAAGGTTGTCCACACAGGTTTTCAGTATCAAGAAATGAACATATAATGTGGCCTATATTGCTACAGTAGCCATAACAGCTTACAGGAGTGAATAAACCATGTAGGACTCGGCTGTCTATTTCAATTCTGCTTTCAGAAAGACCACAGTAGTGTGTGACTGCAGTAGTGTCACTTCTGAACTTATTCTGTGCCCAAGGGATACCACTAATGTCTTAATGACACAAAAACATACATACAACATAAATCATTTACTCGTGTGTGGTTACTGGTCTTACCTGCCAAGTATGATAGCCAGAAGCTTCTGAAATGGCTTTAAGATTAGCCAGATAAATGGAGCAGGTAAAGCTTGTAGACTCCTTGAAGTATGGAAAAGTTGTTTAGGTATGTTCACAGTTGAGATGATGCTGTAATTTCCTTTAAACCGACAACTGCCAAATGTGTTGAAACGTGTTGATGTGTCAAGACATCGATTCGGGCGAGCCAGCTGTCTTAAAGGTTGACACGTATTGTGTTCCCTTCCAAATACCCGAATGCTACGAGACAGATGATCCCTCTCCAAAGGCGTACAGCATTTATTCAGCTCGCTTCTGTCGACACAGTACCATCTGAGCGACTTGAGAGTAAAACTTTGTCTGTTAATTGGAAGGAGACGCAAAACATTCTGCCGTACGAGACGCACGCACATCAACTCCATAGTAATTCTCCGATCAACTAGTAAGACAAAATACCTATAAAACCCGTTTAAGCACAATTATATAAGTTATCTCTTCAACAGACAAAACCTGTTCGTCAACACAGGTATACAGAGAGCCATTCTCCTTGATTGACGAGGTTATCGAGTCTCCTATAGAGTCTTTATGCTATGCCTTGTCCCCTGATCAGAAAAGCGATACATGTCAGGACAGACCCCAACGCAATCAACCTCTCTGATCATTTACGTTAGCAAGCTAGTGATGTACACAGTGGTCACATCAAAATTATCTCACAGTTTTCCTGTCAACAAACGGTCCTCAAAATGAACAGGTGTGTATAACGTCCGCGGTCATTTCCATTATGACCTTATCAAAACTTATCTGGCAGCGGCAAACTGTCCACTGCTCAAGTATGGATATCAGCGTCTCCACAATAACAGTCCCGCGTTGTCAAAGTCGGTAACAATGGTTCCGGACTTTCTAACGTTCCCCCATTTTCCCATTTTAAAGAGAAGTGTCTGTCTAATAATTATAGTTAAAGGTCAAGCACACACTGAAAAAATATCATTAACCATTCCAGTTTTATTTCATACCGTGTACAGAACACATTCTTTCAGTATAACTATATCATCTATTAATTGCAGTAAAACACATTAGTCATGTCACTTAAAAAAATGCATACCTTGCATTCACATTATTAGCTGCAACCAGTTTTAAAAATATTTAATATTCTTTAGGCATCCTCATAATTTCATTTCATCCAAAGAATTTCTCTTGAGGGGCAAAATACTGATATGATAACACTATTATAAAACTGATCTTAGCTGCTATGTGAAAATGTGATCTGGAGACTGGTCCTACATTAAGACAGTGGAAGACACTGAAGTTGTTCACAAGCTTATAGTGTTTCACTGACAGAACCTGCTGTCCTGCATATGACGATCAAGATGTCCCTGTTTGTCAAAGTCTTTGCGGGTTCGGGCTTGATCCTTCCTCTGTAAACACTTCCTGGATATAGGAAATCTCATCATCTTTGACTGGCCGAGGGGACGAGAGGGTGTAGACGTGGTCCTGCATTGCTGGCTCATCCAAGAAAACAGCCGCACTGCTACCATCCTCTCCACCATCATTCCCCTCATTTCCACTGGTAAACTGTGTCACAAAGAGAGTCTCAATCTGTACCAAGAATGTGTTGACCTCAACAGCTGGTAAGACCTCCAGATGGGTCTTTACTGATGCAAGCATCTGAGGGGAGAGCACATAACCAAAAGACTCAACATGAAACAATCTACAATACAAATTCTTGTTCCCATTCATTACTGTATATTTGCTATCAAATAATAATGTGTCTAAGCAATAATAATAACAGTTTAAGCAGACATTTTGAAATGCGGTTACCTTTTCTAAGCAAGTGAGTTGAGAATCTCTTCGAAAGAGTCTCTCTAAAGGCACACTCCTACAAACAAAAAAATAGCAAGAACATGCATCACCCACATTATTCTGTGCAACAAAAGTCACAAACAACCAATTCCTCTCTACATACAAACACATGCATGTTTTTGGGACAGAACTATTACATATCTACAGTATTTCATTTTCTTAAGATCCAAGAAAAACTAAGCCATCAGCAACAAATGATTACGGTTTTAACATTCTGCCACATTCTGACCCATCCCTCCCCCTAGTAGTCGGCCGAAGACTGACCCGTGGGTTTGCCTGTACTTCTGCACAATCCACTCGGCTCTCCTCATCACCTCCTCCCAGTCTGGTCTATCAGAGGAGTGCTGCAGGTCGAACCTGTATGGCAGCTCTAAAGCACACAGAGGACACAGCAGGCATATAAACATCACAGTTTGGCAAGACACACACTACAAGCAAGACCCACCACCCCAGTTGTATTCTGTATTTGCTTGCAAACTACCAAACGTAACTATCAACAGACACTATACTTAAGTTATTAAACACTATCAGAGCATCAGCACACACTATTTACCTGTTAGGGAATGTCTGAGAACATTAGTATCCCTATACCTAAAGATGAGGCAAACATGACAAACATGGCAAATCATGTTTTTACAGTGAGTGTGCTTTCTGAATGTTGGGGGGGTTGAGTGATTCAATACATACTCTGAGTGCCCATCGATCCTTCCTCTTCGCTCACGACCAGGCAGGTGGTCTGCGACACTGGCGAGGAGTTGGTGGGGTTATATGGGCTCACGATCATCCCGATGAACGGGGCTCCGCCACGGGAGAAGTAGCTCTGAGTGTACAGGACAGACCAAAAATGATGAATGACAACATTCCCCATTTTTATCAGGGTTCTCTCACTAAAGACAATCTTCCCATTTGACACCTGACATGGTAACAGATGAATAGATATAGCACAGAGACCAAGAAGCCAAGAGTTGAGAGCAGGGAGAAAGCCGGACAGATTTTTTTTTCGAAAAAGCAGAGAGAACAGAAACGAATAGAGGAGGTAGAGGATGGTGAATCATCACATGGAATGAGGCAGCGCTTTCTAGATCTCTCTGCTTTGATCTTTTAAAAGGGCTTATAAATGTGATTTTTTTTCTCTCACCCCCAAAAAACTTGTCAAGTTCGAGTGAAAAACATACAGCTTCAAAAGATCAGAAAATGATACCGCTGGTATCATTTAACCTTGCCCACAGGTATTTTGTAGAACAAGTATATATTTGATAAGGGACTAAATTATTTATTTTCACTTCTACTTTTACCCCCTGTTACACAGATGTCGTGCTTCTACCTATGTGTATCGGAAAACTAGAGGACTACCCTAACAAAAAACACAATGCAGCAAAAGCTCATAATGGGATGTTGGAGCAATATTTATTTATTAATATTTATTTAACTGAAACTTTTGGACATGAGCATGAGTTTGTTTATTTGATTTCTTGCAATTTTATGATCTGTGGCTATTTTATGGCCAACATCAGCATGAGAGCTGCTCAGCACTGAACTGTAGTTCATACTGAGACTGTACAGTCCCCTTTCTGAGGGACTAATATGTGTACCTGGTATTTGGCCTGTGTGTCAATGTCCCGCACTGAAGGGTTGGGGTCAAACGCTGGGTGAGAGTGGTACCAGCCCACCACGCTGTGCCCTCTGGCTGCCAGCAGCTCAGAGGCCTGGGTCTGGGAGACTGGGTCCATCTCACACTGCATCCCTGTGCTCAAACTGTTGCAGGGCTCAGCAGCACGGATCTGCAGAGCACACACACACACCAATTAAATTAGCTTCATTCTTTATTAAAAAAAAAAAAAAAAAAAAAAAAAAACATTAGAGTTACAATTCCCTAAGAACAGACTGTCTTCCAATTTGTATGGATCCACCATCTTGTACTTCAAGAGATCGGATGAAGCCACATGACTCATCAGGATGAAAATGCAAAGAGACTAATAGCACTGTCAGACTGGGTACAGCCAATGGCCTTGTGTTGTGTGGCTGGGATCCAAAGAGTCTGCCTGCAGTCCCACTGCTTACCTTCAACACTTTATCTCCTTCAAGGTACGCCCCACCGAGCAGTCCAATCACCTCGCTCATGGACACATGAGCATGCTAAGTAGGGGACAAACACAAAGATGTTGACATCAACCTTCACAATCTTCAACTAATGGGAATGATGTACTTGGTATGCATATGTATACCATGTCCATGACGACCAGGGCTTCAGCACTGACGACCACTTGAAATGGTTCCTTTGAAAGACAAGAAAGCTAAAGTGTTAAATCAGCTAGCTAGGAGTAGATTTCAGCATGTACCAATAGATCAAGTTTAGTTTCAGATTTAGAAGTCCAAAACAGTCCTTTATATTTGCTTAAAATTACTTAAACTTCAGTTAAAAATGACATGAAAAGTCCCCCATAACTGATTACTACACTGACACATATCGTGAATTTGAACTCCATACCTGTTTCTCTTCTCCAAACGTTTTGCATGGGATAAGCTGGAAAGGGTCAATAGACCTATAAGCAAAGGACAAGAGTAAAGTGAACATTACAAATTGAAAAGCAATAACCACCAGAATCATACACCAACAAAGACAGGGATAACAATAACAACCAACTCTAGTTTTCACTCAGAATTTCGACAGAACAAAAACTGCACAAAAAATAAATTGTTCCGAGGCTCAGGATTCCTCAAAACAGGTGAGACACACACACACACTCACCCCTTGAACCTGGCCTGTTTTAAGGGTCTGGGCTGCTTCCTCTTCAGCTCTTCTCGTCTCAGGGAAAGCTCTTCAGCACTCAGGTGCTGATGTCACACACACACACACACACACACACACACACACACACACACACACACACACACACACACACACACACACACACACACACACACACACACACACACACACACACGAATAAAGCATCATATTGCCATCCTTCCCAATTATATCTGATTTAGCAGCAGTGATGCAGTGTTAATATCACTCTCTCACCTCGTATGTCTGTCCTTCAAGGTCTTTGGCATCACACCAGTTTCCCCACACATCCCGAACTCTGCGCTTCCTTGTCCGCTGTGACAAAAAAATGCAGTGTCAGCTGATAACTGAATAATTCCAGTTCATTATATTTTAACTTCATTTATCCAGTTACAATGGACCAGGAGTGCTGACACACAAAACCTGCAGACTGATAGCAAGTAGTTGATTGGCATTAAAGGAAAGGTCTGGAGTCAATCAAGCCATATCCTTCTTGCTCGAGTTTGCTGAGTGCTGCCGGTAGAAAGAGGGTCGAGAAAACTTGGTACAACTCTAACTGAGAGGGGCAAAGAGAAACGGACTGATTCCTTACCCTCATTAATTTGCGTTAATTAATTAGCTACTTTGCCATTCCCTCCTTATACCAAATTTTCTTCATTGGGCTTCCTACTATCAGTACTCTGCGAGCTCAAGCAACAACAGGAATATAGGTTCTTTTATGCCAGACCTCTGAAATACAGTAGTACATACAGTAGTATATACAGTAAAATACAGTATACAGTAGTATATATTCTAGTATATATTATATATAATATAATCACTCGCTCTTACCATGGACTGCAGCCGGTGGGCCAGCTGATAGGCTTCCAGTGTGTCCTTGCCCTCTTTCAGGCGGGAGCGGTCCGCTGGACGGGGCCTGTTGTAGATTGCCTGGTCTGAGGAGAGGAGATCAGTGGGAGATAGATGAGAAAGTAGGACTCACACAAGCTAAAAGAGTTGTGGAAGGGGGAAAAGGATGAAATTGCAAATTATGGTCCTGAGGAAGAACCTGAAGATTAGGAGGATAAAGTGATCTTAACAATTCTAAAGGCAATCAAGGTAGAAAAGGAGAAACCCATAAACCAGAAAGGAAGGAGGGAAGAAGCGAGGACCGGGAGAGAGAGAGAGAGAGAGACATTTACCACAGTTAAAGTTGATGGCACCAATAAGCTCCAGGTAAGTGTGGACTCGGCCGATGCAGTTCACATCACCACAGTTCTTTAGACCAGGCCGAACCGATGTCTTGTTCAAATATTTGGGTTTACATTTTTCCCTGGTGGCGAAATAGAATCATGTCATAGTGAAAAAATAAAAAGAGACAGAAGGGGAGGGCATCTTTAGACAGTGATTTACATTGTATGTACATTCCAGAAATAATACAATTCATGACACCACGCAGGAAAAAAAAATTGTACACACACCCACTCACACTATGTTCATGCAAGACTTAAAAGCACACTCAAAATTGTTTTATAACAATATCATTTTAAATAAACTTAAATCACATAATCTTAAAACTCACCACTGTTCAAGAATGTGGTTTCGTATTTTAAGGTATCGCTCTGGTGTCTTTGCTGGTCGACCCTCAAAGAACTCTGGGATAGCCTGCTTCTCCTCTTCAGTGATTTCCTCCTTGTCTAAGGTCACTTCCTGTTCTGGAGCCCTGATCTCTTCCTCCTCTTCCTCCTCCTCCTGGTCCTCTTCATCTGGATTCTCCAGCTTGTCTGTGCATAGTACTACAACACCCACAAACCACATCAGTACAGTAGTACATCCGAAACTGAATGTCTACAAGCAGGACATGACTTCTTAGATTGAGGAAAAGAAAGCATGAGTGCATGTTACCTGGGTCACCATTTTTGTCCTCTTGTGGTGATCCCTCAATGTTTGCTGGTTCAAAGTCAGTCTTACTCCTCTCTTCTGAGACGCATGGAAGAAATGGAGCTCCACTGCTTCCTCCATCACCCCCTTCCACTCTATCACCATTAAGACTTTCCTCTGCCAATGGAACTGGCGAGGCTGAGGGGCTGGCTGGCATAGGGGGAGACTGGGGACTCTGACTGCCCTCTCCCTGGCTATCCTGGTCCTCAACACTCTCCTGTCCTTCACCCGTCTCTGGCGGTTGGTCAGTCTGCGAATCATCATCGCTGAGGTCATCCGTAATGTCCACGTCCTCGTCATCAGACAGCGTCTCAATTCGCACTGCATTAGTCAGTGCGGTGATGTGGTTCTTGGTAGGTTTCACAAGAGCATTGAGATGGAACTCAGAGGGATTGTTGGAGGAGGCAGCAGGAGGCTCAGATTTAGCCTTGTGGTCAAAGGTGAAAGAAAGAATCAGAATTGCTCATTTGTTCAGTGAATAAAGCATAAGGACATAATTTTTTATCAAGTTCTTACTGCATGACTACATGCAGCTAAGACAACCAGCAGGGGGCAGCCTTACCTTGTTCCTAAAATACTGCCTGGCATAGCTCTTCACCTGCAGTACGGTGCGGCTGCCAATAAGCTTGGCTATTTTTGTCCATCTACGGCCATACTGGGCCTACAACCATAATGCAACCAGATATAAAAGATTAAATTAGCAAAACACCCACCACAGAAACAAGTTAATGCATGGTGAAATTTAAAATGAGGTCTCAGACTTGCATTCAGAGCTCCTCTATCTAGCACTACTCGCGTTTCCACTAAAATTAATGTTATTCTTCTATTTTCCACTATCTGTGAAGAGGAACATCTGAATCAAGTTTTGTTTGTAGAGCTGGTATGCAGTGCTTACTAGTCCTTTGTCAAAAAGTTCTTTCTCCTCTGGAGCCCAGCGAGCAGGGGGTGCGGACGCCTTCACAGGAGACCTAGAGTGCAGCATGAAAAATAAAAGAATTGCCTTTCCACTGGCACAGAGCATTTATATCACACTGAATCAGCTATGCTTACAAAAACCTCACATAGGGTGTCACAGTATTGACAGGTTCAGATGTAGCTGAGAAAATGAGGCTTACTTTTTAGCTTTGGGCTTCTCACTGGTCCACACACTTTTCTGCGCTGCTTTGCCAGTCAGATAATATCTGGTTCCAGTTAAGGTAAATGTACATGTTTTAGGTCTCTTTTGTATTAACAGAGAATGCACGAACAATAAATGTGATTTAAAAAAAAAAAAAAAAAAACATGTTTCAAGGATACTGCTCCTCCAGAAGCATGTTCTCAATCACCTCCCTGTTTTCTGCACTGATGGAACTGTCTAACGTCCATGGCTGCAAGAGAAAAAGAAAGTTTAGTACAAAACCCTGACATTTCTTTTCAGTCTTTGAAAACACAACTTAATAGACATCACCAGTAGAGCAACCTATTCAAAGACATTATAAGAACCACGTGGTTACCAATATGCTGCTGTTGTCCTTCCATGCAGACTGCAAATACTGATCTTGAAGGATCCTACTGTCTCCTCCAGCGAAGTCGCTATTAAATCCAGATGACAGATGGTTGACCAAACAGTTCAAAACAAAGGCTTCCAAGTTAAACCAAACTCTGTTCAAGGTTACGTTAATCTGCATTACAGTAATCAACTTTCCATTTCCAATAAGTAAAGCTTGTTGTAAATGCCTAAAACAAGTGTCTTGTCAGCAAAGGCGTCCACTCTAACAGTGCACATGGGTCATGTAATGCGTTGTAATGCGCGGGTCCCACAGGTAGGATCTCAGTCTATGAGATGTGTTGAATCAAATCGCTAAGCTAACGTTATAGCCCTATGCTTCACACACAACACAACACATAATTCCCAGTTTCTGCTCCGTTAATTAATAAGCATTAATCGCGCAAAAAACCATCGTTGTTAAGTAACGTAACCATTAGCTAGCTGATAGCTGACATTTTACAATGAGATTCACTGCATAACGTTGGTCAGGGGGTCATCCGTCCTTGAACAACAACGGAAAGGTTACAGAAATTTTAATACGTTCTTACTAATCAGTGCGAAATTAAAACGAGGAACAATATTCACCTAAAAGTTCCGTCGCATTCATCTCCCTCAATGTCCACAACATCAATTTCGTCCGCCATGTTGCTCGTCCCAGCTTCAAGTGCAAGTAAACACCACCAAGAGTTACGACAAAATTCCATAGTATGTCTAATTTTCTATAGCGACCCCTGTAGGATTGCTATGCTGACTCCAATGCAAAGGAGAACGTGTCACATACTGCAAGATTCACAACAAGTGTTTTATAGAATCAAAATAGAATGTGATGATCGTGGCAGAGTTCTCAGAGCAAATAGTCGAATCTTCAAAAATACACAACGCAGTTCAAAAAGCCCACAAGTTACCACCATTGGGCATCGAGGCAGCGCAGTCTAGGTTTGGTCATGGTGGGGAAAATAATGTAGTTTTTTTACAGGCCTTCAATTGTCTTTTCCGGTGACAGTGAGACAACAAACGTTCCGTCACTAAATATCAGTTTGGGCCTAATACCAGACCTACCTAGACCAGACTCAAGCCAATTTGGTGAGTAGACTAGGCTAGGCCTATTATTAATTAGTTTTGCAGCAGAATTTGTGCCTGTCGGTAGGCCTACAAGCCACCAGCATTGTATTTTTTGGCAAGGTGTACCACCCTAGAATTAGAAAATATGTGATAGGATTGCAGTCAGGGTAACTTTTTTTATCAGCCTGTTTATGTCCATTAAGCCTAAGGAGGATTTTTATTATTTCTAAATAGGGTAAAAAATCTAACTACAGTAAATATCCCCACAAAACTTCCTCAGCTGATTATTTACATCAAGGCAAGTTCTCTGAAATGTCATATAAATATGAGGTAACATGCACTTAAATATATGCAATAATTATCTACATTTTGGCCTATACCATAAAGGCTAAAGTTAAAAAGCCTAACCCATACATGTTCTAGAAGCCTACACCATGTGGATATAGTATTGTCTTAATGTAAATAATCAGCTGGAGAAGTTTTGAGGGGATATCTAGGCTTTTAGTTATTTTTTCTACCCAATTCACTCATAATATATGCCTTCATAGGCTTACATTGGGCGTAAAAAGGGTGATAACGCACAAAAAGCTACTGCCAATGCAATTATATAATTTTTTTTCTAACTCTAGAGTGGTATACCATTCCAAAAATGACTATGTGCCTTCCTGGCCTCAGATGGTACCAACTCTGGCTGAAGGACTATTATGGTTCATCACATGTTTTCAAGCCAATGTCTATTCTGTTCAAGCCATTTAGCTACCTGTTGAGTGTTTTAAGAAAGACTTTCTCTTTTTTTCTTTTCCCAGCCATGACATCGCTTCGTCGAAAGCAGATTCGTTCACCTGCAGCTGATGAAGAATTTCTCAGGACAATGCAAAGTTTATATTTTGCACTCCGTGAACTGGTAGGCCTAAACAACATCATTGAACTACACTAACACCAGAGTCCTTTGGACAACAGAAGAGTGAGTGGGAGGTGTGTGTGTGTGTGTGTGTGTGTTTGTCTGTTTTGCCTTCTTAGGAAGAGGAGAGCAGAGACCTGGGTGGAAGAAGCACACAACCATGTCTGCAGGTAATATTTTAGCCAGGAAAACAAGAATACTATAAGTAGACCTAGTGATATGACATACCACTGACTGTAGACAAACTCTGTGTGTTTGTGTGTGTGTGTGTGTGTGTGTTAGGAACGTAAGCTGTTAGAAACAGATGACCACCCCCCTGAACGCAGTCCCCCCACGCCTGAGGTGTGTGTTCAGTGTCCCAGTAACCATAAGCAAGTTGAGCAAGTTGAGCTATGGAGAATAGGGGGAGGTGGTGGATCTTTTCTTTGAAAGTGGTACATTATAAATTCTTCCAAAAGGAAAGAGTGACACAGATGGATGATACAATGCATAATAACACCTTAAGTAAGCTTTTTTTTTCCCTTTTCACAGTTTCAAGCCTGGATTAACCAGGTCCTGTTTGCAGTAGGTGCAGAGGAATCATTACAGGTATCAGCCACCTACACTTTTCTAACTGCTGCTGTTGTGTTTGACCTGTGGCAGTAAGACAAAATGGAGAAGACGACAACCTGTTTGATTTAAAGGAGTTGTGTGAGTTCTGTGAAATTAGGTTTAGCCTCTGGATGGGTAGGCTATGTGTCTAATGCCTGTTTGTTTCCTTGGCTGGCACCCAGCGTTTACGGGATGCTATGAGTCGCTTGCGCTGGAAACTGAGGCCTGAATGTGACTCAGATAAGTCAGAGGAAGGAGAGGAGGATGAGACAGAGGAGGTAGAAGGGCAGGCAGAGCCTGTGGTGGTGGTGGAAGAGATGACCAATCAGGAGCCAGGGGTTGAAGGGAACCCTCAGGACAGGTCCAGAAAGACCAAGGCACAGACAGGTAATGCATGATGACTTCACTTAACTAAAAGCTTGTACTGGTTAGGTCTGGAAGTTATACAGCTAAAGTCAAAATCTTGCAGATTCTCATTGTTACAGTTACACACAGAATAAAAAACTAAAGCAGATTGTTTAAGTTAAAAAATTTTTTAGATCATTTTAAAATATATATTTGTAGGTCGTTTGTGATACTAGGCGACCCTAAATAAACATTATATTTGGGGTCATTTCTGGCCCAGGCTGTATATTCTATAGCCACAACCACTTATACCTTGTTAGTATCATGCCTTGAGCACTACAGACCTTTCAACAATGACATGCAGCATCAACAACAAATTTCATCTTTGTCTTTGAACAGGTCAAGTAGCAGCAAGGAGGAGGCTTGGGAAGTGAGTTACTATAATAACTTTTCCCAAAAGTCTTTCATAAATTTAATCTCTCACTTGCATTTAGTATAAAGGACAATCTTAAGTAATCTACTGTAACTTAAATGGGCTTGTATTGTATTAACACTTGATTTTTCTGTGTCACAGGATCTTGGGTTACTTTGCTGCTGTTTGGAGCTGTTCCTGCGAATAGATGTTAGAAGTTAATAGTGTCAATAATTGTCATTATTGAAGAATTGCAATGACATGTGATGGCATTGCAGTCAATGGAACACAACAAATCATTTGGTCAGAAGTATTTGTTTTCACTCCTTCAAATTCTTTCTGATACCTAACTGAAATGTGCCGTCAATTGTGGTTGTGAGCCGTATTAAATAAAGCACAGTTTCCCCATGCACTCAGAACAACTTGTAAGCAGCTTTGGTTACAGACATCTATCTCTGTGTGCACCCTTCTACTCCCATCACATTACACTAATCTTATGATCTCATTAGTGCCAGAGTCATTTTCATCAGTCTGTTGGTCCTTTGCCTATTCTTATCACTGAAAGGAAGGTATCACAGAAGCATGACAGCCTTCTGTTACACGGGACATCACACCTTAATGGGCAGAGAGAGGAGGGCCTTGCAATGAAAAGGTAAGATTTACTGTTATTGGAGGGTTTGAGCCCCAAAACCTAAGAATAAACTGGATATTTAAATTAAAAAAGAGTGTTGAATAACAAATTGCTATTGTTTTTGTTATTATTGTTACAGATGGGATGGACATAAAGGAAACAGCTGGAGGAATAGGACAGCAAATTGAAGGCCAAGGGAGGAACATGTCTGACGTATTGTATGCTACTGATTAACTTCCCATGGATAGGCCTAGCTCAACAGAGTGGAATAAAAGCACCAAAATTGCACTTCTACCAAAGTTATACGCTAACATTTTAAAAAATAATATTGTATAAAATAATCATTACACAACAGATGTATTGACCAGAAACAGTGAAATGTACAGTGGGCCGCAGACTTCTATCTGCAAGGTCAGTTTTTCCCTGCAGCCATGGGCTGTTTATTTGAGCTGATCTTTGATGGGAAAGCCAACAGAAGTGAGCACACATGAACATGTAGACTTCAAAGAACATTGCAACAATAACTCACTCCAGTCCATCTTTCTGTAAACATATTGACCGGGGTTTGACCTTGAATGGGTGAAGTACACTTATAATGTGGGCTAGATGCATTTTTGTCATAATGAACCGATGAATCACTGCCATGTCAGTTTAATAGACCTATTTTGTCCATTATAACCATGAATCTGTGAAGAAGAGTAAAAGAGTTGCAACAGTCAGCCTGCAGAGAGTGCTACAGTCCCTGAGTAAAGTGGTGTCTGTGCCAGGAGGGCTTGGTTCAAAGTACAGTAGATGTTTGCACTATGCAACTGTCATGTTACAAGGATTGTGATTAATGTGGGTCTTGTTTACTTAGTGTTGGGGTTGAAAGTATATTGTTTAACATTGGGAAAGATAATCATAAAGGTGTGAGCCTTATGGTGCAGTCAATTTTTAGACGCTGTTCTTTTTCAAGATGTCGCTTAATGATTCCTTAATTTTCAAACATTTATTGAAAACATCTTTGTTTTCACCCTCACGTCTTAATGGAAAACATACTGTTCAGCTGTCTCTTATTAAAAGGCAGCCACAGCTCATTGTGGCTAATTTTTATTCTGAACCACACCAGTCCATAGTGAGATGGGACACCTTGAATGTGTATCAGCTGGTCAGTCAGACACGTAGAGGGCCATATGTGACCACGAATAACCTCTATAAGGTGTCTGCAGAATATCTTGAGAGGTTTTAGAAGAATCTAAAGGCTTTAAAAGACATATCTTCAACAAGTGTAAAATAAAGCTTCATATAAACTTTCAAAAGTGGCTATTTCTTTTTTTTTACTGGACAACACAGAATATGCACAAGCGCAGTGCATTACTTTGACACCCTACAGGGACTTGCCAATATGTTCATGTTAGGCAACATGTAGTGAACACGTGTGCGTGGTTTCCCCGCAACCTCTAACCTCGCCATAGACCTTTTTAAAAAGCTCTAATTCAGAGCAGAAGCATCGTCTGCTCCTTGTTAAGCTCCTAATCTGTTTTCAATGTGGACAGTATATAAAAGGATCCCATGATCCCATTATTTACTTTCTTCGCGGACTATTCGGCAGGCGGCCGCCGTGTTCTGCCTCCCCCGGGAGATCTGGCAAACACGAGAGAGTAAACCACGGCACGTTAATGAAGCCATTAGGCTGTGCTTTCCTCCAAAGTGTAATAATTCCATAAAAAGGATTTGGCACCAGGCTTTGTTATTCTGCCGTGTTGGCAGCCTCTCTGAGAACACAGAAACCTCACTTAATATTTTAATACATTACTTGAACCACCATTTACTTGGCCATTTATTTCACTTTATAGCATTTAACAGCCAGTGTAGCCTTAACTTTTATTTACCAAATTAATCCTCCTGTGCATGAAAACTAATCTGAAAATTCTCCTACATTGACAGAAATGGGTAAAACAACACAAATTGCACTTAATGTAAAAAAAAGAGTGAGAAGTAGCCAGTGCATATTGGACTGCTGTGGGTTCATTCCATCATTAGTGTCTGTGGCTTCCTGTAGGTGGTGCTATAGATGCTTTAACCACCCAGCTCCTTGAGATGTAGTAAGAATGCTGAGTTGCCTATGGCAGTGTATTTGTTTGCTAGTGTCATTTCAGGACATTTGCTTGTATTTACTCGTATTGCATTTCAGTGTGCACTCACTACGGTGGTGTATTGTCCGTGGATTCCAACTGAATTTGCCATTGAACTATGCCATTGCTCCCCAGGGTAGGAGCTGAGTGTGTCATGCATTTAAGCCACGTCTGGCCTGGGTCTGTTCTGGAGTCGCCTGTCACCCGGCATGTGACTTCTGATTTAGCTCCTCAGCTCCACTTCCTCTGGAGCCCTCCTCTCCAGGAGCCGTTGGTGAACTTCAGACCCCTTTAGCTGTCTCCACTCCTACTCTGCCGCTAAGCTCCAGAGGTAATGAGGCTTCGCCTTTTAGGAACTGTGAGACGCTTCACTTCGGCTGGGGGAGCAGTAGGATTTCCTCAGGGGACCTTCTGGGAAGAAAGCACCACATATTTTTATCACTTCGTTATACACTGTTAGATCTCTCATCTCTGTCATAGACATGGGTTTTTCCCCATTGAAAAAAGCTCTCCATCTGGCAAAAAGTTAGTTCCAGTACGTCTGGTTATGGTCTGTGCTCAAGAAGGCCTTGAGAAACTAAAAAAAAAAAAGGTTCTTTCCTTTGACTCGAGTGAAGAGAATAAGACTTTCTTGTTCCACTCCGTCTTAGATATTAGTGCGGTTATTCATAGCCAAGGCAATTGAGACTGTTTCTCAGGCCAGTAAAAAAAAGGCTTTGATCAGTTCCATTACAGCGCTGGTCTATTACATACAGTTGGCATTTCCAAAAGTGAATGTTTCACTTTAAGTGTTGATTTTGGGGATAGAAAGAATAACGTGCTCACATCCACAGAGAGAGAGAGAGAGAGTTATAAAGAGAAAAGGAGAGAGTACAACTCTATACAATAGCGTTCAATGTTCACTGGATCTTTTGGAAATCCAAACCTGTGTGTGTCCAGACCTGACTGGCATAAATCTCACGCTGGAGACAGCGTGTGTGTATAATGCCTGTGCGTGTCATGATGGAGATGATCTTGTGGTTGTTGATAGCAGCTCACCAATCATTGTCCATGGGGGAAAAAAACAACTTAAAAGCCCTATCTTGCCTCTTCTCACTCTGTGGTAAAGTAGAATTACAAGGCCTCCCCATTCAATGGGGCACTGGCACCATAATGAAAAACAAGACGGAGCCAGGGATTCTTTCCGCTGTGAGTCAGAGAGACCTTTGACTTCCTCAGCACTTTTCATTGAAACTGAAAAGGGGGGAAGGAGATGAGAAGGGTAAATGCCCAGTAATGGCAGAGCTGGTGCCACAGGCAGTCTTTTACAATAACTGTGAATTCTCACTCACTCTTTCTCTCTCTCTCTCTCTCTCTCTTTCACTATCAATGTCCTCTCTAACTTTTTTCTTCCTTTCTATTAGACAATCAATGTATTCCATCTATGATGCACAGAAGTCTCTATCTCTCTTTCTCTTTTTCTCTCTCTCTCTTTCTTCCGTTCTGTGTGGGATTAAAATCACCCCCTTATAGTAATACAATGGCAGACCTACACTGTCTCACATTTCTGGCGTCATTTCTGGCCACCACAATGCCCAAGCAAAAGGTCACCGGTCTCATTTGTGAAATTGGAGATGAGATGGTGCCACTTGGTATGCATGACCACAGGCCACATCCGAATGGCACCGTCTCACAAGCTGTGACTTCTTTTCCAAGCTGCAAAGCTGTTGAAGCAGTGACACTTGGCGTTTCCAAAATAGCACACTCCTGTTCTGTATACTACATATGACCTGGCTAGGGTGTACCATTGCCAGAACTTCTTTGATGCTCTCTATATATAGTTTAACTAGAATACTTGCTACAAAGCAGATCATTCCAGCCAATGACTTAAAGTGAGTGCACAATTTAGGCAACCAAGCACACCTTCTTTTGATGATATCCTTGCTGCTGTCATGATGCAGTACAGAGCAGTATGCCACTTCAGAAACAGCAACTATCATCTTGATTCGAAGCCTATCAGCATCTGACATCAAAACCTTGTGACTTTACATTGTTATGTTTGCCATTCATGACAACAGACATGCGAGATACGACCTGGGCAGTCTGGGCGTTCTCTTGGCAAATGAATGAAGATGTTTGGCAAATGCTCGTTTGCAAACGCAAAGGGATGTGTTTGCTTTTGCGAGGAGGCCGCGTGTGGGAAAATGACTGGCTATGGGAGAGCTCTGCTGCAGCGCTGGAATCTGACGGGGGAGAAGATGCTTGCGGTTTAGTGGCTGATGTGTCTGAAATGTGTTGGCAGAGGCCCCGCACCAGGCCTAATCAGAACCTTGCCACAGCCCAGAACATCATTAAAATACTATCCAGAGCAATTACAGCCTGATTCAAAGCAGATGACTCAAATATGTTTCTTGTGTTCATGAGCTGTGTGCTGTGTGTTCTCTCTCTCTCTCTCTCTCTCTCTCTCCTCAGCCAGGATCTGGTGCAGCACAGTCAGGGTGATTATTTTGGTGGTGTTTTTATGTTCCGGGTGAGATTGCAAGAATTTAAAGAGGCGAGAGAGGCAGGGGGAGTGATGTCACAGTTACCATGGTGACAGATCAAACAGGACAATGCCGAGTCTATCTGCACTTAATGTGCCTCAAGAAACCATGGTTATGAGACAGACAGGATGAGAGGCCTAAAAATACATGGTATGGCACGCTCATGGAAACATGGCAACCAGGGAAAGTGGAGTTGATGGAAATTCTGTCTAAAGTTGTAATGTTTGTGACATATCCAGTTTGGATTGAACAGACAGGTTTCGGGGGCTCCCAAACGTTATTACACCCCATGACCATAAAAACAGATATAGATATTGAAAGCAGTCGAATTTCAAGCAACAAACAAATCAAGAGCTCATAGATATCCCATAATTTGAGGGTCACACCAAATAAATAAAACCAGATTTGGTCAGCAGACGTCATGAGGTTTCCCGAAAGCTTTGGATAATGTATGTTATTAAGAGATTAGAGTTTTGATACATCTGAGGTAGTACAGTTTCAAATTGGGTGTATTGTGTGAAGAAATTATAGATTTTGATTATAGGGCACTCACAAAACATAGCGTGCTAGTTCAGTGATCACTACTACAATACCAAAGTTTTTAGTTATGTGTTTTGTTATGGAATCATCGCATATTTGAATATGTCCATCCCATCTGCACCAGTGAAAGGGGAGATGAGGATGGTGCTGTGATAAAGCAACACAAAAGCAAAGCTGTTTTCTGCCCACTCCAGTGGTGGGACCACTCCAACAGCCCAGAGGAAGCAGAGGAGCCCTGGGGAGAGGCGCATAATATCGCTGCTTCCCTCCCTGGGTGAAAAAAAACACCAGATTTATGGTGTGACTACTTTGTTAGAAAAACTCTCTCTCTCTTGTGGCTCCCTTTCCACCCCAGCCTGTTTTCCTTCTCCTGGTGTTTTAGTGTAGTTTGTGTTCCTGGGAAATGCTGGGAAATGGTGAGCTCTGTGTGCTGGGGCATGTGCCCTGAGAAGATTGGTTCATATCTGCATATACATGAGGCAGCATGTTTCCTGCCAGAGGCTACTTCAGCCAAGCACTTTTTTTTTAATTATTTATATTGTTTACATGAGTAATAATAATTCTATGGTGGTGTGTTATGGTGTGGTACATAATTGACCAAAGTACAACAAAAAACCCTGCTTTGAGCTGCCTTGTAATTATGTTTCAATCTGAAGTCAAATGACAAAAGGTGGAGTCAGTTGCGTAACTGGAATGTTATTTCTCTTTTTGACACCACATTACTCTTGCTGTGAGGGAGTAGCGACTCTGAATAAGATGAACATGTTGATTTAATTCATGTCATCTGGCTTAAGAGCTGCTCCAGCTCCAAAAAAGGTGTTGCATCAGGGTTGAGCGTCATGTCCAGATGTGGTCAAAGATGTCACTAGAGGGCAGTGGTTAGCCCAAGACCAGCTGATCAACATCTGCTCCAAGGCCGAATGTATATCTTAACTATTAGTAAACAATTTTTTATCCCACTAGTGTCATTTTTCTTGTTCCTCATAAAAATGCCATGAGTCTGCCATAGAGTTCTAATTCAACCTTACAAGCAGCGGTGATTGGAAATGTAGTAAACCAGTCCATTTATTATGAGGTAATATTATGAGTCGCAAAGCACATGTGCCTGGCAGAGGTCCACACTGCATTTTATAAAAGGCCAGAGTCTTGAGAACCCTCTCGCTCTCATTTCACACATGTGTAGTAATATAATTCACAGGCTCTAGTATGGAGATACTTTAGTTTGAATCCTGCTTTTTTCTATGTTTTAAACACCACTTCACCACTCAGAGATATAACAAAAATATTTCTGCATCTTTTGTTTTTCGTCATTTGTCATTACCACAAACACGTGTTATGCAAACACGTGGCTAAAGGTTTTGACACGAAAACTATTGCCATGACAGTATTTTGTTTCGGCATATATTGTTTCACATACTTTCTACAGTGTGTCCTGAAGAACGTAATAAGCATTTCAGCTGCATATATTATTGTGCCATTGCAACAGAAGTAAACAATCGATTTGGGCACTTATGTTGCACTTTATGTAACATAATGTCTAATAATAGCAAAAATACTGTGAATTAGTTTTTTTTATGTGTTTGTGATTCTTTGTGTGTGTGATATGTTTGTGACATTACAGCATAGAGTATGGATGTGGATCTGGATTCTGTCACTGAGAGTGTAGGATACCTGTCTGTTATTTACTACATATGACATGACTTTTCTTCAGTAAACTCAAATTCCAAAGGGTTTGGCTTTTTTGCTCCAGAAGCTCTCTAAACTCTGGTTCATACAAGAGAAATCTGACCATCGCAGAGAGGATAACACAGCAACTCCTGACTGTTAGTTTGTCCAGAGTGATTGAGTGTATACATGCTGTCAATGTAAAAGGAAAGAAATCCTCGGACTTGTTTGAGAAAGTTTACTCTTTCAGTCCTAAGGACCCCTCCTTCAACTTTTCTCTTTCTCTCCTTTTTCACTCATTCTTTCTCACTCTTACTCCCTTCTACTCTCTCTCTCACCACCACCCCCACCCCTCACCACCCCATCCCCATTCCTCCACCCCACCCCTTCCCTCTCCTTGCCTCCCTCCCTCTCTCTCTCTCTCTCTCTCTTGCAGACTGTCTCCTTCCTAATGAGCTCCAGATGTTGAGGTTGACGGGGGTGAGCGGCTCGCTTGTCATCCATGGAGCCATGTGTCCGTGAGGGGTTGAGGTGGGGGTGGGGGGTGGGGTGCTAGGGCTCAGGTCATCTGGAAGCACTTGAGGTCAGAGGATCCAGCCTGTGAAAGGTGAGATGGATGCCCAGCCAAGGAAGTGCACCAAAGAGACCTTCAGTCCACCACCAACCCAAGCGCCCCCGCCCCCCCTTCATCCCTTCTTCCCGTCTTCCCGTGCTCATCAACTGTAGCTCAAATCTGACTTTACAGTCTGAAAAAAAAAACGTTTTAAAACTTTTTCCCCCTCCATCCTGGCATTGACCGACCGGAACGTTCACAAATGAAAAAGATTAAACGAAACATAAGTGAGAAGAGAAGTGCTGCAAAACGTCCTCCAAGTCTAGCATCACTGTCTCCAACTGTCTCCGCCATCTTCACGGGCGATGACAAATTCATCACTCGCAGGAGCGTCAGCTTCAGTGACAGATCACGTAGCTGACTGATGGCCGGTGACATGTTTGTCCCATGGAACTTAGTGGGATGGAAGACGGAGGGAAAAGGCGATGGCTCAGTAAAGAAGTAAAGGGTGTGAGCTGTGAGTGAGTGTGTGTATTGAATGGGGGGGGGGGGGGTTTTAGCAGCAGGAGCTCTCCTCAGGTCTTCTCTTGCTCTCTTTCTCCCTCTCTCCCTCTCTCTCTCTTTTTTTCTCTCTCTCTTCTTCTTCTCTCTCTTGGGCTGACTCACTGGGGCCGTGGGGGCCATAGAGGCCGGCCGCGGAGCACTAAGCAGCGCACGAGATGGAGCTGGGTCAGGGCACCGTGGGGAGAGGCCACATGAAAGGACGTTGCTGTTGGAAAAGACAACTGGAATTTTAATGTGGGAGGTTGAGTTTCAATGCAGGAAACTTGGGAAAAAAATGTTTCAAAATGAGACTCATTAAAGAAAACGTCTGTTTCCTTTCGTGCCATACCCCCTCCACGACCACCACCGGGGGTTTCACTCTCTCTGATTGCCAAGCTCCACTTTATTTACTTTACCAAGTCTGCCTATGACCCCAGTGTTAACCCCTAACGTTAAGCTATAAGAAACAACTGAACCTTGGTACAAACTTCCACTGAAATTGCTCAAAGGCCATGAAGCGTTGAATATGCTACCAAAACTTGACAGTGGAAATATTCGCTGATAGAATTACTATGGAAAGTCCAGCACACAGTGGAGTCAAGTGACCATATAACCTCCACATGCTGTGGCTAACCCTAAGTTTCATAGGTCATGCCAGGTCACGTGCAATCAGATGACCAAAAGGGGAGATGTGGGGGGTCAGGCATGTAAACAACCTTCAGATCAGCCATTCAGAGATACAGCTTGTGGCCACTTAGGGGCCAAGAGGGATACAGAGTCCAAGGCACACGCTGTTTTTACAGAGGAGGTGCAGCGGAGAGACGAAATGAACACCTCAGTGCTCTCCAGCTGCTTGGGGGAGTCAGAGGCCTCCAGCAGCGAGGAGTCCATCATGAGCAAATAACACATATTTCCTCCTCACTTCCAAACTTCCAGCTCAAGCCAGCTCCAGCCACAGGCTCTTCCAACTGTCATATTCTGCAGCTGTTTGTTGCTTCGGTCAGGCTCTTATCCAACCAGGCGTTGTTTGTTTGCTTTTTGCATTGATTTCTTTTTTCTTTTTTTCCTTTTTTCTTGTTGCTAAAAATCCCCAGGCTTTTTGAGTGCCAGGGGAAAAATGAGTATCTGAAGTAGTGTGTAATTGTTATTTTGACATGTGGTCGATCATTTCAATCATGCTTACCAGTCATAAAAAACAACCAATTAAGAGCAAAAATGGCATCTATTTATTCTACAATACTTTTAGTGCATGTGATAACTGTATTAGTGTTTAAAACTCAGAGTTTGAAATTGTTCATGCTGTTGCCTGCAGCAGCGAGGACATCTAGGAGAATAAGTATAGCACTTACATGAGCTGGTGAACTCATCCAGTATCGATGCTTAAAGCACATCCTTTTATTGCAATGACATTACACATTTGGATATAATCAGTTAATATACAAAAAGGAGAATATGCTTGACCTTAAACTAAAAAAAACAGTTTGGCTCCAATGATTAAAAAAACAATAAACAGGACCCAAGTCTAGTGTTCTGTTTCTGAGGCACTTAAACTAACCCCTCCTGGGTTTATGTTCATTCTTAATCTCATGCTTAAACTCCACAGGCCAGAGGGCTTCACCAGTTAACAGACTCTTTGTTGGGGGATGTCCAATGCTACCAAGTCTCTGGAAGTTCATAGGCATCCCACAGATGACTGAGGAGCGAAGTAAGAAATCAACCACAGCTTTTCCATTATCAGAAGCTTAATTATGTGTTTAAACATGTGAGCTTTGTATTCGGACTTGTTTCTTCTGTGGCTTTTCAAATAGCGTGGCAGAAGACTTAAACACACAAGTGCACTGAAGTATAGTTCAATTTCCGTTTAGTGTTCTGTTTGGTTCTGTATCCTGCAGAGGATCTGAATCCTCTTCTAGTGGTGGTACTGTTGTTGTTGGCTGAAAAGCTAGATCTTTTTCACTGGAGTACAGGGCAGAGGAGTAGATTTTAAAGCCGAGTCGGAACCGTTGTCTTCTGCAGATGAGTTAATGAGGAGCCGCTATTAAGATGAAAAGCAAAGAGCTGTTCTTTTCAGTCTGAATGGTACTTGGGTTGGCATTGGGTAATGGTTTTGTATTGGGTGCAGGGAGTGTCCTTGTTATGGTGTCTTCTTGGCACAATAGTCCTTGGGATGGAATGCTTATTGGAGTGCCCCTAAGGACTGTAGTCTCAGTTGTCTAACTGAAACCATATGCTCCCAGTTGGAAATGTGTGTGTGTCTGTGTGTGTGTGTGTGTGTGTGTTGGGGGTACAGGGGTGGAGGTGTTGTCCAGTCAGTTGACAGTGGGCACCTGGTTCAAGCTGTACTCCTTTGCTTTTAGTCTCAGGTTGGCAATGCTGTTGGCCATGTTCATTCCCTGAGTTGTGGTCGTGTTGGCACATGTTGGGGGGTATGTGGCCATGGCACTAGATAAAGAAAATTATAGAAAATTAAAAATTAAGTTTCAAGTCTGTAAAAAAATATCACATTAACAATGGTAAAAGTGGTAGCATAGCTATTACATCAGCTGTATTATATCAACTAAGATATATATTTTTTGTCAGAGGAAAAGTGACTTTGCAGGACGTTTCACACTGCAAAGATGCTCATTGATGAGGTGGGTAAACATTTCAGAGTGCTCAGCATGACCTAACCTCTATAGTAGAACTCTAGGCGAGCTCTTTCTATATTCAGAGTGGCTATTGACCCGGATGCTAGCAAATCTCCTGGAGGTCTACTTCACCAGATGCTTGGAAATTCATGACACATACATCTGACTCTCTTGTCTTTGGCAGCTTGAAATGTAAAAAATGGTCAAAAATGTATCTTATGCATCCAATATGATAGGGACTAGCTTGGTGTGGGGAGACCACTGGGGCAAGGAGTGCTGGACTAATGCATTTCCAGGTGGAGATTTGTTGTATCGTTCACTGAAATTTATGTTATTTATGTTATAAGAGGGATCTATTTCAGGAACTGTAGGTCTGGGTTGCAGAACTGCTTTAATCTATCACATTCAGCAGAAGCAATTGGCAGGTTGTTATGAAATAGTATCTCACTTTATAGTTAGGAAACTGAAGTGCGGCACTTATACACTGAAGCTGGGATTATATCTGCTGAGGTAGGCAGTGGTGCCAGATTCTGATTAAAGTAGTTGATTAAGCACACCTAAAAGCAGCTTTAATCATTTCACTACCTGCTGTTGAACCCAACTCCATCATTTAATCCAAAACTAGAGAAATCACAAGATTTATTTTACCAGTATGGTCCCTTAGCAAATGAAATTATTTTGCCAGGAGTTCAGTCAAAAACTACAACTATCATTTTCCAGCACCTGGTTCAATGACGACTGCTCTTGATTAGTACAGCAGCTTAAATCGATTTGAGTGGTTTAGTGGTTTAAAGGGAGGATTTAGAAAAAAAAGAACTGTGCAAAGCCCTGAAAGATTCTTAAGCGTTTTGTTGCAGAATAATCCTTAAAGCTTCCATTAATCATCATCTGATGGAGAAGTCTTTCGAGATCTCCTTTGGGAGCGTTTTGGCGACTAGCTTTAGAGAAATTCCCGCCACTGGGAACCTTGCATAGGTAAAATGAACCTCCTAAGCCAATTAATGATTTTTCATGTGGAAAATGATCTGTGCAAAGCTCCTAAATGCTTTAAACAGACTCTTTAGCTCTTGAAAGGTCTAAGAAGAAGCTTCTCTGGACCGTTTCCGGAGTGTGATGCATAAGAGGAAAGAAGTACCTATAAGGGGCAGATGATCCCCAGGACAGGTAGTCATTGGGTCTTGGGGCAGGTCGAGGGACGACTGGCTGTTCCACTGTCACATCGCTGGAGAATGACTTGAGAAGAGAGGAATTCTTACTGGCCAACATAGCTCGCTCATTCCGTCTGAACTTCGCCCGTCTGTTCTGAAACCACACCTGAGGGGGAAGAAGTCACAAATGAGCTGACATGTCCCTTCCAGAGATAATAAGTTCACTGCTACTCAACATGTAGGCAGTCTGCTATTTTTGCTATTACTATAAAATCATGACAGGATACAGACAGCTGTCAGAGGGGCTGGGTCAAAGAAGCTGGTGTGTCCCCATAGAACATGCGTAGTCACCCCTTTTCTATTTATGCACTGGAACAGAGATCTATAATTAATAAAATGCTGTGTTTTCCTGAGCTTGTGAAGCTACCCAAAAACATCAGTTTGAAGTGCAGTTCACTTTTCAGCTCCAGCAGGTCACAATTGTCTCATGTGTCTATCTACATGAACTCCTAATGAACTGCACAAATGCAAACAATCTACAACCTTGAAGATTTTATCCACATCAATACAAACATGACAAAAACAAAGTTTCACAGGATGATGTGTGGCCAACCTGGACGCGGGCTTCAGTGAGGTTGACTCGCCGTGCTAGGTCCTCCCTGACAAAGGCGTCGGGATAGTGTGTGCGCTCAAAGACGCGCTCCAGGGCCTGCAGCTGACTACTGTTGAAGGTCGTCCTGTTCCGGCGCTGCTTCCTCTTTTTCTTTTCGTCGCTGTTCAGGCGCTCATCTGACACAGAGGCACACAAAGTCATCAAGATGGGTGCAACATGGCCATAATCCACTTCAGCAAGGTGATTTGTTGATCTAGAAAGGTTTTATGCTAACTGATACTGAATGTTTTCTTTCTTTCAGGATAAAGTGAGAAGATATGGAAAAACATCAAAATGACACAACAATAACAACAGTCAGGATTTCCAAGATGGATTAGCCAAGCCAACAGTCTGAGCGCAGTATTATAGTTTAAAGAATTCTACATAAAACGTTTTGTTTCTTTGTTCATTTGTTTGAAGTGCCTAAAACTTTTTTAGAGGGGCACTTTTATGAAGGATGTAAGAGTTGGCTTGAAGCTGAGAACAATCTCTAGAACTGAATGGACCTCAGTAGTGGTCCGTGGTCTGAGCCTTGTGTTGATGTTGGTGTTTTCAAGCAATGCACTGACAGTTTTGGCAAGCCTCGATTGTTTTATGAGTCTTTCCTGATCCCATCGATGTTATTAGAGAAAGCACAGATTGCGATAATTAATGAGCAAAGCGCCAGAAGACAAATGATATCAAATCGTGACCACATGTTCGCTTTTTCCCATGATAATCGCAGTCTATACTTCACAATTAAACCTATCAAAAAGGGAATATTTTAAGTAATAAAGCAATATGAACTCGTTAGTTCTATCGAAGGAAAACGAAATTTTGCAATTCATATTGTTTTAAAATAGTCCATATTCACCATATTTCAGGGCGATTTTAGTAGGCCTAAACACCCCAGAGACAAGAGGCGCAGATCAAGATTTTGAGTGTTTCGTTGCTCGATCCAATTTAAGGCTGATTAAATTCACACAGGTAAAATGCAATTGTCATATATCAAATAAGCATATGGAGAAAGGCGTATTCCTGGTGTAATATCTGTGCACCCGCCTACTTTTAGTTTGTAGACCAAGTTAAATAAACGCCAACGTCGCCAAACGCCAACATCTGAAGGGTAAAGCGATACTAAACGGTGAGGAAGCAACAAGTTATTTGGACTATGTGAGGTGGGGGGTGGGGTTTGAAGGACTACGGGTAGGTGTACAGATTCCATAAAGGTAAGTGTCGGAACGCAAGGAGAGGGCGGAGGGGACTGTCATGAGATTGGGGCCGTTCTTTCCAACACTCTCACATCAAACAGTACCAAGATGAGCTCATAAAACTACGCGCTCAGGAATAAGCAGTGACCAATCGATTCGCTGGAAAAACCCCTATAAATGCGCAAGACGGATGGAAGCACACATTCCACCTGAATGTCATTCAGCACCTTACAAGTAACTTAAAACATAATGACTACACTGGTAATTCAACTATTTGTGTAGGCGCTAGCTTTATTGAATGACGTTGCTGTTGCGGTCCGAGAAGGCAATGGTGCTTTTACGTAATCAATTCATCATAGGCTATAACTGTAACACCCAAACTGTCTCCTTTAACTGCTTCTTTCATATGTTAAACATAGCCCATGCATATTTACAAATATGGGTAGAACAATACATTGACTTTCATTTGAAAGGTTTAGGCATATTTTCCGTAGATTTGTGAAACATAACAAATTATGAATAGAGACGGGGTAGGCCTCGCAAGAAAATTTTGAAAATTAAAAATGAATAAGCACAATACGTTGACAAAATTTAGTAGCTTGCGCTTGCCCCTAACAGTATGAATACTACATAAATAAATAACGCACCAATATTAAAACTGCAACATCAGCACACAAAAACAGATCACATGGATAACAATGAACTAGACCTAACTGGCTATTCTAAAATGAGTCAACGTTGCTCTACAATGAAACTTTTAAAAAACGTGTAAATTGTAGGCCTGTTGCAAGTCTCATTTTAATTTGTGTATTAATGGCCTGCTCAACCACAGTGGTAAGACAGGCAAAACAAAAAACGATTGAGCCACCGACCACAAGTCTTTAGTTTATTATTAGACTATATTCTATAACTGCCACGTTTTTAAAAGTCATTGAGTCTAGGTAATTGTTAGTGTTATCGGTCATGTGCGCTGCAACATCTAATAGATAGAAGTGCTCATCTCATCTTATTGGGCCTCCGCAAGACCCTGTGAGTTCGTGGGACATTAGCGTAACACCCAAAACAAATAATGGTAACTAATTTTTGTAGACTTCAGTACAACTTTCATGGCCGACATTTAGTCGATATCTGCTGTCAAAGTGAAGTTAAATTCTCAGTAGTCCATGGTGTGAGTCTGAGGCCTAGACAACATTAGGCTATACCTTATAAACATGGCCCATGTAGGATGGCATTCTCAAAAAATCATTAGTCATTAGTTTATTTATTCTAAAGGATGATTCTAGGATTCTAAGAACGTGAACATGCACACTGGGTCTCGGCCTACTTGACATCAAATGTCAAATACGCGTATCATGACACTGACATTTAGCTCCAAAAAATTAGGCTACCGTTACTGATAATGTTACTGGAGAACTGAAACATTCTATCGTTATCATCGGCGCTGGCAAATCCCCGCATACCATTTCCCAAACTCACTTTCTTGTTGTGCTGTGTCGCTGCCACTCGTTAAACCGGGAGACTCCAACATATTCCGACCCGATTCTCCGGTGTTGTCCTCCGTCTGTGTTCCCACCATTTCACGCGCTTCTTCCAGGTCCAACAGGTGACTTACAGAGAAGTTTTTTTTAGCCTGCAAATGTTCCAGGTTAGCAGTGATCGGACTTTCGTTTCGACAGGGCAGCGTGGCTTGTCTGTCCACTACAGGCGCATAGCTAGAAGTCATGACGCAGACTAAACCGACAAAATTATTATAATTTTTGGTCCAACCAAACTGTATTTCAGCAACAAGACATTCTCACTCTGAGCAGGAAAAAAGAATCCGATTGTAACTTCAGTTGCGACTTCCCAGCATCTTTAGTCCAGTTTGGCGCAAATGTCATAAGCAAGTTTTTGACATTTTCAAACGTATTCTGATGTATTCAGTTCATCGTTCACCGTCCAGATTTACTACAGTTGTTGCTTAAATAGACAAAACTGGGTAGGAACTGAACGTGTCCTCGAAACGGCTCAGCGTGCGTGAGCCTCGCCCGAGTTTGTAATTACGGAATGCACTCGTAAGCTCATTGCGAGCAGAACTCGAGAAGGAGATGTTCGGCTGCGGAAGTGATGAAGTCCGGCAGAGGCGCGTGTTGCGAGAGAGGCCGAACCCTCTGGGCTCTCCTCGCGCCTGAGCTGTTGAACACGCGCGAGCTATTAGGTCCCCTGGGAAGGTAATAGCGATGCATGAAAGTCTCATTACGCGCCTAAGCTTCTGAGCGTCTATTGTCGCTTTACAGGCGGCCTTTCTATACCCACAGAATCCCACCCTCACATCGCACCACTAATAAAACACACATTTTTCACAGTATGGCTCGACTGGGGTCGACCTAATATTTTCTGTATGGGTAAACTGACATTAAGTGGTGACTTACAACTTTGATTACTGACTACCGGCGCAGCACTCACACGGTCAAACAATGTGGAAGTTCATGGCTTAAACTTCACAGGCTAATTTAAACAAACATTCCGAAGTTTTCTTTCCAGCTTTTCATTGTCTTTGTCATTTTATTATTACGATATTATATTAATCTGCTTTAGTCATGAGAGAAAGCACGTGTCAATTTGGCCCACACAATACAGTGATTCCACTGTAGTTCTGACAGGAAATTTCTCACTTGGGTCCAACGGTTTGAGCAACACCCCCATTTCAATCTGCGAAAAGAACCCATTGAAGTCATCAAAGGGCCGCAGATTGAAAACAGATGTGCTCGCTCTCTCTCGTCCTGTGCGTATTTTTAATTAAGGTCGGATTTGGTTGACTTTTGGTCATTACCCTCCTCTCATGCTCTGGCCGTCTCCTGCAGCAATATAAATCTTGACCAGAGTCAATGTCGCTATGTGGCACTAGCAGAAGGTTCTTTGGGCCAGAGGAAGGATAGTTCAACAACTATTGACACAAAAATGCAGACTCAGACTGAAAAAATATTTGATTTCACCACCACGCGTGCAGACGTTTTATTATTTTATTTTACATACTAATATTATAATTTTTTTCAATTTAACACATCAATGCTAGATGGACTGTTTGTAGCTGGGAGAGATGGCCCTCAATTTAGTACGACTCTCCCTTTCAGGTAGGATGTATATGTAAAATAATGTATCAGCAATCGTAGGCCTATTTCGATATACCCACAACTTACTGACTGCTAATCTATCGATGTATGCGTAAACAGTTGTCTCCTCTAAAAGGAAGGACGTCGTCCGTACAATTTCTGTATGCTAACCGATGTTAAAATCAGGAGACACATTTCATCAAGAATCATTTGGCCCATCTAAATATCGAGGAGGGCCTGACACCTTACAGCAGTCCAATTTATCTCGTTCAGTCTCAGTTCAACTCATCAGCGTTGATTTCTTCTGCGTCCCAGTTTAGTTCTATAGCAGGCAAATAATACGGACGTGATCTATATCAATGCCATGTATTAAGCCATGTATAATTACGCATTGTGTGCATAGAACATTTTTTACATAATTTGGAATGGAAGGAATGAATGTTTTTTTTAAATAGTCACTATTTCACAAGACAACTGCAGGAAGTTCTGGTATTCTCCTGATTTTCATGCTATAATATTGTGATAAGCCTATAGAAATTATAAGTATTGAAATGTAAGATTACAAAAACATCAAAGAGTACAGTTCAGAGCTTGACCTGTTAAAGTAAATTGTTTTGAGGGTATTGTGTCTTCACGACTCACACAATCGCATGCTGTAGTTGACTTATTAAAGCCTTACTCTTAACACTTTTGAAATAGTTTAGTATTAATATTATGAAGTCCAGTGTAATAATTCTGAAGCAACTGTGGAGAATTTAAGGATATGTATGGAAAGGCCGTAGGTTGAACAAATGCCATATTATTTTGATATTTAGATAAATAAACCTTCCTGCAACAAATCAGAACGTAACAGTGCATATAACTCGCAACATCTAATAGAATCCCTGCTTCTATGTGAAGACTCAAGAAGACCAAAGACCTACTAAAACATAATGCATTTTATTATTATCATGCTATCATGATGAACTTCTTTATATTTTTGGCACTGTTGCCATTGGTAGTAATGTCACATGTGCATAATTATGTCAACAGGTGATGCCACAGCAGGTTCAATAGGATGGTCAAAGCTTAAATAGATATGTATAGTCACAATCACATGTTTTGCAAATGACAAGTATTACGTTTTACAAACTGCTGTTTTCTGTATTTTTAAGTATTCACATTTTCCTATATTGAAGAAGTATAAGTATTTCAGCTACAAAACCATTGCTAACATAAGAAACCACATTTTAGGCACCTCTTCCCTCTACCCAATTAAATACCAATCAGTCTGCTCTCAACTCAGTCAGAAAAAAAAAATAGTGATTTAAGCTTAGGTGTACTCATCCACACTCTCCTCATATGATCTCCTCATATCCTCTAATGATATGATTACACTTACACAATGTTAGTTTATACCAGAGCCAAATTTCTGTGTTTTTTTTTTGTTGAGGTATTTAACCATACTGATGAAAGTATGTGCTATGAATTTCACCTAATTGCAACCTAACCTAACCTAAACCTAACATGCACCTAATCACTCAAGGGAAGACAGTATATGGCACCGTAGAAATGAAGCCATGAGTGCCTCAGTTTTCATAACAATTTTGTCAATGAAGTATGTCCTAATGTAGCACACACACACACACACACGCCTTGTAAATCTGCCAGTTTACCTTCATTTACTGTCCCATGAGCACACAACGTTTGTCATTCAAAAATACTTACTTAGTTTAATGATATTTCTCAAAATGCATCCAAAGGAATCACATGTAGTTCAACTGATGTAGGTAACATTTTCATGTAATTAAGGTACTTCTAGTGTGCATATAAAGCAAGGTTCTGTCTGCAAACAATAATGTTGAGCATTACTGCCACACAATTGCAATTAAATACTCTATGCCTGCCACAAACCAAAAGTTTCAAAGCCAATGCTTATTAGAAGGGGTCAACATAGTATGTATAAATGAAAATCATCATAAATCATGCATAGCCTACATTTATGAGATATGTATGGTGCAGCATGCTAAATGAATACGTTAAATATATTTTGCATAGAAGTTGTAATGCAAGACCAATTTTGTAATTATATAGTATGATGTTTATTTTCTGTGTGTCATCCAATTGAAATTTACAACAGTCAGGCAGATCTAAAGAAATTACCAAAGGCATTTATCACAGATCAGAAATGGCTTGCTTGTATTCCCAGAGTGATATAATAAGAAAACATGTATGTCAAATGTTAAGAGTCTATTTCAGTTTTACTGCAAATATCAATACCTTGAGGAGTGTGTGTGTGTGTGTGTGTGCATGTGTGTGTGTGGTGTATGTCTGTGTTTGTGTGTGTGTGTTGAAGCACGAAAATGGATTGCGGTGGTCAGCCTTTGACATTGGCAGCATCTGAGAACTGCGTTGTGAACTGTGATTTATGCTCTCTTAAACATTTCCACACTTTTTAGAATGAAAATCAGCAGCCCCCTTTTCAACAGGCGACTCACAAATAATAGCGTTTTGGCGTTTCCGTTTGACCAGGAGAGACGGATGGGTGAGTGACTCTCGGCGGCTCCATCAGGGCTCGACTGACCCGGGGCTCATCCCCACTGATGTGGCCGGCCCACATTCCACCTCTCCCGCAGGGGCCTCACTTGTTGAAAATTGGGCTCATTCTTATATTAACCCTGTGACCTCATGACCCCTGCCGTTCTAAAGCGCTTGGGGACTAATTGATGAGCGCCGCTCGGAGGAATGGGGGAGAGCACGAAAGACCAACACGAGGAAAGGAAAAGCATGGAAGTTGTAGAAGATGGGATGGGAGAACAGGAGAGTGGTCGACGGAGAGGGGAACTAGGTAGGAGTGAGGATGAGTCATTTATTAATGCAGAGAGGCAGGCAATTAAGCCGACTGCTGAGTGTGTTGATACAGAAAGAGGATGGGGGTCAGGGAGGTCGAGAGGGAAGTGAAGGACAGAGGAATAACAGTGAGAGAATCAGAAGGAGAGAGTGTGTGTGTGGGTGTGGGTGTGTGTTTGAGGGAGAAAGACAGAGAGAGAGAGGATGGAGGGCCCTGATCATTCAATTAACTAAATCAACCTTAGGTTCCAATTAAGTATGAGCTTGTTACCTAATATCACAAACAACATACATACTCACTCTTACACACAAACAGTGGGATTGATTGAAAACATCTGAATCCCTCAGTAAGAGGAGGCTTTCCCACCATAAAAATATGATAATAATGTTTTTCACACTGAATACATTATGGTAATACAAGGACAAAAGCCATCTGTTTCTGCCAAATCTTGCAAGTCTAAAAGCATTAAAAGAAAGTGTCAAGGCAATTTGCCTGGAGGAAAGAGACGAGCCAAAATGTTGGTTGAAACAAAAATTTCCATTATTCAAACTCGTATTTTCACTTAACTGTTTTCAACTTACTTCTAAGTCTTGTTTTAATTCATCCATTTCAATGTCAGAGCAACATTATTTATTTTGAACGACATTAATTACACTGCGCTCTTGCCAGCACTACAGTGCAGTGGGTTTTCTTGTCGTTTGAGCTCAGACTGATTTCATAATTGATAAACCACTTTAAATGGTATTCACCCTCGTGCACACATCTGCTGAGAGAAAACTACTGTATTTAAGCACAGAATGTGTGGGAGACTTCACTTTCCCCCGACCACTGAGTGAAGACCGTACCGTACTACAGTATCAATTACAACAGCCTCTGTGAGAGACTAGGACTGTGGATGTGATCTTCTGTAGCTTTATAGGTGGGTTTATGACTTCATGCATTAGTGAGCACAGCTATAAGGTTAATGCTCAGTCTTCTTCCATCAGACTGCATGACTTATGTGGAATAATGAAGCTTTGAATGACACCATTAACTAATATATGCCAATGTATGGGATAATATACAGTAGTCAGGACGTCAGAATGTATAGTGCTATGCTTCACTGGTGAGTGTTCATTTGTGAATGTGTACAGTAGAATGTGTGAGATTTAAACACTGTTTCAAAACTGTTTTGTTTTGACAACTGTCCGAGTCTCCATCAGCAGTGCCTCCACTTCTATATGGCTCATTCATTTTAGCGGCATCAGCCATTTGTACATAAACAAAGAGAAGGAGAGGTAGAGGGCACACATATTTTTCCCTTCCCCCCTGAAAGCGATTCAGATTTGAGCAAAGCATTGCATTTAGGAGCAGTTTGAAAGGTTTCATATTTTCCGCTCTGCGTGTCCCGGACATTTACAGTTGGCATTGCAATATGAGTGGGCCTGAAGGGAGATGCTTTGAAGAGCCTGCGGTGTGGCCACATCTGCACGCAACATGTTCTTGCAGGGAAAGGGGTGGGGTTTGGGGGTTGGGGGTGATGTCACGTGACAATGAACAACATTCCTTAACTCTTTGCAGAATAAATGCATAAAGATTAATTCCCTATCTCAAGTATCAGAACTCACTAGGATATATGGTTGTGTTGGTTTACGCAGGCAAATGAGAATTATGTTGGTTGCATTTCCACTCTCACATCTGTGAAGTTTGGAGACTTTGGAGATTTTGCAAGAGCATTGCCAGTATTTTCTTGTCTAATAAAGTAATGAGCTGAAGTGTTCATGCCAAAAGGAAACTTCAGTGTAGTCTTGCATCACGCTCCAAGCTTAGGTTAGCAATCAGCAAAAAATCCAATCCTTAGCTCAGTTTCCTGGGCCAAAGGTACAACCCAGTATTAAATAGAAAAGGGAGGCTTTGTTCTTCCATAGAGAAATAGAAACAAAACATGGAAACACAAAGTGTTTCTTACCAAAAGGCAGCATATGGAGGAAAGATCATATGCTTCAATCATGAGTATCCATATGGCACTACTGTAATCAGAGGCATTTTAACAGAACTAAAAGACTTTGTAGTAGGCCTATAGTCATATTCCCATACAGGAAAAGGTAAGGAAGTGGTTGTGCTACAGAGAACAGACCCCTCAAAGCAGACAAAGAGATCATAACATTAGTCTTACAGTTTGTCAACTTCATGGCCATGAATGAGTGCCACTTAGCAAGCCATCACAAATGCATGGAGAAACCCATCTGTTAGAGTAAACAAGGACAAGGACTCAAGACATGTCATGGATCTAGGAGAGTCATCAAAAGGCCACATCTTTGACTGTGATAAAGAGCATGGTATTCTAATCTAATGTTGAGTCATCTTGCCACTGTTACAACACCTCTGTTGTTTGAGACTTGCATCTTTCTGACCCTTTTGCTATCTTAGGGATCTGATTTGTTTTAAACTTGAAATTTGATTACTTTTTTTCGAGTGTTCCTAACACTGGAAGAAGTCCAGGATAGTGTGAATAATCCCTTAGGTTCATCCGCTTCTCTCTTTAGTTCTGTACGTGCCTGTGGTTGTGTCTTGTGTTCATATTTTCTTACTAGCTGTTCACCACCAAGGAATAAACACTGTATTAGGGTCACTGTTGATCTGGCAGTTAAATATGGTGAAATGAAACATTCCTATAAACACATAAGTCTATACATACACCTACCTAAATCTACAGACACCCCACACACATTCACACTTACATTCATTAACACACATGCACACACACACTGATATGTTTGAAGTGTTTTTATGTTAATGACTGAACTCAGCAAATGAGCATTTTTTGTGGTGTAGTGTTGTCTATTGATTGGATTTAGGTGACAGTCAAACTCAGTTCAAGGAACTGAGTGATGAAAACGATGCAAAAACCTCTCCCTCTTTTTTGCATGCTGGGTTTGAGAATCGTTCTATGCTACATACAGTATAATTATGTAACAGTAATAATATAGTGGGTAATACAGGGCTGACAGACTGGTCCATTGCCAAGCCATTTCTAGCACTCATAATGCACTGTGTAACTGCACAAAATCACATGTAGGGTTGTTAGGTTGTCGTATATTGCCACAGTCTTACGAGACGTGTATTTTGTCTGAAAATCATGTCAGGTATTTAGTTGTGTTAACACCACAAACTAATAGCCAAAGCCAGTGAGTTTCCTGTCTCTCCCTATAATGACTGAAGAAGGCTAACGACATTTGCTGGAATTCAAATGTCACAACATCAGTTCAGATCCCGTTTACCGCAACGTCTGGTGCACCCCACCCATGGAATTCCCCTTTCGCCTGTCATGTCTGGATATTTAAAGAGGGAGGAAGGTGATGTGGTGGGGTGTGTGTGTGTGTGTGGGGGGGGGCATTGGGGATTTTGGGGGGGGGAGGGGGGGGGCGCTCACACAGATGACTTTTGACAGACCTGAGTGCGTGCCAGGCTGGCGTGGGGATGCACGGCACTGTGGGAGTGTGGACTGAAGCCCCTCCTCTCTCCATACCACCACCCACGATCCATTCAGACCCTCTTTGCTTTCGCCGTATCCATCTGAAAGCAATTTCTTTCCCATGTGTCTTCCAATCGGTTGTTTGGAAACACCAACGATCCTGTCCCCAAACGATCAGACATGCTCTGGGAGGATAGAGAATCGTGGCGTGGCATGGTGTGGAGATGAGTCAGCAGGATGTTACATGATCATTATGAATTCCGGTTCCCACAACCTCTGTCATATCCCATCATTCCCTATTACACAACCTCCATTTTCCCCAGTGTGACCTCCGCATCCAACCATCATGTAGCACTAGTATCATCATAATGTGGCTATTGAAATGTTAGCAAATATATCAGTCATCACAAGATGCATGAATTATATCTAATAATAGTATTTATATACATCTTCCCAATTTAAAAAATCTGTGTAGATTTTTAGATTGATATTTTATAGATAAATATAGATTTTTCTATCTACTGGTATATATATTTCTATATTACATAGCCTCACTGTAACATACGTAGGCTAAAAGTCCTGCATTATGGTCATGCACCACCTACTTGGTAGTGTTCTCTTAGCATCTTGTGACAACCTTTTGTGCCTCCTCTGTTATGTTCTTGATCTCCATCTATTTCTCCCGCCACCCCTGTTCAGCCGTGTTTTATTTATGCCCTATTCCAACTCTCCATGAGTTTCTTTTCTCCTCCAGACAGGCCATCCATCACTGCCAAGCACTTAGAGCTGAGCTGTCACCATAAAACATATATGGATGTGCATGGATGGCGGAACAAAATTAAAATGGCTTTATGTCTTCCATACTGTAATAATCAGATGCTTGTAAAGAAACTAGTTACACTACAGCTCCATGCACTGCAGTCCTCTCTCCTACTAAAATGGCTACACATGTAGCTACATGAAGTGGATGAAAAGTGAGAAATCCATAAACAGTATTTTGAATGGATGTCAAAAAGTCTCTTAAGGGCACTTAGATGTTTCATCCCAGACTGTGGCAGACCCTGCTTTACTGTGCGTGTGAGGCACTTTTAATACAGTGATGTGACGAAGACTGCCACAGTGCTGTGAAGACAATGTGTAAGGCGATTTGTGAAATAAAAGGTGTAGCAGTATATCGCTGGTATTGTTAAGAGTGTTTAAGAAAGGATGTCTGTCGTCTTTGACTCACGATCCTCTCAATTTAAGTCTCCTGTGTCACTAGACTACTTGGTGTTCTAGAGCTCTGGGTTATGTCTGTCATTAGTCACACTTGAAATTTGTGTCTTAAATTAAATGTGTCAATTTTAGTATATTTTTCCAGAGGCATAATGCACACACACACACACACACACACACACACACACACACACACACACACACACACCTATACTATGTGTCCATATCCTCATCCTGGGTTAACCCCCTCAGCCTCCTTAATAGCTTTATAAAGTAAAAAGCATTTAGAGAAAACAGATTCATAAAATCTATTAGACACACTGATTAACCATAATTGTCGTGTCAAACACCACCACTATAAACCCCCCCCCCCCCCCCCATTTGCTGTGTTGGAGTTTGAGGCTGCAGGTCTGATGAGAAGCATATGTTCCGGGTGGGGCATAGGGCACTGCCTCCTACTCGGCAGTTATTAATGGTAGAAACATTTATTCTTCCTCCTCCTGTTCTCCCAATTAACCCCAAAATAGGGAGCTGTTCTCCCCCACTACCCCCAACTCCCTCTCTCTTCCTCTCTCACCATTTCTCCCCCTCTCTTTTCAGTATGCTCACACCGCCACCCCCACCCCACTCGCTCGCTCTCTGACTTCTGCTCTCAGTCCCCCGTGGCCACATCTGTTTCCAGTTTGGGATGTGATAATGTGCGCTGAGCATACTTCACTAATCACGGCCTCAGCTTGAGGATACCCTTAGCTCCAGCCAGCAGGTACCGCAGCCACAGCCATGGCCCCTCTCTCACCCAGTCTCTGATCCAGGGCTCAGGCTGCCCTCCCCCATGGGATCCACTTTTACACTGATATGGATCATTGTCCCTGTCCAACTCTTAACCACAAACACGCAAATGCGCACACACACACAGACATACACACACGTACGTAATTAAGTTAATTTCATTGATGGTGTTTCTAATTCATCTTCTCTGTAGAGTTATTGTTATGCTCTATATTTGCAACCATGTATGATTGAGTTTAATGACTTTCCTTTTCACTCACTAACAGATTTTGCACAGAAAAATGACACCTGTAGCCTTTAGTCTGCTGTGATGGGTTATGGGTCTGAAGCCTTCTCTCTGATCATTGCAGGGCCTCACGTTGTTTCTGTGATTAGCTGTCAAGAGCACTCTGTAAGTTTTTGTTTCCTGGCCTCTTTAAAATGCCTGTCTGCCATGACAGGCCAAAATTGCCTACCAGATGGTCATTAAAAAATGACCCTCGCACACAACAACACACATGATGTAACTTCCAAGCCTGAACTTGACCCCTTACCCACATACATCTTTTGGCGGCATATTAGAATATCCATGGCACGGCTTGCCCTTTTTGGTAGGAAGAAGCAATAGATCAAACAGTCTGCCAGCATAATCACTCTAAGATGTTGGAGAAAGAAAGCAAGGCAGACAGAGAAGAGGCTGGAGATGGATAAGTGGAAAGATGATGAGAGAGAGAGGGAGAGATGGCCAAACATTGCAGGGATGAGGCAACATGAGATAGAGAGAGACAGAAAGAAATACAGAGAGAGAGAGAGAAAGAGAGTGCAATAGAGTGATGGATTGAGAGAAGGATGGAGCTGTGTGAAGGAGAAGCACAAGAGGAGGAGGAGGACCAGAGCTGGAGGGTTGTGTGGTGTGGCAGAGAGAAGATGCCTAAAGGATAGGGTGTGGGGTGGGGTGGGTGGGGGAGGGGGTACTAGTGGGGGCCCCATGCCTTGGCCCCCAGCCGCTGGTAAATAAAGTCCAGGCAGGTGCCAGAGAGTCTAGACATGGCCCAGGGAGCACGGTACCTGATACTCGATCTGGGAGCCGTCTGATTGCACACTGCCCCCTCTTCAGCAAGATCCCGTTTTTTTTCAGGCCTTCCTGTTTAAAGTTAAATCAGCCGACGGTGACCGTGCCCGTGGAGCTCATTTTAAAACATAGGTCTTTTTTTACCCCCTTCCGACTCTCCTTCCTCTTGCTCTCCCTTTCTCTCTTTCCTCCTTTCTTTTGCTCTCCCTCTCTCTCTCACTCACTCTTTTCATTTTCATTTCTGCACACACATACATCTGTCTTTCCTCATTTCCTGTGGCCCTCATCCTACCCTGAGAGTCTGATAGCGGGCTGATGTGATCCTGTGTGTGTGTGTGTCACCCCGCTGTTGGCATGCATCGTCTGAACATAGAAATGAGAAGCACCGATTCATCAAAGACTCATGAATTCATTCTTTAGCCAACAGAAGACCAGAAATGCTAATCCCCCAGCTTTCAGTGGATCTGTTTGTAACCACTGACTATGTTTACATGTGCTTCAGTATCCTGAGGCTTATCCCAGTTTTTATATGTTTGGGATAAAGTGTTTACATGAATGCAGAGAAATCGGGTTATTAATATCCCTGTTTACATGATAAATACTAATATTCCTGTTACTAATTATAGCGTTCTTTGTGATGTTCTACCCGAGGATTCTAAAGAGCGCTGTTTGATTGTCTTGCCGCTTATAAGCATTCCATCTCGTCATATTCTAGAATCTTTCTCCACAACTGTCAGAAATCAGTTCGGAATCAGTTGGAGTACTCAACCTAGCGTATCAGGGCTTATTCGGGATACTGAATTCAGGAAAAGGTGTTTACAAGCACAAATGCAAAGCCGGGATACTTAATATCCCAATTCTATTCGGGATACCTAAATGCATGCTAACGTGACATGTAGTCAATGATGCATCATTAATGTTCATCATTAAGGATGCACAATGTACAACCACAGTAGGCTGTAGTAACTAAATAGCAGAATAATATCCACAATCTGTACAGTAGAATAAAGACATGGAGACTGAACTGATGTGACTGCAGAAAAATCTAGAAGGTGTGGAGACAGGGAGAAGATTGTACCTGGATGTCTTCGTTGGCAGTCCCTCTGCATATAGTTGGTTGATTAGAAGATTCTTCAATGAGAGAAGTGTATGTTTTGCAAGTGTATGTTTTAGGCCTTGGATTAGGTTAACATCTTTCCCTTTGATGTCTGGAGTTGAATATGAGTATGTTCATGGTGAAGTTCCCACTTAGTGAACTGTATCATAGGGGTAGGAAGTTGTGCACACACACACACACACACACACACACGTTATGTGAAAGGTTTAGATTTGTCATAATAAAGGGAATCCATCACCAGCAGGCAGGCCAAGCAGCAGTCAGTGTGAAAGCAGTGGACAGGTAAGGCTTGAATTCTTCAGTCGGTTAAAAGAGCTTGTGGGTTTTCTGGTGCTGAATAATTCATCATGGTGCTAAGTTGACCTTCCATGAGCCCACTCCAGGAAAAAAAAGGCTCTCTGATATTCCTCATATTGCACGTTGTGTGGAGACTGGGCCATTCCCTTAACTGCCCGGCTGTATTGTGTCAAACCCCGCTAGGGCCAAAGCCATCGGCCTGGGTCCCCCCCGCCTCCATCACACGAAATGAAGTCTGAAGAGTTTATTTAGTCTAAACTAATATTAAATGGGAATAAATTAGAATAAATAAACTGTCCGGAGGCTGCAGTGTGTAAAAGTGACAGTGTTCTCTGAGGAGGACAGGCATGAGGCTCAGGTGCTCCAGCTCAGCGTGAGACACTCGTTTAAAAGTCAGCGCACATATACATGTGCTTGGACATGCACTATTGTGCATGCATGCACACACACACACACACACACACACACACACACACACTCATAGGCACGCAGACACACACAGGCAAACACACACTCTCTCTCTCACACACACACACACACACACACACACTTACACACACACACACACATGCAGGATTGGATCTAAAAGAGCTGTTTCATATTCAGTTCTACTTGTCTGGAATAAAACAACTGAGTTATGAGTGGAGAGAAGTCTCCAGAGGTGCCAGGACTAAGCAAACAAGCTAGAATGCCCACACAGTGCAAAGCGCATGCTGTTATAGCACTAGAATCTCCATACCTACACTGCATACTGCTTACCTGCATATAAATATACCTGCATGTATACATACTTTATGGCTACTGAAAAAAAAGAAAAAATTAAGAATGCTCTTAGCTAAACGGAGAAGAATAATTTACACCAGCCATGCAAACTAAAGGTTTTGTAAGGTTAAGTCCAACTTCATGGACCATGTAATCAGGATTATATTGCTCCACAAGTGTGAATTTCATTGAAGAATGATACGTCTTCCAAACAACAGAGCAAAAGAACTTTGGAGAACTTCAGGGTCTATAGTCCGAGAAGGTTCATGTGATTCCTGGTCTCCTGTTTCATTTTACACCCAGCTTCTGACGCTGGGGAATCTAAATCTTTCCACGTAGTTGAATTTTACACAGAATTTTGTTTCTCTTAGAAGTTTCGCTGTTTACCCAGAATTCCCATAGGTGTAACTGGCCCACGGAAGCACACATAAAACATAAGGACCCTAAATGTCTTTATTACTAAATTTAGTCCACTTTATATTCTCCTGAATGTGTGCCTTATATTGTTTCATTTCCAATATACATTTGTACATGAAAGTACATAGAATAGAGGGAGGGGAAGAGAGAGAGAGAGAGAGCTCTTTGTGTAACACACTGGAGACCCTTAGGAGAAGGCTGCAGCATCACTTGGTGCTGGGTGAACTGAATTCCACAGCACAGTACACTGGCCAACTGGTTTGTGGTCATGAATGATTTTAAACTCTACACGCACAAGTGGTCGAGTTTCATCTCAGATGTAGGCAAGCCAGGTGCATGATTCCCCAGTGTTCTTCTTTAGCAAGGAAAATGGCTGGAGGAGTAATCGGGTGGAGGAGACTATAAGCATCGTCATGACTGTGAAAGAACAAATTAAAAGAACTTTTATTTGGGAAAGGAGAGTTCTTGGAAACATCAGACCAGCAGAAATTAACACCCTCTTTGAGAAGGTACACACACACACACACACACACTGGTGGTATCGGTATTCTCCAGCAATTCTCGCCAGTCCAATAATGGTGATCTCATTTGCACTGAAATGCAGTCTGTGTTGGCATGGGATTTAAGAAAATCAAGGCATATACCAGTTTTTTTTTTCAACTTTTGTGTTTTTGTGTTTTTGTTTCTCAGCATCTGGTGTCAGACTGGCATCAGAATCCTAGAGTGTGTTCCAACTATTTTCTTCTTTGTTTTCAGAGCAACTACCTCTTTTCATTGTCAGTGTTTTATTTAATCTGTACTCATTAACTGTTTAAATGTTGACTGTGGCAAATTACAGTCAAAACAATTATTTTTGGAGAGGGTGCAGCAGGGGAGTTGAGGGGTCTGTATCTTTGTTAAAGTTAGTAGACAGAATCTGGGCAACTGTCAGAGATGAGTGCTTTGCTATATCACGGGTTATCCTGTGACCTCCTCTTCTGATATTGGCCAATGACCTTTGACATCTCTCCCACGTGTGTCACCACGCCATGAGATGCATGAGAGGCTTCTGTGGGCAGCTGTTTTTCTCTTCACAGAGGAGGAAGTCTTCAATTGACATTTATTAGCCCGCTTGTTAAACTTGTTAGACTCATTACGCTTGTTTAGCTCGGGAGGCCATGAGCACATGAAAGAGAAAGCAGTGGGACCTGGTCTGTGTCAGTAACAATGGTGTGTGTAGGGGTGCTTGTCCGTGTGTGTGTGTGTGTGTATGTGTGTGTGTGTGTGTGTGTGTAAGTATGTTTAAGTGTGTCTTGGTGTGAGTGTGTGTATGTGTGTTTTGTGTGTGTGTGTGTGTGTGTATTTCTTTCTGCCACAATGAGACTCCCAGTGGCAGGAAGCGATAGTCAAGTATACAGGTTAAAAGTTTATGATCTAGTTCTAGATCTAGATTTGCTTCAAACTACAAACTAAAGAAACATTTTTACCACTCAGTTAGTTAATTACAGTAATAATGCTACCGAAATACTATCTAAACTGAACTCTTAAAAACAGACTTAGAAGTCAAGGTGTGAGACATTGTGCAATAGCATGCACTTATGTGGATATAAGTATGTGTGTGTGTGTGTGCGTGTATATGTCTGCCCTCTGAAGTCCAAGGGGGTCTGGATGATTTATGGTTGTCATAGTAAGAGCAGAAAAGCCCTATGTTTTCCCAGCATAGGGGGGGTGGAGCGGATGTGTGATTAATTCATATTTTCACTAAACGGAGCAGTCAGTCATATGGACCCCAACAGGCCCACAGTTCCACCTGTACGTCACCTCCTCTCCACTTACTCCACAGTTCCCATGGTCTAGACTGTTTGATATCTCACATCTCAGGTCCTCAAATCCTAATATCATCGCTCAGGTTTGCTTAGTTTTTAGCCTTTGAATGTCACTTGTAAGCCTGTTTGTTTGTGTAAGTGGAGTAGCACAGATGTCATTTTCAATAAATGTGTTTATTTTTTATTTTTCTGTCTTGTTTTGCGGTTAGATCTGATGAACGGGTTAGCGGTGGTACCAGTGTTTATTAGATATTTCCATTGATCCTTGTTGAGCATTGCTGGTGAGTTAAGTGGCACAGATCTGTGTCAAGTCACATGACGGACCATTTTCCACTTTACATCTCTCATCACGCTGAAAATAAACACACTTCTTGCTGGTCACATAAGAGAGAGATAAATTAGATTTTTTTAGTTAAAAGAAAACAATATTTATCCAAACAACTCTGCCCACCCCCTCTACACATGCGAAGGGGTCGCCAGAGTGCATCAGGGACCTGTGCTAAGTGCCTCTCATTTGTCTTATTTATTATTAGATGTGGATTTTTGTGGTGGAGAGGGACAGGCTGTGCTCTGAGGCCAACGCTGAAGACTTTGTTTGTTTTGGCTGTAGCTTAGTCAAAGGGACAGAGTGCTGACTGCGACTAGGCTGCCCATACAGCATATGTGCATGTGTGTGTGTGTGTGTGTGTGTGTGTGTATGTATTTGTGTGGGAGCATATATGTGTGTGTGTGGAAGCGCGTGTGTGCGTGTGAGTGTCGTCATTATGATAAATGTCTTTCTAATAAACACTGCTGACTGGACTGTGACTGGTGGTGTGTAGATGCCATCGTGATAAATGTTTAATTTAAGTGGGTCACCCCTTAGGGGTTAAAGCCTAGCCAAATAATCACACAATGTTTCAGCCTTCGCTAAGAGGTCACATGAATCATCAAAGATTTTTTTTAAAACCCAACCAAAAAGCTATAAGTTCGAATAAATGCAAATATTTAGCCACATTTATTCCTAAATTCATAATAAGATTTATCTCGTAAGGTAGTAAAAATCTTGACAGTTTTTTTTCTTTTACCATTCTATACTCTGATGTTTATGATTATCATACTCACACTCATAAGCCAAGAATAAATACATCCAAATCTGGCACAGGGATATGATGTTGCAATAACTCATGACTTATGGCACTAGGCAGTAGTAACTTAGAAGTGTATTGCTGTAGGCTGTAACTCATACAGAAGTTTATAGCAATAGGCAATAATTCAGAGATGCATTGCAGCATGAGAATTTCTAAAGCTTAGGTGGCATGTAAAGTGGAATCTTGTTTTTGTGCATAAAGACTGGTGCAGATTTTGAATATAAACTCATCTGGCCATGAGAGTTTTGATATAGTGTTACCAGAAACGCCTCAAAGCACAATTAGAGATTACCTGCCTCTTGACAAACAGTGTGAGCAAGAGCCTTCTTGTTTACTTCTACTACTGAATGCACATCTTACAAATTTCTGTAAAAAACTGACAATTAGTACTGCATTGTATCTTGTATTGCACACATAAATAGTTGTCTGATTGTTAACAGCTCACAATACATGCAAACACTCTCCACAGTATGACATATAGCTCAGAAAAACAAACTGGTTCTGAAAAAGCCAGAGATCCATGATGGATTCAGTGCAGGGCTCCAGGCCAGGGCGCATAGCGTAACCTGAGCCCTGACAGGAGGGTAGATCAAAGCGCAGCAGCGGCTGGAGGAGTTCGGCCCTGCCGTCGCTTCCTCTGCGCAGCGCCCGCCTGGAGCAGTAAAACAGAGTCTCGTTAAAGAGACTCCTTTTTTTAATAGGAGCCCCCACAACCCCCATCCACCCTAAAACCACACACACCCACACCCCTACCCGCTCCCTGTCCATCCCAGGCCATAACCCCCTAAGCTGCTCGGTTGGTCAGCCAGCCAACCACTCTGCAGGCCAACCAGTCAGCCACCACCAGGAGGGCCCCTCCTCACTCATCACACACTGCCAGTCTTTGTGCCACCGCCCCCCTGGAGCTCCAGCTCCAGCTCCAGCACTGCAGCCCTCCAGGGGACCCGCTGCTGCAGCACATGGCAGCAGCCGCTCTAGGACACTGGGAACACGGACGGGAATTAGCAACAGCCTCCAGCAAAAAAAATGGTAAAACATATTAAAATGTCTGGTAGATTCCAGAAGCAAAATGATGATTTTACTATTGAGTGGCTGTAGTGAATTTTACCGTTTATCTGTCAGAGGCTAGTAGATGTTTACACATTTAGAGAAAGTTAACTTTCAGCCCCTGGCTGGGAAGGCTGTCACCATGCATAGATGGATGGTCCTCGTCACTTTAACAAGCAGGCCCACAGAGGGCAGAGCACAGATCTCCCATCCCCTCATTCACCATGTTGGTCCTCTGTGAGTAGGGTTCTTTGGGGGGGTGTTAAGCCATAACACCTTCCCACTAATCTCTAGAATACTGTGGTTGTGTAGTAAAGTGTATTGGTGGATGCAGTCACAGTGCTGCTGCCAGATGATTTACCTTTCTGGGGGGGGTGTAGTGACTCAGAGGCCTTTCTCACCTGATGAGTGGAATTCATGTTGACAGTCTGGGCAGGCCAATAGGAAAAGCACATATTTCAGCTGTGAGTGGACGGTGGTGGTGAATGGAGGCGGGGGTGGGGTCGCATGTATGCAGGCGTTTGGTGTGCCAGTAACTGATTACTGGAAGCGATTTTAGGCTAAAACCAACATTGGTTCTCAAGGGGGCAAAGCAAACAGCTCATATGTTAAAAGGGCCCTCTGCTGTTAAATGTGCCTTCATAGCAAAGGATGACAGGGCTAGAAAAGATAGAAGGAATGAAAGATTCAGAAAGAGAGACAGAGAGAGAAAGAGGGAGAAAGAGAGAGAGAAAGAGAAAGAGAATCATTTAAAACGTATAACATATTTTAATGCAACGATCCCATTTGTATGAGGAACATGAAGAGAAACTAGTCTTCAATACAGCGGCTTTACCACTGCAATCAAGTCCTGATGCTGTCACATGGTTGAGAGCACCATCTACTGACTAACTATGGAAATGCATAATTTTTCATTGTGAATTACTATAGACCTGTGTGAAAATGGCTGATATTTCCTTTGATTTACAACTATTGTTTGCTGTCTGATATATTATCAATAACCTGAGGTCCCACTATTCTCTTCAGCATGGGTCTGTAAAAATCCCAACCCAAGAAAAAATGACATGTGTGAACACCTAATAACTTGTCGCTTACAGAATAATTCCCTCAGATAGTTACAATCTGAGCATTAAAAAAAATTACACCTACAAGTTTCTCTCCTCAATCAAACAATAAAGATTCTCAGTAAAAGACACCATTTGGATATTTGTGGTTATTTCATTTCAAAGTAATAAGTAATAATACGTAATGTTAGTAATCAATTTGATAATAACTGTATGAATACTGTAGTATGAAAATACAAGCTTTGACTGGTTGCATGACATGTGCTAGAATTGAGTTCCATGTATCAGTCTTGATATTGTGTTTCAATGAATGTCCATCAGTTCCAGGCGGCCCAAGTTGTTTGTTTCTCTGTAGGAGTCCCACAGGGAGAGATTGACTCTAGGTTGATCTGCCATCAGGACAGGGCCGGATGACGTCCTCCACCTCAATCACCTCCACCACCAGATCACGTATGGCCTTCACACAGTCCAAAGGCTGCTCCTCGTCCTCCTTCTCCTCTTTCTGCTCGTCACTTGTGGTGCCAGACAAAGGTGCTGTAGTGCCCCCTGCTGTTGGTTCAGAGGGCACGAGTTCAGTGGAGGTGCTATCCTCCTCAGATGCTCCCTGTCCTTCTCCTGTTCCCTCTGGATCCCCACCACCACCACCACCACCTCCTCCCTCTAGTTCCTCCACACTCCCCTCCACTCCAGGCAGTGCTGTCACAGGAGGAGCAGACGTTGTTGTCACTGTCATTGTCATTGGCTCATCTTTACTGCTCCCTGGTGGCACATTGGAGTCTTCAGCCACAGGGGCCAGCGTGAGAGTTGAGTCATCTTCAGAGAGAGGGACTGCACTTCCGAATGGCACCCCGGCAGGTGGGTTAAGATAGATGGCTCTGTCTGTGCGGACTGTGGTGGAGTCAGCGGTCACCGGATCAGACTCTATCAGAGACGAGAGAGCATCAGGGCTAGACAGTGGCTCAGCAGGCACCTCCTCTTTGAGCTCAGAAGGTAATGAAACAACTTGAATCACACTATCCTGTTCAATGACTTGCTCCTCCTGTTGTTTTGACAGCTCCTCTTCCTCTTTTGCCTGCTCCTGCTCCTTCTCCTTCTCCTCCTCCTTCACTTCCTCTACTAGCTTCTCACTCTGGTCTAACTGGCCCACTGTGTCCTCCCTCTTTTCCTCTGACTCTCCCGTGCTGCTGGTCAGAGGGGAGGGCTTCAGCTCGGGCTGGAAATGGGTGGCGCCCACCTGTTTGGAGGGGCTGGAGGGGGGAGGTGAACGAGGAGGCGGCGTCCGGTTGCCACTCAGGCTACCCTGGCTGATGGCTTGGAGGTCAGCACTGTCCACAAAGAGGTTGTGTTTCTTCTGACTGGCTGCCTCTTTCACAACTGCCGGGACAAAGGAGAACAAACAGGCATGAAACTTACAAAACACTCACACATGACAATGCATTTTATTCACACATGCTGAAAGTTTCAGTAGATTGTACAATTAGGAGAACTGACAGCCTAAATAATATTACAACCCTACATAAGAACTTTAGTAAGTAATAGCCTCTGCCTTTATCTATCCCTTATCTTTTATGTATCTTTAATCTAACTAATGTTTATTACAAGGTATTCACACTGTTATTACAGAGTAATCGTTCAGGGCAGCACCAGATGACCTGTAGACAAACTTCAAAGCATAGGTGCAGCATAGATAACACCATAGAGATAAGATGCAAGCATCCAAGTCCCGGTAGTATGTCTAGAACAGTCCCACAGATTCATATCTATCACTCATCTCATATCGTCTCTGTTTGAATCACCACAGTGAGAATGAATGATGATTGAGGATTACTGACCTTTATTCACTTCAGGAGTGAGAGTCTTCTTTAGAAGGTCCTCATAGACATTCTCCACATTTATGAAGTCAGTGCAATCTGCAAATATGTACTGTTCAAACTTCTCCAACTCCTGAAGAAAAAAAGAGATGATTTAATGTGATGTTATACATCTGAGTAATTATGTTACATACATTTTCTCACACAGAAATATAGCCAGGCTGCAAGTAAATGATGCAAAAATTATTTTTAGAATATCTAATTTATCTCTTTTTACACATGCAGATACACATATAAATTTGAGCTTAAATAAAAAAAATAGGACTATTCTAGGTCTGTGTGAAATGTGTAGCTTGTGAAGTAAATCAAATCCCATACAGGTCTGCACGAGGGGCCCAGGTGTCTCCTCAGCACAGGGAGAGTAATGTCCATGAGTGCCTCCTGAAAGAACTGCTTCCTCACTGTACTACTGTCATAGTCATATTGCTGTAATAAACAAAAAACATGATCAGGGACAATATCCTGATTCCATTAAACTGGTACCAGTAATAACAAACAAATAATGATCAAATTTAGCAGAAATGTATTAAAGATACAGTGAAGATTCTTACAATAAATAATGTTGTTGTTTCTTAAAGAAAGAAAGAAAAGCAGAAAATAATAAAGAAAAATAATTTCTGAACCATATCCTATTTACAAAAGTGATCAAAAATCAATTAAACACTCTGACATCATAATAAAAATCTGTGGAAAAAAATAATAATAATAAATAAAAAATTGTATGGTCTTAATAAATTGATACTCAATCAACTCAATTTCCTTACAAACTGTATGTGTGTTCTAAGGTCCTATAGTGGGCAGAGAAACTCATTGGCATGTTGGAGGTCACTAGTCAAATATTCTATGTTGTACAACGTGTTTTTCAATTTCATTAGTATAGCATCTGTTATGAGGCAAAAGTGTCCTACCACCATGTACAAGAATAGTGTACAATAACTTTAGTTTGACAGTGTGCCTCAGTGGAGCTGGGGTTGTTTTGTGATCAGGTTTAGGTTCTGAGTTCATTATCTTTTCCATCTTGGAATGTTAGAAAGTCAGGAATTATCTAAAGCGCAGATGGATGATAAAAACCAAAGATGTTACTAGCATGGATATTTTAATGGATAATGTTCTTGTTATCTGGTACCTTAACTTACAAGTAGCTTTATTGGATAAATGCAGCCCATTTTTCATCTTGTAATGTACCCTCTACTTTTTACACATTAAAATTTGCAGGTGAAATACTTTCTGACTTTGTCTAACAGGATCTTCAATACCTTAAAAATGTCTTGTGCCAGTCATGTGTTCATGGTCATCTAATCAGCATATGATGCAGTTTTATGACTGCCCTACAACACTGCTCTATTGGTTGTTCCATTTCTCAGCCAGGCAAATCTGAATCTGCAAATATGTACAACAAATTAGCAAGGCTTTCATACTTTGGAATGTGGGTGACCTGGTGCTACAGTCACACTTTTAACACTGCCCTGTACCAGTCTATGCACTGCTAGAAGATAGTTGATATTCTTTGGTTTGTCTCCTTTTGTTGATGCAAGGACAAGCTGATTGGGTCAATACACTTGACTTGACCACTACAAGGTAACTTCAAAATCTATGCAGAAATACACTGAAGTATAAATACATTAGATAGATAGATAAAAAAATGTTTTGCCAGAAAATGCCTTAGGTGATTATTTTAGGTGGTTACAACTTGTATTTTATTAGATTAAAGAAAATGTCTGCATTTTATATCATACTGCTTTACCAATGTCTATTTTTGCTGTTTTAAAATACAATTGTGGTGAGGATGTCATCATAAAAGTGCAAAACCATGATGTAACTTCTGACTCATCATAATGAGTTTCTGAAAGGTGATCAAGTTGAAGTGGAATAACATGTAGGTTGCTAAGAGTCACTGCACTACTTTAAGAATCAAAAGTGAGACCTGGTGCCTTGGGACCAGCATCCCTTAATCAAGTACCTATTTGCGAGGAATAACACAACAGTAGAAAAAATAATATAATATTATAATTATTATTTAATAATGAACATTATTTCAAACGTTTCAAAACATTGATTGTGCTCAAATGCACTAAGAGAGAGCACTAATGTAATCCACAGGCCACGGTGTTGGATCACCTGTGAGTGTGAATAGATTCAAATAAAGAGAAGTTGACAGCCTAATTGTGATAGTGAAAGCTAGCAACCCTGAGTTCAAGGAGCTCTTTCTCTTGCATGGCAACATTGCAACACTAAAGTTTCCCCATATCATCATCCAACACTAAAGCGTATTCACGGTTGACCTCGACGCAGAGGGCACACCGTTGCCTCTATGCCATTCTGAACCTTTCTAAGTTCTGCATCTTGTGGGTCTGCATATGCGTAGCACCACAACACACAGTTTGGAGTAGCATGTCTAGGAATTAATTTGGCATTGTCTTACTTTCATTTTGTAAAAGTCAGAGGGCTCTGTGACACCACCTGGTTGAATCTAATCAAGGTCCAATCATCAAGGTGCAGTAATTAAGCTGCTGATGCACATAGACACCATCAATAGGTGATTATTACCCAGAAAACATTGAGACTTAAATATAATGGCAGCTTATAAGCTCTGCAAAATGAAGGGATTTTCTAAAAGTTTTAATAAAAGAGAAAACATTTTGAGTGCTTTCAAATTCTGTTATGGCTTATATAGCTGATATCGGCAGCAGTCTTAGGCCAACATGTCTTACTAGCCAGGGATCCTTTTAGTTGTTTTCTGCGTTCTTGGTTAAGTAGGTTCGGTGTTTAGTTTGCGCTTTGAGTGGTCTGAGTAAATACTGTATGCTTTAGCTGATTTCAGATTTGTGGCATGACTTATATGTAGAGAAAAGCTGTTGCTTTTACTGGCCACTCAATCAAGAGAATCAGTGTACAGATGAAAAGACAAATACTATTACACAAATACTATTACTAAACCATGTACATCAAATACTTCTGATGCATTTTTAAGGGAGTTTCCATCTGGCATGGGATTTCTACCAGACACTGGAGTGGTTTTGTTTAATGCTCTTTCTTGTCTCCAGATTTTTGTCAGTGTCATGGTCATCTCCTCTAAACTTTGGTCCATGGTTTCATGGCTTGCCCTGTTCTGGAGGATGTTTGGCACCTGCTTATTCATCAGTACTGTCTGGAATTGGTTTTATCTTTTATCTTTTAAGGTACAAAATAGAAAGGTTTGCCATCTACCTGCAATCTGGAAAATGCATCTATATGTTACTGTTACAGAACCTTAGAATTTGTCAGCCCATTTTAAATTATTTTTCTTTTCGTTAGATTGAATATGATAAGCACCAAACAGACATTGTGAAGATGGAGAGTACGAGAACAATGTACTGGTGTGAAGACAATGGGCTGGACAGACAGACTTAAATGTAAGACTACTGTGTCAATAACAATTTCGTTTTTAATTTTAACTTGGAACTGGACTATGGTCCACTTATTTATCTTCTCTTTCAGATTGGTATAGGAGGATGTGGACCATTGAAGATGATCCTTGTGAGAAGTATCATGAATTACTCACAATTAATCCCATTTTTCGGGTGCCACCAACTAGGGTGAATGGAAATGCAATATGTGACTATTTGTATGCATTTCCGCCTGACTAAGAAGGTGTCTGAGAAAATGTTGTTGAATGTTACTTCTGTTATTTCAGGCCATCTCAGTCACCATTAGCACCTTATTCACAGAACCTCTGAAGTACTTTGGCCAGGGGGTCAGTGAATTTCTGATAGCCCTTCTGAAATTCCTGTCTTGCTCGTCACTGGGCTATTATTTCTGGTAATTATTTTATGTATTCAGCTATATAGTCTTCATGAATGTAATGCATTTAATGCTTGCATAATTATTGGATGTAATTGTAGGATTTAGTGTATATAATTTCTTCCTGTATGTGGAGCAGCATACTATACTATACTAACTATACTCAGATTGTCAGTTAGCATTAGCTCTACTCATTATTATCAGCTCTACGCATTATCAGCTCAACTAATGCTTCATGGTGTGAGATTGTCAGCTAAACAACCAAGTCATAATAGCAACCAGCAAGCTGTGGCTGTGGGTTGCTAATAATTGGTATACACAGTAAAAGTCTTTTACTCACTCACTATGCAATGCCTATATATCTATATAAGTGGTGCTAAATCTGATGGTAAAAAATAAACTAGTTACATTTAATTAGTTACATTTAAGATAATTATCTACTATTTATGTCATAGCCTTCCATCTTGAAATATTTTTAGATGTTTGTCAGTACATATCATAGGCAATCTTGGCTGATTCTGTGCCCACTTCAGCTATGCTTATGTGTCACTTCCCTGACTGCCATCAAGCATGTCCTGGCCTACCTATTGAGAGGAGGTCACAGAGACCTGCCACCATCATCAAACAGATCCCAAGTCAATGGCCAGTGTACCCAGTTAGAACAGAATGGAGACACTGGCGAGAATGAGGACATTCACCACCTTGGTGCTGGAGATGCTTTGCTAGCCAGGCAGGATGTGGATCAGGGAGGGTGGACAAGAGGAGGAAGAGGAAGAGGAGCCAGAGGACATGAAAGATATGAGGAAGAGGTCCGTCAAAGGAGACCTGTCAGGCACAGGGGAAACCAGCAGGGGGGTTATGTTGAGATCTTACAGAATGTGTACCACCATTTCAGCGGGCCCAGGACAGGCTGATCTAGGCTATCTGAGTTAGGAGTACAGAGGAGGAGGAAGGAGAAGGGTGGAGGGTGTAACAGTGTTGCCATAGGAGTTGTATAGTTCAGATGCAGAAAGGGTCCAGGCAACTGTTGCAGATGTTTGTACTACAGAGGCTGCAGCTGCTGCAAAAAGGTTATCACAGACAAAAGAGCAGGACTTTGACAAGAAAGAGCAGCCTGTCAATAAGAAAGTCAATGGCAGTGACTCCTACTATTGGGCAAATGACTAAGGGAGATGGAGAGAGGACTAGACCCTCTTACCAACAGAGCAGTGTGTAGGGATGTAATGAAATGCAAATTTAACACCATGACTATTAAATAAATAATAACAATAAAAATTATTGAATGGTTGATAAAAATTGAATATCATCCTGATGTATTGATTTATCAGTTATTGTGAAACCTGTAGCACAGTGTCAACACAGAGCTAACAAAGCAGATCTCTTATGTAAGAGTCAGTATAGGTACCGAAGAGGGTTCTTTAAAGCACCTTGAGACAAGTGTGGATAAATTTAGGCCTTTATACCTTTATTGTGATGGTACAGTAAAGAGTGGCAAAAGGACAGCGGGAAAGAGAAATGAAGTAGGATTGGGAAATGACCTAGACCTAGATGACCTGAGTATAAACACTGCAGTCACTTCATTTGTTTGTCAGAATTAATTTTCTCCTATTGATGGCTGTATTGTTCATCGTACTTGTGTACATGGCACTGTCCATCAACTATACAGAGAGAACAAAAACATAGAAGGGGTGATGGAAGAGGTGAAGGAGATGCTGCTGCATGATGAAATTTTTTTTATATTTTTTAAGTCTAATCTTTAACAGCAGTACTAATCGATGACCTACAGTTTGATAATGACCTGTTACACTCATGGAAGCAGCGCTTTAAGTGGGTCAGTACACAACAGTACAGAGTACTGGCACTTCTCAATTTTAGCCTCTAGCATACCAAGACTTTTTATCACTTAATGATCTGCTGTTACCCACCACCTAATTTACCTGGCAACAGTCAAATAAGGGGAGCACCAGCACTTATTTTTTCCCACTTGAAGCACTGCCTAGCTCCTAGCCTAGCATAAAATCATCAGATATTATTATTTTAATCTAGTGTATTTATTTTTAGATGAGTGGAGAGAGTATTTCAGAACTGGGTATTGCCTCTATAGTGGAGGCCAATAAAATAAGATACTACTACTACTACTACTACTAATAATAATAATCCTACCAGTTGTGTTACTATGACTGCATAGTTTAAAAGTAATCGTGACAAATTTTTTTAAAGAGGTTTTTTTCTGATTACCTTGAGTACTCTCAGCTTGGCTTTTTCCATAACTGAGCCCAGTTGTACAGGGTTGTCTTTCACAGCCGACTGGAGCAGAGACTCAAAGGTGTACATGGCACTGTCCATCAACTATACAGAGAGAACAAAAACATAGAAGGGGTGATGGAAGAGGTGAAGGAGATGCTGCTGCATGATGACCACTAGAGGGTGGTAAATGCAATGGAGTCATTTTTTCCCTAGAAGCATAGTATGGAAAAGTCAGTGTTTTTTGTTTGTTTGTTTGTTTTTGCTGTGTGTACAATAACATGTCTTTTGTACCATGTACATGCCAGGTTTTTGTTTTTGTATTTGTGCATAAATGTTGCATGGTGTGTCAGTAAACTCTCTCAATTTATTAAAATTCCTTAAATCGTACATTTTCCTTTCATTTTTATTCCCCCAGTGGACAAGCACATTAGTCTACCTGTTGCACGTGTCTCTGGGCGCCCTGCACCAGTTTAGTGGTGTTGGTGTAGCTGAAACGTTGTTGGAGCTCCTGGAGCTTCTCATGCAGAACCTCTAGCTTGTGGAAGCTCTCCTCCAGCTCAGCTTTACTGGCCTGCTGGAGGGCCTAGAGAGGCAGTCAAAAGATTTACAGTATACATCTCACAAAATACTATCTAATAATATCTAATAATATAATATAATCTAATGGCATCAAATGTTGTCTATACTGTCCATATATAGTGGACTTTAGTAATCTGTTACTGCTGCTTATACTCACAATTGCATGATTTAGTATTAAAAAATATCAACATTGTGAAGGGTTTCTTCTGTATGCATACATATTGAAACATTTAAGAAAGGTACTACTTTGAAATGAATTGACACATTTAGATTCATCTAATAGTATAGCTCTGCTCAGGATGCATAATGTAGAGGGTGCTGCATAAATGTCCCTGTTATGTCATGCTACGCCCTGTCCCCATTCTGTGACTCACCTGCTGGACCTGCTGGAAAGTCCAGCCCTGACGGACATCCCTGCAGAGTCTCTCTAGCTGCTCCTCGCATAGCTGTCTGACAGCCTGGAAGCCTCCATTCACCGGCTCCAACAGCTCCTCCAGCACTGAGCTCAGGTAGGGGGTGACGTGCTCTGCACACACACTCTGGGCCTCCTCTGACACCATGACTGACACCACAAACACACACACACACACAGATGTAGATACACAGTCAAAAAAAAAATGTACAGCTTTACAGATCTTCTCAAATCCCACAGAAAATGGATTTCAAATTCTCTCAAATTTCACAGAAAATTGACTTTCTCCACATTATCCAATAGCATGGATAATTCATTATTAATTATTGCTGTTAAGTACGTGGCAAAAATGTAAATTATCCATGGAATTGCTAATGACCATTTTGAAATGGCTTCTATATTCCTATAGTCTTGCAAACAATCATAAAATTGTTTAATGTGCATCACAGGCATTCAAAAGACATACATTCACATACACCTAAATACAAGAAAAGACTAGAAAAGTCTATTTCACCTTGAAGTTTGGTTTCTAGGAAGGCCCGAGAGGAGATGATCTGGTCCATGTTGGAGCGCAGCAGTACCCCCTGCTGTTGGGCTGCTGTACTGCACTCCTCCTTCAGGGTCTGCAGTGCCTCCTGTACCTGAAGTAGCACTTGAGAGTGGGCAGCCTCCACTAGCTGACCACAGAAACCACCAGAAATAGGACAAGTTAAACCCAGTGCTAGGGGTATTTAAATTAACACGGTTGTACTGTGATGAAAAGACACAAAGTGTCACAATGCACCATGGTTATTCATAGTTCAAAAATCTACAAATGTCTGTTACAAAATATGTAATTATTCTAGATCTAAAACACACACATCTTCGAGAAAATGTTTAACTAATAATTCAGGGTTGGTTGAGGTACATAGAATGTGAGGACACTGGTTCCGTGTGACTGAAGACATTCTGACTTATTATTTGCATAAAGAGATTTTGATATAACATTTCACATTTAACATTTTTAACAAAAAGGGGGTGGGGTTATCCCAGTCTAAATTGTTTTGAATAGACTGTATGAGTGAATGAGTGTATCAAACCAAATGGTGAGTTGAGTGGTTCATGACACCCCTACCCACAACCGAATTATAACAACTTCACACAGCCAAAAATAATAGTGCAGAGCAACATAGCAGAATTCAGCTAACAACCATACCGCCTTCAAGATCTCAAGACTTTAATGTAACATAGCCTACAACAAGCACTGTATGCTATACCACAGAACACAGAATAACCAGAAAACATGGCCTTCAGACAGTCAGTACATTTACATGCACAAAGAGTCTAAAAGAGTCACTAATAGAGTCACTAAAATGGAATTGTTGCCTTTTAAAATGCATGTAAACACCTTTGACTGAAACTGAACCGAATTGGATTACTCACACACCCAGATAATGTGACTGAAAGTCGAGTACTCCGTCCATGTATACCGCAATCGGACTGTGATTTTGTGTGCATAAAAACACTAAATGGCATTAAAAAAATATTAAATGGAGTGCAACAATATGCAAAATGAATTAAAGGTACAATGGGGCATTTTCACAATCTCTGTGTTTCAAGTCATCTTGAATGCAGCCTGTGCATTCATTTGTATCGCATTTAACACAGTGGGGCTGGCCACATGTGGTACAACATGATCTCCTAGGAGAGCCTATCCTTCACGGAAATAATGTTTTCAATGCAGTTCCTTACTTAACTTGAAGAATAATGCACAGACTGTAAGTTCTATGTGGTTAAATGCTGCAATGACCTCAACTCCAAACAAACCTGCAGAGTGGATTTAAATTTGCTCTCTTGTTCCCCTTAATTTACTCAGCCTGTAAGAATACCACATAAACACCTTTAAACTACAACTAACAAAACACAATCAAGGGAATGGGGAACCCATTTGGAAACCACAAAGAACTTTTCTCTGCTTTTTTTCTTATTCTTATTTAAGTCAAAGCCTCTGGATAGCATGTAAACAATGAGGCTTACAGCCAACCATGTTCTCCTCTTCTCTGCCCTCTTCCCCTTTAGCTGGGGAAGCAGCCCCTTCTGCAGGAAGGGAATAAGGCCCTCCATAACCAGATGTGTGAGGACCTGCAAACACACACACACACATACACACGCACACCAATGCACACCCATCACAGATATACACAGATGAGCAAATACAACACATTCCTGTGTTATATTTCAATGAGGAATCATATAGAACAACATTTGTAGGCTGAGACACATTTTGTTTATCCTTATAATTATTGTGATGCATTGTTATCATACAAATGTTTCTTGCAATATATGAAATATATACTTCCTATACCAAATGTTTTATCAGTAGGCCTGCTTCCTGCAACATAAGCCTCTATGTTGATGCAAAACACAAACCAGAGCACTTCTGAGACATGGGTTTTGCCAAGTAAACAACAAATCTACAACGGTGTAAAGACATTGTTGAATAGTGGAGCTGGACCTGACACCAAGTTCATCATTTTTCTCTGTAGGCAAAGCAACACTGTGGGCCCTACCTGCCGTTATGTGTGGCTGTGTACAGAGTGTGCTCAGATCAGTGTGCGGCTGCTTTGTGGTTTCCTTTGACATCCGCTGCTTGCCCTGCTCTCTAAAAATACCATTCGAAATATCGAATCGAAATGGATAGACCACCTTCTCATCAAGATGAACAGTTTGTTTGTGATGCGTGTATCCCATGTGCACATAAGTCACTGACCTGTGTGTCATCTCCCATGAGCATGTCCCATGATTCATAGTGGCCCTTCTCCTGTCTGTGGAAATGAACGGCGGCCAGGAAGGCCTGTGTCTCGCAAGTGGGTTTGTGCAGACAGTCTAGATGAAGGAGAGACAGACAGGTAAATTAGTGTGAAGTTAGCGAGCACTGGGGATCAATATCTATGTGTGCTTCAGAGATCAAATTCAGAGGGTGAAGGAAAGGGAAAGAGAGAGAGGGAGTGTAAAAGAGAGAGAGAGAGAAATATAATGAGCCAGGAAATGGATCCACCCATTTTGCTGTAAGGGTCCTTCAGACAGATAAAAGCTAGCATAGTCTCAGAGGAACCCTGTATCATTTATCAGATAAAGTGTAGCCCACTCACTACTTATGTCTAAAAGGGTTCAGCATACAACAAAGAATTCTGGGTAAGAGACAATAGTTTGGGCAAGATGCAAACAGGATGACAGGTATTCATCCCATCTATGGTGGTTTTGGTGTTGGGTTTTATTTGGATGAAGTTTAAAGTTTCAACACCCTGCGGCTTCGTGGGTTTTGTGTTTCTTCAAGCAAGATATGATTAGTGTGTAGACTAGTGACTAGACTAGACACATGGTGTAGCACATTCCCAGGCGGATGATGCCAACAACTAGAAATTTCATAATTTCACACTTGCTTGCACGTTCAGACAAACACAAACAAAGATACACACACACAATGTGACAGATCTGTGGCACACCTGTGCCAAAGCAAAATGCAATATGACCTAAACTCAATTTCAATTTTACATGTAAGTTTCCATCCTCAGTAATTGAACGGCCCTGCTATGACCAAAATGTTTAGTGTTCATTAAACATTAGATTGATGGTTAGGAGAAGGTTGTGCAGCAGTTGGCATACGGTAACAGTCCACTACACAAGACAATGCTAAAACAGAGAACTTTCATATGAAAAATCCGCACAGAACACAGAAACCGGAAACACAGACATTATGAGTCAATATAAAGACAGACAAAAATAAAACCATGATTCTGATGACGGATGCCATGACTAAGTGTGGAAAGGAACTGGCGCCTCTGTTCGTTGTCATGGCAGCAGAGGTAAACATCACGTCGGTAAGGTAACCTCAGATACACTGGAAATGCAGTGGGGGGAACCAGCTCGGGGGCAGAGTCCTCCTGTCCATCTGAGTCAACGGTGCAAAATCAACATCAACAACAAAAACGATAACATAGTATATTTACACACTTCAATCAACAAATCTAACATGAGTGTGTGTGTGTGTATGTGTGTGTGTGTGTGTGTGGATGTGTTTGCATGTGTGAGCCAGAAACATTTCTAAAAAAAGTTAATGTTGATAAAGGATGTTGATAAAGATGTCTAACACTTACTGCTCAGGTCTGGAATGGCCTTGTTTACTAAAGCCTCATACGTCTCCCTTAAGGTAACCACAGTGCCTCCAACCAGTACCAACTTTTGACGTGCTGGGGTCCCTTTCTTACACATCTGCAACTCAGTAAATAAAAGCACTTTGATATGGATGAGGATCCCTCTAATGAAAGCAATTAATTAGACAGTGGTTAGTAAACAAAAGAGCATGTTAAAGAATGGTTGTGGTTTTCTAGAATGATGGATGGCTAGATGGATGGTTGATGACAAGATAAGAGAAAGGAGAAATGTTGTTGTGACAACCTCCTGATTGTCGTGGAGCTCCAAGCTGTGGTCTCGGAGAACGGCCCATTTGTCCTTCCACTTCTTGCCATCCTCACACTGTGAGACACTCCCCTCGTAAAGCACCTCATATGCTTCTTCCTGCAGGAATAAAGAATAAAGGCATCACCTTGTGTGTGTGTGTGTTTGTGTGTGAGCATGGCCTTTCTGTTTGAGTTCATCAAGTTCATAGGGTGTGTGTGTGTGTGTGTGTGTGTGTGTCACATGCATGCATACAAGTTCATCACTGTGTGTGTGTCTGTGTGCCTGTGTGAGTGTGAGTGTGTGTGTCTGTGTGAGTGTGAGTGAGTGTGTGTGTGTGTGTGTGTGTGTGTGTGTGTGTGTGTTTTCATTATTCTCACCCTCTGTTTGAGGAGTAGTGCTGGGCTAGTGTTTTGCTGCTCCAGCTCCTCCTGCAGTTTGGAGCAGAGGGCCACACGGTACTGACGCCTGAGGTGAGGACTGAAGCCCTTCAGCTCTGCTTCTGTATGTTCTACACAAACACACACACACACACACACACACACACACACACTGTGTCCAGAACAGGATACCTAACATTGGTTATGGTGTTGTACACCCAAATATTCCACATAACACAATGAAGCAATATTTTACATTACACAACATATCCCTTACACCCCTGCTGACTTGTCCAAAACTGAGTTAATCTGGGTGTTGCCTAAGCTGTTTTATGGTGGTGTGTGTCTAGAGTAGTGCATTAGTTTAACATTTCTAGGAAATTTGACCAAGACGTTTTACAAGATATAGGACCCAGTCCAAGATATAAGGCATTCATCCAACCAATACAAGACTCTTTTGAATAAACCTAAATCAGGGAATGAACTGGTCGCTTGACTTGAAAAGCTTATCCCCACCATGAGACCAGTTTCAGTATTATGATACTAGTATCAAGTCTGCTTTGTTCCTCAAGTTTGGTGAATAGTTGGGAATGTGCTTAGGCTTCAGATAAAAGAGCAAAATTACGCCTGAAATTCATATAGATACGGTAGATTTACAACAGCCATTTACAACAGGAAACATTCAAGCATCTCATCTGTGTGTAGTTTGATCCCCAGCATCTAGAGACGGGGTGGGTTGGGAAACAGCTGCATATCTATGTTTTGAGAAAAGCCTTTAATAACACGATAATGGCTATAATTGGGTATAATTGCCAGGCCATTACAACACAGTCTAACTACAGGATGTGTGCCCAGGGAGGACTGAAAAGCAAGTTGATTTTTACAAGGTCTGGACAACAGTACCAGTGCCATCTAATGCAATGGGAATGAAAGACATGTTTCTCTATTGATGCATATGAATGACGATTACTTTGGATAACATTTAGGCCTACAGTAATAAACAAAATGTAATAGCAGAGTAATAAACATATTATGCAGTTATTACTGCACCATATGGCTTCTGTTGGTGCATGCAAATTTCTGCTCTGTCTAATTCTAAGATGAAAGGGTTAATGCCTTCTCACCACAAATGAGACTGGCAAGGTACTGACATAGTGAGTAGTGAGCTCATTTGCAAATATCTCAATTTTGAGAATTAACAGATGTCCTCATACAATTTTCGTTTCACTGCAAAGCGAACATCTGGCTCTTTCTTTGTCAAATTTCACCACGACTTTGCCTATATGCAATACTCATGATGAGTCTCTGAACTATTAGAATGGAAACTCCCTCAATAAGCCAATAATTTATGACTTCATTTTGTAGTGCATTGTGTCTGATAAAATATACAGACTTTCACCAAGAGGGAGGTTACAGTGGTTACAGAACCACAGAAAAAGGCTCAGATATGCCACAGCCAACAGTGCAACCTGGACAAAGAACCAAAACAGCAGGAAGAATAAATTGAACTCCTTTAAGCTGTCAGCACATTTCTCCCACAAGAAAAGTAGAAAATATGTTTAGGAAAAAATATGAGGCCACACGAACAAGTTTGAGATCGCTCAGCAGACCTCTTTGGTCTGGAAAAGTCATGTGTGTGTGTGTGTGCATGTGTGTATGTGAGAGAGAGAAAGAGAGAGAGAGAGAGAGAGAGAGGATATATATTTAGAGAGAGAGGGATGTCATATGTGTGAACATCTGTGTGCAAAGTATCTCTACTTAGTCTCAGGCAGAGTAGAAATGTCAGAGATCTGTGCTCAACAAAATGATTTCACCATGATGTGAAAGCTCTGCTTTTATCCATGGGATGGGATGTCTGAGTAAGCCTCACAGAAAGGTGCCAAAAGACATTTGAAACCACAAACTCCTACACCGACACTGGACAACAAACCAGACAAACCTGAGGGGCTTTTATGAGAGGACCTGCGCCTGCGTTTATGACTCAGTTCAATTTCATGTTATGCTTCAAAGTCTGCTGCATCTAGTGTCAAAGCCTAGATGCATGCATTCACATCTGGATCAGAAAACACTCTGATTGGTGTGAGTTCAAATGTGTTAAGCAGAAGCTGTATAGTTTTTCGCATGGGTGTGTTAGTGTTTGCCCATTCGTGCTGCATTCGCTGAACTGTTCACTCCCCCTCAACTGCAACTCCAGAGGAGTGTGATGTCATGGGGAGGGCCTCACACCCCACCCCCTCTCCAGAGGCTCTATCCATGATGTCAGACTGTTCCAGAGCTAGGCTCTTGAGATCCCCTCTTGATGTATAGCAGGACTCTCACGAAAGATGCACAGCCTATGATGCTGCTGATGCTATTGGTTTACAGTCCTTAGTGCCACCACCAATGTTTTGAACATCTCAGTGTCTTCATAAATTGGACATGGCAGGTTTACCTTTATCAATTCAAATAACTTTTCATCAGGCTATATCTCTTCTCACTGTCATAGGCCTTTTAGAATATAGTATGTGGGTATACTGATATGCTCAATATCCCCTAAGACTTATAGGCTGCATTAAACAAAATGGCTCAGCATTCATGATGACATAAAAAATCTTTTTGATTTAACAAAACAGGATTTATCTATTTGCATTTTTGGTTAATTTCTTTGGATAATTTCTTTTTATAGCCTGCTTTGTGAAAATAAAGGTGTACTTCAAGCGGTGCATTTTTTTTTCTTTTGTCCTCTGTTTATACCTTTTCAAAACAAGATGTCGCTGAAATACATTGAAATAAAATTAAACAATTTGCGTTCCTAAAATTATAATTTAATTAGGAATTTTGGACACGATAAGGACTTTACTGGCTTCATGTTCTCGGATATTTTCAAACACAGAATTTCAGACACATCGTTCTCTGACAGGCTCATTTCTACAGACACGGCTTATACCAAGACAATGCACGAAAAGTTGTCCAAATGATATCAGTGACTGACCCACGAGCTACGGCGACACGGCAATCAGATAGGCTATCCGTGAACAGAAATAGAAGAAAATCTTGCATTTTATGCACGAATGACCAATAAGCCTACCTCTAATGTGGCTGGATGTAGTTTCATCCAGTTGACTGGAGTTCGATCCACCCATGGCCAGGGGAAACTTCGACCTCTCACAATTCTCTGTTCTATATGTCTGCACAAACGAGTGCGCCTGTTTGGTGGCTGTCATTAAATGATGGGCGTGCAGTCAATCGTGCGCAACCAGATTAGAGAATTTCTTTCACTTGGCTCTTTCGACTTCCTCGAACTTCAGCCTGTAGTATTACGACACGACTTGAGCAATGTCATGTAGGCACAAAAAGTTCAAGATGCATTCACTTCTTTTCTCTTTTTTCTTCTTTAAAAATAATAATATACTAACCTGTTTAACTGTTTAAGTGCTAATGCATCCCCTACTTTAAAGCGAAGCATAGGCTGAGCTGTAATAGGTTACACTTAAATAAAACATTATAAAGATGAAAATTACACTAGGATAAGAATAATAAATTCACACACACTACTTGTTTTAGCTAAGTTTCAACTTTCCTACGTTTCCCATCTTCCACTGCGGGATTTTTGCTCCGCCATATTGAGAGTGCTAGAACGCGCTGGTCTGGAATAGTAGCACCACAACATAGAATTGTAAGTACATAAAAATATAAAATTACGCTAATAATACTGTGTTATTTAAAGTCAGGGGTGAGTCTTATTATCACATTAATGTTTAAGGAAAAGTTAAAGCTACAGTTTATTTTAATTAGTTGTCATGTGGCTTTGAAACCATTGTAGCCTACCTTGTTTGCTTCCTCGAGAATGTATCTGTTAGCCCACTAACGTTAGGTCTCGAGCGAGCTAGTAGGTAGTTAGCTGGCTAATGTTAATGTTGTGCTGTATTTTCTTGACAGCACATCGCCCAAAACGAAGAGCATTTCTCGATTTTTATTCATTTAAACCTCTGTAGTTGACATATCATAGTCTGGCAATGGACGTGTATCAGTTATTTATGGACACTGCGTTTATTGGCTTTGTCGTAAGGTTGGTTGCTAGAACTTGGCTAACACAGCAAGCTAACAACACAAAGAGGAGTGAAAAGTAATGACACATAACCTAACCAAATAGATTGTTCCTCTCCCTCAACTATCTAATGTCAGAGGGATACGTTATTAGCTGATGCGTCAACCGTTACGGTAAAGGGCTATTTACGTTATCTGGTGATGGTACTTGTAACGGGGTTGTATGGCGGACGGGAGACGCGTTCACATTTGGCTTTGATAGCGAGCTGTCTACATGGGATAAATGTACGCGTGTGATTGTTTTGCCTGACAGCGAACATGTGTCGACTGACTCGTTTATCTGGGGGAAAACAGTGTTATGAGATATTTTTAATATTTCCTCGAGGAATAACTGCAGCTTTGCCAGGGACAGAGTTTTTTTGACGGGAACAATGCTGTCCTAACGTTACCTGCGCGCAAGACAAGCGCAGAGGGCACACTCACATGGTTACACTCAAACGGCAGCATAGCACGGGGTTTGTTTATTTGATGTGCTGTTATCAGGACTCGTTATTGCACTCGGCCATGTTAGTTTGTAGAAAGCTGTTCACTTTGTTTTGACGGGTCAACGACTGCGCTGGTGACTCACTAAAATGTTTATTCTTCTACATCTCTTGTGTTTTATTAGAAGACAATTTAAAGTCGTAGCATCTCCTTGTTTTGTTTTAGTCTGACAAAAATAGGTTTCCTTAGTGTCTTAAATGAGTGTATAGTGACTCAAAACTTACCTTTTCTTTCTGTATCAGGTGTTTCTGGTGTAAAGTGACACTAGCCTCTCTTCCCAGCAGTGGAGGATGACTCAAACCGTACAGACCAATGGGGTCCAGCCCCTCAGCAAAACCTGGGAACTCAGTCTGTATGAGCTGCAGAGAACACCACAGGTGATAAACTCACACATACATACACACAAAACTGCCAGAATCACAGCCTTGAATTTACAGAGTTAAGTTGACACTTGAATGCTTTCATTACAGCCATAAAACTCCAGGGAAACAAAGTCGGTTACAAAGATGGGTAACTACTTTAATGGCATCGGAGTACCGGTGAAGGACATGATTTTGGTTCCCTGTTCCCTTTATACTGTTGAATTGAATTGAATTGAATTGTTGCTAGGTAACATGGCATATTCAGAGTTTTTTCAGCTACCGTAACTGACTAGTGCATTAGTTTAAAACATAGGGGGAACACACACTCCTATCAGGGAACTGAATTGAGCGTTTCACCTGCTTACACCTAGAATTGTTGGGCAAATATTTTTGGAACAACAATTCAGATGATCTGGTAATTTTAGACAGCATACTCTTTTAGTTAGCCTTGGGCTTTTTTCCCTATGGTATAGAATGTTTAGTTTTGTGTGTTTAGTGTATCAGATGATAAGCTGTGCCGTGTAATTTCCGTGCAGGAGGCCATCACAGATGGACTGGAGATCGCAGTGTCCCCACGCAGTCTTCACAGCGAGCTGATGTGCCCTATCTGCCTGGACATGCTCAAAAACACCATGACGACTAAGGAGTGCCTGCATCGCTTTTGTGCGGACTGCATCATCACAGCACTTCGTTCCGGGTATGCGTTGATCTACACAAAAGCCACATTCATACACACTCTCAAATGCTAAACATGAAGCATGTAGGCTCATCATGCTTACACCACTACTCCATTACCTGCACTGTTCCCTTATGCCACCTGGGCTACCAACTAAAGATGTGAGGCTCATACATTTTATTATCATTTCACATAAGGAGGAAATAATTAAATGTATCTTATGTGATGTCAGCCTTGGAAGTTGGCAGCCCTTCTTTATGCTTATATGTTCCCAATTCTATGGATGAAAATGTGCTCTTTAAGACTAGCCTAAAGGCCAGTTTACACACTGCACAATTACACCTACCTCTTGTCTCCCCAAATATACTTTTGCCCTTACCTCCCATATAAATATATTTATACCCTGTCCCCAGACCTTTTCACTCCCTCTGACCTTGGTATTTTTAACCTTTGACCTTCTAACATTGTGGCCTTCTGTCTACAGGAACAAGGAGTGTCCCACTTGCCGGAAGAAGCTTGTGTCCAAGCGCTCACTGCGGCCGGACCCTAATTTTGACGCCCTGATCAGCAAGATTTATCCCAGCAGAGACGAGTACGAGGCACACCAGGAGCGCGTGCTCGCCCGTATCAGCAAGCACAACAACCAGCAAGCGCTCAGCCACAGCATTGAGGAGGGCCTCAAGATCCAGGCCATGAACAGGTCACTGACCCACATATGTTTTAAAAAAAAAAAAACAACAAACCGCCTGTATGAAGAGTATGTGTATGTGTGTGGTATATTTGTGGTGAGAAGTATTTCATACAGTTTCTCTCTACTTGACGGTGTGTTTGTGTGTTGGGGGTGAGGGGGGGGTGGTTGGGCATTATTGGGTGAACTGGGGTGTTATTGCCAGGCTCTCCAAGTTCTAGCAGAGTATAATTGATATGCGTGTTTGTGTGTTTCTGTTTTCCGTAGGCTCCAGCGGGGCAAGAAGCACCAGGTGGAGAACGGCAGCGGGGCGGAAGACAACGGCGATAGCTCCCACTGCAGCAACGCCTCAGTCCACAGCAACCAGGAAGCCGGGCCCAGTATCAAGCGCACCAAGACGTCAGACGACTCCGGCCTGGACATGGACAACGCCACAGAGAACGGCGGTGGTGGCGGAGACATGGCACTAGACGGTGCCAGCGAGATCGAGCTGGTGTTCCGCCCACACCCCACGCTCATGGAGAAGGAGGACGCAGCGCAGACCAGGTGAGATGCTTGTCCTGCCGGCTCCCCTTGGTGGTCAAGCTGGGCAAAAACCTCACGCCGCAACCCTTGAATGGTGTTTAAGCCACAAATGCCAGAGATGTTACACTTTCACATGGTAGACTGCAAATTAAAACATGGCTGGTTAAATGAACCAGTTCAATTTGGTTGTCCACCTAGTGTTGTAAAATAAAAATGACCAGACATTCAAAATGTGTTGTGTTACACAGAACCATTCCATTCAACACCAGCTAACATGCCTCAACAGTAAACCCGTGTAGAAGAACAAATGTGTCAAATTGGGTACTCTTGGATCTACAGTTCAGTCTAAGTCACTGGCCAAAGAGCACTGCCTATCACTAATGCTCTGTAGTGTGGAATTCATCCCCAGGTACATAAAGACATCCGGAAACGCCACAGTGGACCACCTGTCCAAGTACCTTGCCGTGCGCCTGGCCTTGGAGGACATGCGGAAGAATGGCGAGGCCAGCCCCATCAACGTGGAGGCTGCCAGCGAGAAACAGTACACTATCTACATCCCCACAGCCAACAGCCAGTTCACAGTGAGTGACTGTCACTATACAGAGTACCTTTCTATCCAGCCTACACATCCAGTGTGATCTCAGATATCCCACTGTTTTCTCCATCATTCTACCGCATGCATAGCCTGAGACAATATTTGTTTCAGGTTTCTTCACCCTGGCCTGACTGTAGTTTATCATGTCTTCCTGCCTTTCTGTTTCTCTTCCTCTTGCTTGCACGCGCGCACACACACACACACACACACACACATACATACATTTAAATGCAATCTGACATATGAACACATTCACATAGAATTTCAGTTCTCTGTAAAGTGTGAATTTTCTCCTCCTCTAGGCGTACATTCAGTAACCTGTCTCTTATGTGTCCCAGGTCCTGAACGGCTCCTTTTCCCTGGAGCTGGTGAGCGAGAAGTACTGGAAAGTGAACAAGCCCATGGAGCTGTACTTCGCTCCTACAAAGGAGCACAAATAAGTCGAGACCAGACGGGTCTGGAAAAGACTGATGCTCTCCCCCATTACCTCCCACATACACTCTCTCTCTCTTTCTCTCTCACTCTCTCTCTCTCTTCCTCTCCCTTTCTTTTTCTCCACCCATCTATCCCCTTCTCTCTGTGTCTCCCCCCTTCCCCAGTGGGTCTCGTTGCCCGTCAGTAACTGTGCTGCTTTGTTTTTTATTGTCTTTTTGTATGGGGGTGGGCGGGACTTAGAGATGTTTTCTGTTTGTTGTTTCGCCTGATCCCCCACCTATCACATGCGTCCGTGGAGACAGCTTCAGGAAGAGAAGCAGATGCGCTCTGTAGAGACGTCTCATCTTGTAAAATATCACCTGCAAGGCCCACAGTAGAGAACTGTATGAAAAACACCAATGATCAACATACTCAATAACGTTTTTTTCTCTCTCTCTCGATGTCTCTCTTCTGTTTGTTTTTTTCCTGGTCAATTTTGGAACTTTGTAGTTTCCACCTGTGTCAACTGTCTTTTACACCAGTCAAGATAAATATAATTCAGTGAAACCTGCAGGTTAATGTCCACCATCTGATCACTGGTCCTGTCCACCGCACATGAGACTGGAGAGGTCTAGGGCCCATGTGTATACCAATGTCTGACTCCTAAACTACACTCCATCCCAAAGGTTGTGCTACCAGGAAGGTTACTGTGATGCTGCAAGACTTACAGAAAACTCTGGAAACAACTCACAGATGTACAATTGCTCTAAAAGATATCGGATTCACAGACACTCGAAAAAGGAAAGACTCATCTTAGCAATTTTTATTATTTTTAAATAGGACACATAGCCGTTGTTTCTGTCGGAAGGAGGGACCTGTTTTTTATATATCTTGATGTTTCGTAAAAATTGCCATTGCAGACATGAGTTCTTTTAGGAGCATGAAATATTTTAGTTTGACATTCTTTACTTAAAAATGAGTTGTTGTTTGGGAAAATGTATACCGCATTATCTGTTTGGAAAATAATAAACAAAGAAAAGGTGTGACAACTGCGTCGGTGAAAGTGAAACTGGACTCGCAGGACATTGTAGCCCAGAGAGTTGGATTAAGAAACATGTAGACTTTCATTCTTGAGTTAAGGGGTTTTCCCCTCTTAGAACTGAAACCTTCAGTATGAGAACCAATTATTCTCTAGCCTGATCTCCAATCAGAAACTACTTGAAGTACATCCTTAGCCCTAGCCAGGAACTCCATTCTTAACCGTGATGCTACATGAATTGTAAATCCTGCACTGATTCTAGTCATAGAACACACACAAGATAAGAAAGTAGACAACTACAGCAAGTTGCTTTGCAGAAAATATTCCTGAACGTATTCAGGTGAATGACAGAGTTCTTAAAATACATACTTGGAATATTCCTCTGAAATACCTGTTTAATAATACCTGTTACAATTTATACTACCAGCAATGTTTTCATGGAACAAATTTAAAATAATTTTTCTAAGGGAAGAAAATGTCCTGTAGATCCATTGGTCGGTGTGTACCAAACAGCTGCATTAGCAGCAATTTATCTGGCAGATGTGATACAGATTGACCTCTGTGCTTGTTGTGTGGTCAGGTTGGCCTTGACCTTTCCAGAAATTACCAACTGACTCTGACCCAGTGTCACATGTCTGCTTTTGCATTACATTTTACATTTACTTTTTCTTTTTCATGCACCATGCACTTTTCATCCTGAGCAGCAGTAGAAGTTGTACTCTTATCAGCTTTTGGCCATCCTGACTAACCATGTTAGAGGTTGGTGCAGAGTAGGGTTGTCACAATACTAGAATTGCAAACTCGATACTGACACACAGACTAATACTCAATACCATGGAAGGCCAAAATTTACGTCCCTTTAGCAGCAGTGTAGCTAGTGAGGGAAGGGGCTGTGTGAAACTGCGTCAACTGTGGGCAAAGACATTGTTGGCATTGCAACTTTTGCAAATGAGTGTCTAATTCAATACTGATTTTTAGTATCAATTAGTATCTGAGTATTGTACTTTTGACAATCCTAGTGCTGATTACCTCTGTTGGAATATAGGATTCATGTAGTTTAAGTTAGTGATCTTAAAATAATCTCCTCCTGAACAGCTTGATCTCTGTAACATTCCTCAGTACTTGTGAAGCAAATGCATTTTTGTAGTAGTTACTTGCTGGTGGTGTCCGTCACATGTTACATGGCATGGACTGGAATCTTTTAAATTATTAAACCCATTTCTTATGTATTTGCCAATTGAGGTTACAGGTCACTAAAAACGCAGGTGTACAGCATGAATGAGTTTGAAATGCGTCATGGGAGTAAGAGACTCACAACTAGTTGACATAATTTTATTTCCCTTTTGGTCCACATCTGCCTCAAGGTCTTTGCATCAGAAGAGTCCCGTGTCTTTGTGACTGACACATAGTGATCAGAGGTCTGGCCTGTGCCTTTATCTTAGGAGTACTACAAAGAACATCTTGTTAAAGATCCCACTTAGTTAACATCTAGCGATCTAGAGATTTTTTACTTTAAAAAGCCTGAGAAACATTAAGACTTATGTATGGCCCCTGTTTGTACTTTTTAACACCTTTAGTTTCCTTTACTTTCCTGAACAAGATCACAAGGATCAAACAATAAAGCTAAAACTCTGATCATTAATTCATAGTCCACGGTGAGGCGAGCCTATTTACAAATAAAAGTCTTCTGTTCAAAACATCACACCAAATCCATAAAGCCCTAATATCACTGTGGAATAAAAATAAGGTCTTGATTATAATTGCGCGTGTACCCTGTTGTATCATGATGATTAAGTTTGGTTGTTGGGTGGGCATTCAAGTGCAGGGAGTTTGGAGGGTGGGTATAGGATCATTTAGGTGGCAGTTTCCTTTGGAAAGAATAAAGTTCACATTCAGTGAGATGCCAGATACTTAAGTACAGACAGTGCTTGTATCAGTGGTACAGAGAGACACTACGGCTCTGGTAGAGGTACATGTAGGCATCACAGAAGAGACGCTTGGCCACGTCATCCATGTCTCTGGGCTGTAGCCGGGCAAGCTCTGCGACGGGCTTCTCCAGGTACTGGCCCACCTTCGGACACAGACGCACCTCTGGGATATTGTAACCATCAACATCCCCTACAAGACAAACACAATGGTAAGAACTGAGGTCAGACACACACACACACATTCATACAAATGCACACATTTCCTGACACTTCCTCACCTCCGACTCTGTCGGACATACTGTCGAAGAAGGCCCAGTCGGTGGTGCTTGGTCCGAACTTGAGGAAGGACACGTAATGGCTGGTGTCTATGCAGAGCACAGCAAACAGCTCCATTGTGTCCCTGGGGGGAGCCGCAGCTTGTGACCAGCCTTCAGGAACAAAGGAAGGAGATGGTTTGTGGGATCTCCGGCTTGGATGAGTGTGCACCTAAAAGACATTATCACATAACCAACACCACCACACGTAGAGAGTCATCAAGACTACAGAACTCATTTCTATCAACATCTTGTTCTATCATAGTATCATATATTTTTATCACTTTGTGTGGCCTTTTAGCCTATTACATTCAAATTATCTTGAGTTAACACCTTGGTTTTGAAGTTGTTTCATAATGACCACTGAGAAAATCCAGATGTTGATAGGTTGTCTAGCTCTAATGTCAGGGCAAAAAAAAGACAAAAACTAAAAAGAAAAAATCTAAACATCTACCTGAGCAAAACATGTCTGGCAGAAGTACTTGAAGCCATTGCTGCTAAAGACAGACTCTTTGAAACACTTGGCACACTCCTCTCTAGCGAGGCCTCCACACAACAGGCACTGCTGAGGGGCTAAAATCAGAACAGAACAGACAACAGACTTACACCAAGATACTGTAGTATCTGACTAGTTACTCAAATAGCGGTAGCATCTAATACTACTTGTACCAGTTATACATACACTGTAATACATTCTGAATAAGTGTGTCTGCCATAAAAAAATGAATTATAAGGGTGTTTGAGGCTCGTTTGCATTTAAGTATGTGTGTTTTTGTGTGTGTGTACCCTCTGACAGAAGGCCAGTGATGTCCAGTTCTAGAGAGGGAATGATCTTTTGAAACATCTTATAGTTTTTCCCAAAGCGAGGCATCTGGAGAATCAGGCAGGAAGGAACCTGAATGGACAGACGGTACGATAAAGGCACCCACAATCAGTACGTAACATTAACTGAATCACCACTTTAAAGAGTAACTTCACCCCATAACTGGAAAGACTGTACAATAAAGGTAGCCACATGGAAAGTTAGTACATAACATTATCTGAATCATCACTTTAAACTGCACCCCATGACCTACTTCATGTTTTTGAAAAAGCCTTCAAAAACACGTAGGAGGGTGGCAGACTAAGGAGGGAATGTAATAGGTGTTACTATCTAGCTAAGCGTGCTATGTTGCACTGCAGATGGGGAGGTAGCCTAGATCTGCCCACCTCTGCTTCTTCTCTAGATCTGCCACTTAGTTGTTTTGCACCATTGCAGGCCTGTTGTTATCATGCTAAGCCCGTCAAATGACTCTCTACAAAGATAGAGCCTTGTGATTGGTCCTACCAAGCCTTGGTAGAAGACCTGCTGGGGCCCCACAGTGCATTGCTAGACTTCCCCGCTGAGCAAAACTATTTGTTACCGCTAAGGTCCATCTAGATTTCTAGGCTACTGGTTTTAGCTAATAACCTGCCAATAATCTGATATTACATACACAGTAAACACTCATGTCTGGTATTTCTCAACCTAAGACTTATGTCTTTAGGTACTTTCATTATGGATACAAATTATGAAACAGTCATTTAAGTATAGGGGCATATGGGCAAAGAAACACGCTTAGAGTAATTTGTATACCCTTACTGGGTAAACAGGCATCTCGGACCCTTAACTAAAATTTTTCACTTTAAGATCATGCTCTCTTGCTTTAAAGGCCCCAAGAACAAACAAACACACTGCACACACACAATAGGCTACTGTATGTAAAGGCCTTACCTCTGCCAGTTTGAGATGGCCACTGTAGAAAGACTGCTCGATCAGCTGCTGGACAGTAGGCAAGATCAGATTGTGCGTCTCATCCAGGAAAATCTGGTAACAGAAACTGCTTTGTATACTGCCCCCAGAACAACTGTGAAAGACAGACAGACAGAAAGAAAGAAAGAAAGAAAGAAAGAAAGATAAAAGAAAAGATTTATTTTCTTTGTCTTCATCTGATGATGTAATGAATCATAACAAAAAGACAGACACATAGAGGAACCAAGGAAGGTAAGACCATTAAGCAATTCTGGACTTACAGTTTGATAGGTGGTTCCAGTGAGAGGATTTTATTCATAATCAGAGACAGAAACTCCTCTGGATCTGTAAGAAGAGGACACTGTTCAAATGCACTCACAGATCATGGCTGCACTTTTAAGCACCTAATACCCTACGAATCATCATCCGAGACAAGACACTGGAAATGATTTAATCAATTTCAAATGTAAACATTTATTTTCCCTATCTCAACAATATACTGTATAGGAGCTGTTATTTATTCTATTTCTATTTGTCCTCTATACCTTTCTCATCTGTGGTAAAGGAGGGACTGTATCCACTCTCCTGCAGCTGTTTACGAAGTTTCATTACACTCTCAGCTTTCACAAAGCCATTTCTACAAAACACACAGCACATGAAGACAAACATAGACATCATTCTTCCAATCAGAATACGACCACTTGATGCAATACAATTTCTTGTTCTTAACGCTGGGTTCACAACAGTGAGCTGATTATGATCTAGTTTTGACACTTCACTTCACGTCAGTTGAGACAGTGCAGCCCACAGCAAAACCTTTTTCAAAAAGTCTCTGTAGAGCCCTTACCTACGTAGCGGGTTGACAATGTCCCGCAACAGTGTCCTCTGGATTGGCTTGTCTTTGGTGTCAGCAGGTTTAAACAGCAGTGAATCAAGCACAGATGAACAGGAAAACAGACTGGGAACCAACAACATTATTCCCAGTTACTAATTGATAATAAAAAGCAATGATAATAATTAGGATATTGAGTTCTGACTTTAGACTAGATGCTTTAAATGGCTTTAAAGGTCTGACCAAAGAAGAGCAGAGTCCATGTAGCAGGAGTTGCAGTGACCTTGAATGCCCTTCATGCGACCCACAAGCAGACCTCTCACATCCTCTGAGTTGATGGGAGGAACGTTGTCTCCCTCTGCACTCTTACCATCACAGCTCAGAGCTGAAAGAAGAGACGCCACCTTCTGTATTTAAGGGCAACTTGACATTTAACAGTTATTATTTAGAGCTGTATATGCAGGTGTGTGTGCAGCAGCAGTTGTGCTGGTCGTACTGGTTTGCTGGGTGGTGGAGTGCTGCTGGGCTGCTGCAGTGCCACTGTCGGGAACATCCAGTGAACAGGAGCTTATCTTCACAAACAAGCCTTGCTTTTCCGGACACTTGAAATAACGAATTCCGTAGATTTCGCCATCACCCACTCCATTTTTTTTATCCTGTTGGGGAAATCGGTAGACAGGGAGGACAGAGATGAGGGAAACTGCACTGCTCAACCACTATAACTTCTCACCTAAAAACACTGTGGCTCATGCAAGTGCCAATATTCAACTAGCCTATCTCCTATTTTTGCATCTCCTAGGCTCAACATACATTTCCTTCACAGTGAAAGGGACATTTTTTTTCTAATCTTAGTACTCTCATCCACTTCTAAATTTCTCTATGACCTGAGAGACAAGCCCAAATAACATAACACTAGAGAACTTAATACAGTGGGTACAAAAAAAAATTCTTGTATTATAGATACAAACTAATATGAGGGAAAATCTGTTTACATCTCTCTTGTATTTGGTCCACAATGTCATATATTAATAACATCTTTAATTTCCCTTTACACACCAGTTCCAGGCCGACTCTGGTTCCTTCACACCCCGGCAGATTTCCTATCCAGCGGACAATCCCTTGAACTGGTCCTTTACCCAGGTGAACTGTCACCCGAGAGTCGAGGGCGATGGAACACTTGTTTTCTTGTCCAGTGTCTACAGAAGTGTCCATGGGTTCCATTTCTAACAACACATCATCCCAAAATTGTCACCACCCACATATCAGAGTAAGTAGGCTATGTTCCACCAAAGTAAAACATTTCTAACAAGTCTAACTTGTTTCTACTTGCAAAAATGTAATGTTAGCTTAGTCACTGAACTTATTGTAAGTGACTAAGTGAAGAGCATTATACAAGCTGTAATTCTTACCTAAGGGATGGTACTCCTCTTTCAGAACACAGGTCAAGGGCACAGTGACTGTTCCACCCTTCTCTCCTTGTTCATCATTGTCCTGAAAAGGAACAGAAAAATCCTCATTGGATCATCTGAATATATTGTAAAAGCATGCTAGAATGAATGACCCAATTATCACCAAATAGGTGGCAAATAGTTCAACCACTATGTAAGCCGTCAGCTACACAGCAGAATGAACAGATGCGCTGTACATTAGGCCTGACAGGCCTGTCAGTCATCAACTGAATAAACCACACAGGATGGTGCTAGGTACCCTATTCACAATATTAAACAATAGAATATGGGTCCTGTCCAGCTCACTCACAGTAGAGATGTACACCACTGTTATGCCATTATCCTCCTGCAGCCCCATCACCATACCACGGCGACCATCCTCTTGATTTTCTGGGAAGAAGACCACCCTGTCTCCTGCCTGCACAGGGGCAGGCTTCACATGAGTGAAGGGGACCCAGATTTCATCAATTCCATTCTGGAGGAGAATGTTCAGATTCCATGGTCAGATTTTCACTAGGACACTTTACAGAATACTAAGAGGCTACAGTGTTTATGCCAACACCAATTTGTCATTTACAACACATTCACATAGTAGACACACCTGTAATTCAACCCTGAAGAATGTGCCAGAGATGCAGTCAGGGTAGCGTCCCCCTTTCCTGCTGCCAATGGATCGAACTACGCCTTGACGCCTCATCCCATTATCATCCACAAAAACAAGGCAACCTTCCTTCAAGTCTGCAGCTGCTTCGAGGGCAGCTTTCTCTAAGAAAGCATCCAGTCTCTCCTCTTCAGTGTCAAGCGCCTGTAAAAATGCTGCCTGTACTGGCGTTAAAGGTTGCAGGCAATCCACTTGCACTCTATGTTCTTGCTGAGATCCCAGCCACTTCACGGGTAACATTTTGGGATTAGACTCCTGATTAACTTCAGATATGTATCGTTTTTCTGTAATATAACATATATCGCCTGGGTGGACATAGTTTGGTACTCCCGGTCCTTTTACAGTGATGATGAACAACAGATCTTGGTTTGGGTCCATGTTGGATCTGAAAGACAGAAGGAGGTGAGGACAGATGACCAGTACGAACAGCACAGTCGACGACTTCACAAAACCACACTCCTCGCACTTTGAACTAAAATCGTTCCAGCCTTCACATACAATGCATACCAAAGTCCTTATGGTGTACAGCTACAGACGTATTATAACGAGTAGTTCCTCATTGACAACAACGAAAGTAATGTTGTTGATCTCAAACAGTTAAGATCTAAACTTCGATATTATTGGAAAACTTTGTCAAATGGATAGGCGTGAAGGTACAACCAATTTAAACATCCGTTTTCACAATGTTATTACCTTAAGAATGATGTAATGCCTTTTTGCTGTTGTAGATTAGTTTTAATAGCCCGGAATCGTAGTAGCAGCAGCAGCGACTTTCATTTTCTCCGTCAGGTGTCCGCCCACACTTGCAGGATGCTTCACCGCAGTCTGAAAAGATCGAAGCTTCTCGTGGAATTCGGGGAATTCCCCATTTTACGAATTTCCATTTGAAAAGAAGAAAAAACACATCTGTCACAACTTCACCAACAACCTCCTACTGATTATTAGTGTGAGAGTCGTCTTGTCTTGTATGATTACAAAAGTTTTGAGGTACACACTATCTACTTTCGTTGACATGCGCCAGCTCAGAAGTTGTGTAGCACGATAATTATGATTGGCTACAATAAGACTACGTCGCAAGCATACCATTGGTCTGTGGCTGATGTCCCAAGTTGTTTTGGCTTCAATAATGGAAGAACGTGAGGCATTAAAGAGGCAGATCGAACTATTGCAGAGTAAGTAAGCTGAAATGTTAACAGCATCGGAAATTAAGTTATGTCATTCCGATGTCTGACATTACAGAGATTCTATCTGTATTCGTGCTTTATGATTATATCGTGTATTGGATGAAGGAAGCATCAGTAACGCAGCTAGCTTACTGAGCTAACTGGATTGCTAACTCAGCTGTCACTTGCAATGTGATGTAATGCTAACCTTTGGGGTGGCCTAGCCAGCTAACACATCTTCGTTACCACATTGTTTTTGTTGTAGGAACAAACCCCAAAATAATAACGACTAACCTAATCTAATCTGTTTTTATTCAGTCTAATGACATTAACTACAATGGGTCATGGTCAAACCATAGGCAACATCTCAAAGACGACCGTTACTTAGCCTCTCAGCCAGGAATATTAATATTAGCTGAACACGCTAACATTGACGTTACGTTATTTCAAACTGACTTCGCTTAGAAACTGTAAATGACAACGCCCCCAACCCCTCAGTGTTAATCTCTTCTCTCTCCCGTTTAAGTCAACGGTATGTCTATGCTAAGTTTAGTTAGCTGATGCACTTTGAAAGAACATGCTTGTGTGCCAATACACTAGCTATGTAGTTACAGTAACTGCCTCACTCTGTTGGAGAATTTATTTGTTCACTTCTGTTTGTTTGTACCACACAGATCTAATCAATAACCACAACAGTAGCCAAACCAATACCCAACAGAATGTTGCTCCCTGGAGTACCAGCAACGGACCCAGTAGGGCTTCTAGCAGTGTACACAGGCCTGGACATCTCTCCAACCTCACTGTCAGTTCTCAACCATATGCCACACGGCCAGCAGGGTCATGGAGGAAAACCTACTCTCTTAACAATAGAAGCACAGCTGGCAGGGCAAAAGGCCCTGCAGCACAACCACAGAAACATATATCCTCACATGTATTTACAGCTCCAAAGACACTGACTGACCCAGCAACAAACACAAACTCTCAGACACCCATATCATACACAGAGAAGGGAGACTCTACACAGATTGTGACCAAAGTGAGTGTCCCTAGTGCCAGAAATCTCCTTCCTTTGTCAAAGACCCCTACCTCAGCTTCAAATCCTCAGATCAAACCTCAGCTCCACCCTTCAGCGAATCCTTGCATAGCTGATGGTGCTCAGACCCGACCATCCTCATCCTCTGTGATTAGCCTCCACACCAGCCTTGCTTCTGCTAGTCGACCCAAAATTGCTCCACCCAGTCAACCAAAAGGACACTCTGCCAAACCAGCTACAACTCCTTTGAAAAAGTCCCAGTACCGCTGGGTGAAGAGTCAAGAGAGTGGCATAAAGGTGCCTGAACCTCTCCAGCAGGCTACTCCTTCCACCACGCCACCACGTCCCCAGCCTGTTTTAAAGCCATCACCAGTTACCCAGGACTCCCCCAAGACTGCCACTGCGCCAGCTTCTTCTAGGTCATCTCCCGTATCCCAGCAGATCTCCTCAAAGAGAGCACCTTGCCCACATACCTCCCAGCGACCCCTCACCTCTGGAGGGCGACCCAAGATTTCCAAATTCACTTGGGTGTCACACTCCACCCTTACCACCTCAGCAGCAGCAGCAGCTAAAGTCAACCGAAAACCCCTGTCCCCTCGCTTGCTTCAAGCCTTGCCGAGCCTGTCTGTGTCAGACGGGGCCAGAGCCCGTAAGGTCAGAACTAAAGGTGGGCCGAACACAGTTGCTGCCTCACAGACTCGCCTCAGCCGCTACAGGTGGAGGGCCGAGGGCGCCACCCCTGCCACGGTCAAAGGCTCGGTCTACCGTTGGACGCCCCAAAAGGAGAGGGGTCTGAAAGGCGGGACGTTCTCACCAAGCAGCATAGCCTCTCCTTGGGGCTTTAAACTCAGAAGCAGAATGAAGATCATCAGGAGGACCCCTAACAGGTGAAGACCTCCAAATGAACATGCGTTTTATAGAGTAGTGCTGTTAATTGAAATGCCTGCCTGTTGTGTTGTTTGTTATTATCATCTGTAGTTCTGGAGATTGTGAATGTGTTTGTGTTTCTGTTGCACTGCCAGTGTCCTTCCACCAAGTGGCAGCACATGCTTGCCAATTGGCACCTTTGGGTTTTCTCAGACAGCACGTATGCAATCTTGATGGCATGTTTCTTTCTCTGGAGTAGACTAACCTCTGCATCCTCCCCAGGCAAACACAGGCGCCTGTGAGGACCCCACCCAGCAGTAGACGAGGAAACCGCGCACTTGTGTCCATCGGCAGGCACAAGCTACGCCTGGCCAGCCCCGGCCGCTCTGCTCCAGCCTCCTACCTCTCAGGTATCCTCTTCCTTCCTTCTGATCTCACTTACCTCCCCACTGTCAGGACTCCCTTAGCCTGTACCGTCAGGTGTTCTGGCCTTGCAGCTGCTGGAGAAAGGGCTGTTATACCATTAACTTTCACTAGAGGGCATTATGAGCTCTGTGTAATTTGGGTTCTCTGTGTGTGTGTACACATCTGTGAGTGTGTTTTGAGTGTGTGATGGAGAGCCAGAGAGAGGGGTGGGGGTGGGCCTGAGTGAATTAATTGTCCAATCTGGCTGTGATGGCTCATGGCCTGATTGCTCTTGCTTTTACTACACAAGCTCCTGATAACTGCTCTCCTATCTGAGCCACTCCGTCTCTCTCTCTCACATTCAATCTCAGTGAACTTTATGGCCATGACTAAAGAGTGTCTGCATTGGTCAAGTGTTTGGATTAAAAGGTGATGATAAACCCATTGATTATACACTGGTGTGTAAGAGCCACTCTCTGTTGCAGTATGGCAAGCATTGTGTGGAAGAGGTGATACTGTATGGATGGCAGTTGAAACAAATGTGTGGTACCTCACAAAAACCCATGCCCCTAGACACACACACACACACACACATACACACACACACATACACACACACACACACCTAAAGGAAGATAGAGAAGGAGACAAAAACACCCAAATAGTTTTTGAGGTTGGAATCTCTGCAATTTGATATGAAGACTGGCTCTGCTCCAGTGTGTGTGTGTCTCTCTACTATGTGCATTTCCTGCATTGCTGTTTCAGCATTGCTGCCGCCCCTTGGAGTCAGAACTCTGACGGTGTGTGTTCACCAAGCGCTGACAATGGTTGTACATGTCAGAAAGATATGTAGTTTTGAACCGAGTCGTTTCTCTTGTCATAAGAAGCAAGACGTTTTTGTGTGTTAGTGCAATCAGTACATTTATACATCCTGCATCCTGTTTCGAATCTTTATTTAGCATCAAAAATAGATTAAGAAGGGTTAAAAGTTCTGAAGTGAATGGATCACTAATGGGCGGAATATGTTTGGGGTCTGGTGAGGGATTCTGCGTAAGTGTCACTCTGGTATGAAGAGACTGGTGATGTGACCAGTTATTAGTCATCCCAGCAGGGGAGGCAGTGCTTAGATTTCACTGGTTTAGTGTGGTGTGTGTGTCGGTGTGGGTGTGTGTGTGTGTTGGGCCTAAAATGGTACAGGGTTTGATACAGTACTGAGGTGTTATGTAAAGTACAGCACAGAGAAGGGCTCTCTTGCATCCCTTCTCTTCTTACTTTTCATTCTCTCTCTTTTACTCTCTCTCTCTATCTCTCTCCCCCCTGCCCCCTGTTTTCCAGCCACTTCCAAGTGTTTTCTTATTCTTGTGGTAATGGGAGCTTGCATTCTCTATTGCAGTCCTTGTTTGTCTTTCTCATTTTGCATTCCTATTTTAACCTTAAAAGCAACTACGTCTTTGCATGTCAATTGGATTGCTGTTGGTGAAACAGGTAATTTTCCAGTCAATCTTATGAGTTACATATTAAGCACACTGGTGGTTAGGCTTTGTACGATGTTTTGTTTTCGAGTTAGTGTTGTGTATACAGACTTTATAGGCCTAAACTGCAGCAGAGAATCAGCATAGATACTTAATACTTGCCAGGTAGCTCTTTGTGATTAGCTTTGAATAAAAAGGTGCTGATGATTGCAGTGGTAAATTTAACAAGGACAACTGTAACATCCTGCACGTCTCTCATAAATGCATCAAAGTCAGATTCTCATAAAATAATTTGACTAATGCTGACCAGACATGTCATTCGTTTTTGTGCTGTGTGTCACACCTGCACTGCATTGCCAAACCTGAGCTTATTTTGATGGAAGTATGTGAGAGGGAGAGTGCGGAGTCTCTCTCTCTCTCTCTCTCTCTCTATATATATATATATATATATGTGTGTGTGTGTGTGTGTGTGTGGCTGGGCTTTTGAACCAGTAGGCCTGCATTTGAGGACATACTTACAACACCAAACCCCAGTGCTCAGAAACAACCACCCAACATGTACCTAAGTCTACAACGAGCAAACTTACATGGCTTTATTTGGTACAACACACACACAAGGACGGACACACACACACACAAGGACGGACACACACACACACAAGGACGGACACACATACACACAAGGACGGACACACATACACACACAAACAGGGACGGACGCACACATATGCTCGTATTACTTAGTTCCTACATCCCTGGGAATCCTGTTACAGTACTTACGAATGGCAGTTTATTTACCCATAATTCCTCACCTCAGAGCAGGCGAAGACCCATTCTAAGACTCCCCTCCCCCCATACGCTCTCTCCTCCTCCAAGTGTTTCCACATGCACCTGCTGTTCACATGCTCCACCATGCTCACACCTCTTTGCATAAACACACACACACCCAGCAGGGATAAGGAGTCGAAGGGTTATCTTTCTTCAGTAAGTCACTCTACTCCATTGCATATTTCATTGCATGGGCATGTCTCTGAGATCTGATTTGTGTGTGTGTGTTTTTCTCTCTTTATTTGTTTTTCAGGGAAGGCTATTCTTCTTTTAGCAGCTGCAGACTACAGTGCCAGTCTGGCTTATGAATCTTGATGGAATATCTCTTTCTCTGTGTGTGTGTGTGTGTCTGTGTGTGTGTGTGTGTGTTTGTGTGTGTGTGTGAGAGGTGCCAGTTTGGGTCCATGTTTGTAAGACAGACGAGTAAACAGACCCTGATATGCAGTCCTCCTCCTCCTCCTCCCCCTAAGCCTGCACCGTGCTAAACACATGTACTGCCAATCACCGCACCCTGTCTCACGCATAGGGTCTACACTTACACACTCAAGCAGCTGCAGGATGCCTCTCAAACACGCGCACACACACACACACACACACACAGTCATATACACACTTGTCTCTTATTTGCCCCTTCCCTCTGGGGCATCATAATGTTGAAGCATTTATTGCCACAGCGACAGCATGAAGGCACTTGAGCCTCTCTCTCTCTCCGTTGTTAATGAGTTGAAGTCTAATTGTAAACTGTAATGACCCCAACCAAACCCTAGCTCTTCGCACCGAACGCTAAACCTGTGCCCTTAAACCAGCACTTACGACTCAACACCAGAAACCTGCTCATATATTAGCCAAAGCCAGTGCTTGAAGTCATAATCCCTTCTCAGTTATGTGAACCCTCATCCTCAACCTTAGCATTAACCTCATCACATCACTCACATTAAAGTCATTAGTGCTCTGTTATGTTTCAGTACTTGGTTTTGATAGAGCATTTTGGGCTAAATTGGATTAGCCCCAGGCTAAACCTGGAATAAACTGTCATTTGTTATCATGTCATTGTCTGCTAGTTAGCTAAATATTAAAGTATAGGCTAGTGAGCAAGCATGCCAAATTAAGTTATCTGTAGCCTCCGAAAGCAGGCTAACCTGTTAAGATAAATTGCTAGAATGTAGCCTATGTGCTGTGTGTTGCAGCATGTCATAAACAGGAATATACAATTTTACTTGAAAGCATCTTTCAAGTATAGAAATTGATGTCCCGCTATAGTTCTCATCAATGAAATAGCAATACACTTAAATTCAAGGCCATGCTGAAATTCAGAGCCCCAGCCGTTCCCACCCAACGCCCCAACTGCCTGTTAGAACACCTGACTCCCAAACACCAGCTGCTTCAGGTTGGCAACACAAACAGACAAGCAGCTTGGCAACCATCTCTGTCTCTCTCTCTCTATCTCTCACTCACTCACATACACACACACACACACACTCTCACACAAAAACTCACACACTTGTTCACTCATACTCTCTCTCTCTGTCACTTGCTCACTTTCACTGTCTTTCTCCGTCTTCCTGTCTCTCTCTCCCTCCACATACGCACATGCACACATACACACACACACACACGTAAACACACATGCGTCTGTGGAGCGAAATCCATCTCCTTTTCTGGTTTGTTTATTTTAGTTTGCTTTTTTGCATCAGTCGCTGCTTCACACCTCCTTCAGTTTCTGCCACTTCTGTTCACACCAGGGCCTATCCCTCTCCCTCTCCTCATCTCGGCCCTTCCTTGTGTATCTCAATTGCTTTCCTCTGCTTTCACCTCTTTCTCTTTCACCTTCACTACTTTTTCAAGCCATCTGAATTTATTCAAACTTTTGTTTTTTAAACTGTCCCCCCCATGTAATGAAAGAATTTGTATTGATCCGTTTGACTGGTTGCACGTTTAGCATCATTTTTCAATAACAGATGACACTTAATGACTCAAAAAAGGCGACTTCTTCAGTCTAGCTCACCAAAGCTGTTTGGTGTCAATGATGGGCACTACTCTCTCCAGCAATAGTCTGTGTGCCATCAAAATAATCCCCGATATTTCAAGTAGGCGTGGGAGTCAAGAATCAGGAATCGATAAGTACGGAGAATCTATTCACTAGAATCATAATCCCCGACATTATCAATTCCTGTTATTGGTGCAGGTATGTTTTCCAGACCATGGTCAGTAGGTCTTTCTGAATGCAATATTGCAATATACAACACAGTCCATTTCTACATGGTTTAGATTAGGGTAAAATAGAGGTCTGAATGCAATACTGAAATCATGTATAGACTACTTTCAGTACAGCAATAGAATTGATAGAGAATTGAATGAAGAATTGGACCAATAAGCAAAATAGAGAATCATCAATATTGATAAAATCCTATAAATTCAAGGCAAAAACGTATTTATGTTGTTTCAATGTAACATCATTAAAAAATAGCAAGATAGTTGTTGTGTGTTCCAAGTTCATATTCAGTTGCAGCTGTCATTGATTGGATTGAGATGGAGTTTGGTTGTTGTGGCTTCAGTCATTATCATGGTATGGGGTCTGTGACGCACTTGGCCAGAACTTTCTCCACATGGATCAGCTGCTGTTATAGAAACTAAAGCACTACTTAAATAACATCATCGAGTTCAAGGCTATAGCTCACTCCCTCACACTCAAGAGCATCTTGTACAGAAGGTGTGTGTGTGTGCGTGTGTGTGTGTGTGCACAAGAAATGTCTGTGTGTCTATGAATGTGTGTATGTATGTATGTATGTATGTATGCGTGCATGTATATGTGTGAAAGCATTGCGTGAATAAAAGACATTGAGACATATGTGTTGACGGATGTAATCTACACCCCTTAAGCCTGAAATATTAGAGACTCTTGGCTGTTTTTATTTTTTGTAGAGTTAGTGGGAGGTGAAGGGGAAGGGTTGTTGGGGGTGGGGATGGGTTCATATATCCACGGGGCTCTTTGTCATTCCCAGGACCCAAATAAATCAGAAATTTTAAGCAGGCCGTGCCACCTCATTCTTTAAAAACACATGCTACCGGCTAGGTCCGGCTCTCTTCTGGGCACACACAGACCCATATATGCTGCAGAGTAGACACACATCTGCCGTTGTGATTGATCGTATACAGGGCGAAGTGAGAGTACCTTTAAAAAGATTAGATCCATGCTAAGCCCTTTTGGCTGTTTTGATAACCTATAAATGGCCTCTGGAAGGTGTGGAGCCTTGTGTTAGTTTGCTAATGAGACCCTGGGTTAAGATTTCCCCCCAAACAGTTTACATTATCAGCTTTCATATCAGTCCTGGTTTGTGCAATTCTGGGCTGTTCTAGAACACTCTCACCGTCTGCAGCCCCTGTAGCCATTGTGCACTCCAGCTTATTGGAAATCCTCTTGTGGATCCTCTCTCGTGAATTGAGCTTTCTTTTCATGTGAACACACTTCAGCTATCAACAGATTCAATGCCAAAATGGGTCTTTCTGTTGCCATGCTTGTGCTAGCAAGAAATAGCTTGGTGCAGATTAGAGATTGCTGCAGAACTGCTTCACCATGTCTGAGGTTCTTTTGCTTACCAATTAGCCTCAGTGCTTCTGTGCTCTGGTAGAAGGCTAAGTATGAAAAATGTTTTCAAAAGCCATTGCTCGTCACTTGCACTGCCTGTTGAACTAGACCTACACAACTGTACTGCCCATCCGACTCTTGTGATGGCACAAACCACCAACTGTGAGAAATCTCAGCTTTCGGGGAGAGCTCAACTCTGACCTCTTTTCACTCCTCACCTCTGACCCCTGGCAGTGGCTGGCTATAACATTGCCCTTGGGGTCAAAGGTCGCATTTAGCGTTTAGCTTCAGGGGTCCGCTTGTGTAACTTCTCCATTTGGACCCAAGTCGTCACCACCACTGATCACCACTTGAGCCCCAGCTATATTTATATCTTCTCCTCCTCTCTCACTCTCTCTCTCTCTCTCTCTCTCTCTCACTGTCACTCTCTCTCTTTTTCTCTTCTTCTCTTACCCCCACCCTTCAGAGGGAGTGATGAAACTCGCCTAATTAACTGACAGCCTGTTGGTCCTGCAGGAAGAGAGAAGATAGAGAGAGGGGGGTCTTTCGGGATTGGAATGGGGTGGGTGGCTGTTTGTGGGGCCGTCCAGGGGCCAGAGTAACCCTCTACCCCACCCCACCCCACCCCGCCGTGGCCCCACTACCCAGTCGTCCCACCTGGCCCCTGGCCTGCATCGGGACGGAAACCCAAGCCTCCGCTCTGCTCCCTCCCAACTTTCCATGGCTGCCTATGTGACCAGCCACTCAAGCTGCCTGCCAGAAATACTATTCTGGGAGGAAGGAGTTATCCAACTCCTCTTTCTCACTGTCACTCCAGCCTGTTGATTTCTGTGCTCTCTCTCTCTCTCTCTCTCTCTCTCTGTCCCCCTTCTCTCCATTTTTCTTGCCCACTGCCTCCATTCTTCCTTTTTTCCCTTTTCTCACCACAGTTCCCTCTCTCCTTCTCTCCTCTTGATGCTTGTCTTTCTCCCCTTCCCTCCTTCTCTCTCTTTCTCCCTCCACTTCTCTCCATAATGTGTTCAATCCCCTGTGCCTCTCTCCTATCTCCTCAGGGAGCAGTTAATTTTTCTGCAGGGGCTCTTCTGGCCCGCCAGGCATTTCAATCCTCTAGCCACACACACACACACACAGAAAGAGACAGACAGACTCAACCCCCCAACCCCCCCACACACTCACACACACACACACGTAAACTCACAAACAAACTGTCCAGACGCCTCTGCCAGGCCCCACAGGTGCCTCCTCAAATTAACCCCCGGGCCGACCACCTGCTGTGGTGTGGTGTGCACTACAGGCCTACAGTGGCAGGACTGGGTCAGGCTTTAGAGACGGAGCAGGACAGTCTCAGAACTGAACCGGAACTTTAGACTCATCACTTCACACAGCCAAGGAATAACTGCAACTGTAATACTGTTGTAAATATCACTGTAGATCATTTGACTATAAAACTCTAAATTATTTGAATATCGGTGTTGACGCCACCTAAAAAATCTCTGTATCCACACACTGCAACTTCAGTCAACACATAAGAAACATTCTTATTGGACGTCACCCTTAGAGCAGTTGTGTGAATAATGACATCACTGACAGCAACCCAGAGTCTGTCAAGGTCTGGCCTTAAAGTACAAATGTTTCTGTTTCTGCACGGCTTTTCTTATCACTGGTCAGCATTCATGGCTCAGTTTGTTATGGTTAGAGTTGCTGTTATGGTGGCTGGCAATGTGGTTGGTCCTTTCGTTTCGATTTCTATGAAGGGGCCATTTGTAGGTATACTGTCTGTGCCACGGATTTCTCTGAATTACCGTTAGCATTCATGACATGCCATCACCCCTCTCTCCCCTATCCTCTGTGTGTGTGTGTGTGTGTGTGTGTGTGTAATTATGTTTGTGTAATTATGGATGATTGTTTGCGTTTGTCAGCGTGTGCTCTGCCCCGTTAAAGTGCTTTAAGATAACTGCTAATCCTTCTGTGGCAGTATCGATCAGGCGCCCTGAATAATTAATGCCTAACGGATTTAATTAGTGAGATTTGCTCCGACGGACGGCAAAGGAATGGAGTTGTAACCTGAGGGAGGGGTAAAATCCTGCTCCCGACACACAGAAAAGCATGCAGACAAACACAAATACACACACACACTCAAACTCCCTCCCTCTCATACCACACCACCAGCACACACACAGACACACACACACACACACACACATGAACTTGCTGTACATGTGAAACACCAGTGCACACAAAACTTAAAAATTAACAGAACACACGGAAAAGCAAACAACATAAACATGTGAAGCAAGCATGCATGTATGTATGCTCTCTCTCTCTCTCTTCCTCTCTCTTTCTTTCCGTGTACGCATACACACAAATGCACAAGGAAACACATTGTTTGGCAAGTCATCAGGGGCCCATTCAATTCACTTCTCTGTCTTAATGTCTCAGTGTGCCTGTGTGGTTATGCTCCCCTGCCGCTTGTGATCTGTTAGCAGCGGTGGGAGGTCGGGTCATCCAGCGGTCCTGGGGTCCTGGAGGATTGCTGGGATTACAGCACCGTCTCGTTTCACCATGTTCCAGGCGCTCACGCCTGATTGGGCTATTTTTACACTTATATCCCATATCGCACATCACATCTCCCGCATCACACGTACTCTCAAGCACACAGACATACACACTCTCTCTCTCTCTCTCTCTCTCTCTCTCTCAGGCACACATACACACCAACATATATGTATTCTGTGCCATGGAGTTCAGCCAGTAGTTCTTTCCTCTGTCAGTCTCCATGTCCCTCATTCTCAGTCTTTGGCCATGTTAGGAATCAGTTTCAGTTGCGGTGTTGATCAAATCAGTGAAAGTCAACTGCTGTTGTTTTTGTTTTGTAGTGCCTCCCTTTAGCCTACAGATGGAGCTCACGAGTGAAGTGGTGGTCTATGCATGGAAGCCACTGGAGGCCTTCTGCAGTGCAGTACACAATCAGGGAAACCTGAGGGGACCCTGTTTAGCATGGTGATAGCATCCTTCTCTGTCCACATACGTGTGATTCTGTAAGAATAATTGCATGTGAAGATGCATATTAACTGCAGCTTCCCAAAATATTTTATTTTAAAGGGATATGCCACCATTTAAGGAAATTTGAGTTTTACCTTTCTCCAGTTCATCTAGCCAGCCTGCACTTTTAGCTCCACCCTAGAATAGCTCATTGCATCAGATAAGACCATTAGCATCTTCCCTATTAGCATCTTGGCTATTAGCATCTTGCTCAAAACTGACTAAGATACTTTTCTTAATTAAAACCTGAATTTGCAAAGTTGCAAAGTATATTAAGACCAATGAAAAAGGACACATGGCAATTTTCTAAGCTGATATGACATGGAACTAGCCTAGAAATCTAGACGCACCCTAGCGGTAGCAAATAGTTTTGCACAGCGGGTACGTCTAGCCACATACCACAAGGTCTGACCAAGCCTGACCAACGCTCTATCTTTGTGGAGAGTCGTTTGGCGTGCTTAGGAATATAACAACAGGGCTGTCAATAGCGGTCAAGGAATAGCGGTCATTTGAATAGGCTTCGGAGGAGTTAGACTTCAGCTTATATTTCAGCGCTATCCAGAAAGACAACCTCTAATTTCACTACCTAGGAACGAGCCCAGTCTATCGGTTGTACCCAGACTATACATTTATGTTATAGGAGGGCTTGTCAGGCTAACATGGAACTACACTCTCATTCCAACGTAATAATCATGGAACTTTGCAAACTACCATGAGATCAGTGGCTTGCATGCTTGACTTGGAACAAGGAGGGTCTGTTTTCAGATGTGGTAGCACATTTTCTTGATTACAAATTTTTTTGATTTTTAAACACTAAACACTGCATGCTGCCAGACATACATATGTACACATGCACACACACATTGTCATGCTCACATACACATGAGAACCCATGCTGTATGCACACAGACCCTTAAAATAAGATAGATGGCAGCAGGCATTTCCCTGGTGAGGTGTGCGATGGTCAGTTTGTCTGATGTCAGGTGTATTTGGTTTCCAGGGGCCTTTGGAAAGACGAGGTGAGAGGAAATATCGATTTCTAGGTTTTTATCCCTATTTAACACCCCCCCCCCCACACACACACACACACGTACACACAACACACACACTCACACTCACACACACGCGCACATACACACACACACACACCGTATTTTTTTTTTGTGACTCATACGTGTGTATTTGCCTTTGCAACTGTGCAGTCACAGTCATCAGTCACAACTTGCTGTGTGTGATCTCTGTGCACGTGCGGGGATGTTCACATGCTATTTTTTTAAACCATGTAACTCTGTCAGGACGTAATGTGCTGGCCCAATAATGTCAGTGGTTGAATTATATGTGTGTGTTTGTGTGTGTGTGTGTGTGTGTGTATGGCCAAGACCTGCAGTATGCTCAATGCAGAGGAGCAACCGACGCTATTTTAGGGTGCAAATTACACCCTCCTTTGGGGTGGGGGTGGTGGTTGCAATTGCTGTCCGTCCACCCCTGTCCCAGATCCCCTTTCATGGCACTCTGCTCCGACACACCTGAGGTGACACCTCTCCAGTTTCCACGGCGATGGGAGCCCTGGCACTAACATGATGTGGCACATCTTTTCCATAACTGCCTCTTATGACCTAACCCCCCCCCTTCTTTCACATGGACTACGAAGTGCCTCTTTATAAACCTCACTACATTACCTGATTGCAATTTAGTGCCAGAAGCACTGTCTGAAAAATGGCCCGTGGGAGATAGCCTCTGTGTTAGTGCAGGAATGCCAGACATCCTTATTGTGCTGTCCATGTTGACCTGGGAGAGCCAGGGAGCCTGCCAGTTCATTAGTTAACAGGTTAGAGTACTACACCCGTAACTCAGCCTGATCATATGGGCAACTGAAGTAGATCATGCAGCAGGATTCTTGGTGGTGACGTGATGAGGGGGGATCTGGTGTGGTTGGCAGATGGTGTAGTGTAGAGGTGGGTAAAGTAGAGCTGGGTGATAAAGAAATTTTATCGACTAATTTGAGTTTGTCATTTAGGGTGATTTATTTGTATGGAAATTGTTTTTCTCTTAAACTTCTGCCACAGACACCATAGACCATTTCTTAGGAGTGTAAGTGAAGAAGTGTTAAACATTGCCCAGAGCTTACAGAATTCTGACTTGTTTCTGTTGAAACAGACATAACTTTGCTAAATTTAAGATCTGATTTGTTTCTGAAAGGCCGACTTTAAAAAACTGTTGAAAGAAGCAATATATTTTTCTGGGTAGTTCTCCCTAGTCCCATTCTGGAAGTGGTAAAATGAAGCCTCCCATAGTGGGTGCTGAAGCCTAGTCTAGCCTACTGTGGTTCTGCCTTGCTGGCCAGCCCGTGGTCACTCAGTCGCGTCACTCACCCAATCAATCAATCAGCCACTGTACTCCGGGCCCAAGAAAGGGGATCACCTGATCCTACACTAACTCTGTGGGGTGTGGGGGTGGAAATGGGGGGGTGCAGCGTTATGAAGTGAGTGGGGGTCCATTTCTTGGCGAAATGATGAATGATGTTGTGCAACCAGAAGCTCGCCCCTGGGTGGGTTTCGTGTGGCTGTTGCTACAGACGGCTAGGAGCCCCGACGGACAGATGGGAGTGTTTAAGAGGCTCCATGAAAGCGTCATACTCACGTCGCCGTGGAGACGTGACTCTTACGCTCACGGGGGCCGGGGGGGGGGGGGGTGGACATCAATCAGCTTTATATGGGCTGTCATTGCACTTTACGAAGAGCTTGCATACCAGGCCTACATACTTGCAGGACACAAACATATATTGACGCACACAAACACACACGTTCACATAAACACAAATGCTCATACTCCTGGTTACCTTAGAGGATTTGGTGTGTAGGGGATGGCGGGTAAAGAATCCCCTGATGATTTAGGTTGAAACAGGGGGCCCCATGCCACTTAACCTTCATCTGACCTAACTGTCCTGCACTCATCAGACACAAGTGCTTGGGCACACACACACACACACACACACACAAACAGGCGTGCATCACATCAAACATACTTATATTTAAACGATCCGACAGAGCTACTGACTTCAGGGATGACCTTTGCATGCACACACACCATTTGCATATATGGGCCTCGATGGTCATGTCATACACTCTCCACAGTTGCATATGTTAAATGGAACATCTTTCAAGGCCTCTCTGAAGGTGACTTCAAGTGCATAACTACCTCTCAGTGCCCTTTGCCCAGAATATGTATTCTATTTATACTGAAGGTCAGAACACCTTTAGGGAATTGTCATTATCAAATAAATCTGTAATCAGTCAACCTGTAAGTACTGACTAATGATGAAATCATCAGTGATTGGAGGAAGCACGAGGCACTGAGGATTGTAAACATTGTTTTTACATGATTAGCACTGTAGCACTATAGCCAATGATGCATTCATTAGCCCAGCACAAGCAATTGATCGTTCACTGAATGAACACCCCAGTCACTGAGGTGTCACTTTTTTTTTCATGCAGCTAGCAAACGCTACTTGAGACGTTATACCCTGATCGGCCCTCAAATCCTTCTCCGTGAAACTCGCCAGCACGCCGGCTTAAATCCCTGTCTCTCTCTGTCAGATTCGTCAGAGTATCAGCTCTATCTTCGTGGAAGGCTGCTGTTTCGCGGCTGGATGTACATGGAGTTTTGCGCTGTGCAAGTTAATTGACACTACGTGTGGCGCGTCGCTCACTTGGAAGTTTGTGAATTTGAAGGGAGGTGGTGTCAGGAATGAGTGGGGGTTGGGGCGGGGGTTCACATTACAGCTGCACCCTCCTGGTGGGTGTGGTGGTTGGTGGGGGAGTTTATGCATGGGGGTAGAAGATGAGCCCCTGGAGGATTTGGGGCTGAAGCTGGAGTGCATGCGGGGGTCCCTCAGGTCCCTTGGTCTCCTGACACTGATAAGATGAATGAGCTGACAGTGATGCCAGAGGAGAGACTGGCAGAGCCGCGTGCTGGCAGAGGCCTGTCAGACGTGGTACAGGATGGCTGGCATGGGCTGGCGGGCGACATTGGGATGGATAGGTCGCCAGTGTGTGAGTCCCTAAGCGGATTGAGAGGGGGGACGATAGCTTATGCACGTCACACCCACGTCATCTCAACGCCCAGTAGGGAGCAAGACAGCATCTATGCATGAGACTCTGAGATGCTCAAACAGACACATGCTAGGCCCCACATGACCCTGAGTCAACTCACTCAAACCAAAACCTGAGATTAGCCCCGTCATTGGTTATCTGCACTGTAAGTAGCGATTTTGGTTGGTAGGCCCATCATTGCCACAGCTTGCCCCCAGAGAGGTGTGACTGCATGCTATGTCAGTAAAGATGACAGGACAGGGGCAGAACCTGTACAGTTGGCCTAGGTAGAGGGTTGGGTATGAGTTGCTCGTTGACTCTTCAACAGTAGTTTGAAGAGGAGGTGATCACATGTGATTACAGCATTCGCACACTGACCCGATGGTCAGTCGTCTGATAGCTTTGCACCAATCGGCAAGTGTCTTTAGCCCAAATTCAAGTTGTATGCATAGCTTGGCCAAAATCAGCTAACCTCTGCCAGCTCATTTGCAGCTTTAACATGTTAACTTGACAAGAGAGCCCGCGGCAGTGGTCAGTGGGGTATCGTGGTCAGTTCTCTGAAGTCTGCCTGGTGAGGGCACACTATTAAGGGATTTAGAGTGGAGGTCCTAAAGTGTACAGGCAAACTGATCAAACCTCTTCCTCAAATGACACAGTGTACTAGAGAGGCAACTGCTCATACTCATGATTTAAGAGTAATTCACTTCAGGTACGATCAGTATACAATTAGTCTGTATTATTACATTTTGGAAACAGTCCAAGACTTGGAGTTGAGGTTTGGCTAAAGAGCCTTAGGGGAATGGCATTAACCATTATGGCAGTGATGATGGCTGAGTGGCTATGGACATTAAAGGGGGGCCTATGGTAATGAGGTCAGATGGCTCCCATTCAAACACCCCCCACTGCTGTTTAGAAGGGAACAGTGATTGGTGATTCTCAGATGGCCTTAAGAAGACATCATCTTGTGCCCCTCTGAAACCGTTTACCTCTGAGTGTTCACAAGCACACACACACACACACACTCTCTCTCTCTCTCTCAAAGGTCCTCTCATGAGTGGGGGAGGTGTGTCAGTGAGCGATGGATGGGCCCCTCCTGATTGTAAAGACCAGCAGCTTGTATTGCTTCAGTGGGTCTGAACCCAACGGGGTCTCAATCTTTCTCCTAATAGCCCTCTGACAGTTCCACGCACACCCTTTGACACACACACACACACACACACACACACACACACATACACACAAAAACATGTGTAGTCATTCACTTCTATCCACACTCACTTACTCACACACTCATTCAAATATTCAACACTGACCTCTCTTACATGATCAGTCACGCAGTTAAACACTCTCTCTCTCTCTCACTTTCTTTCTCTCTTTCTCTCTCTTGCTTTTGCTCTCGCTCTCTCTCTCTCTCTCTCGGACACACATGTACAAGTGCACATACATTGGAGGCAGTGGTTCAATAGCCCTGTCAGTAAGCATCAGGTAAAGTGGAATAGGACAAAAATGGTGTGTATGAGAGAGAGAGAAAGAGAGAAAGAAAGAGAGTATGTGAGAGAGAGAAGGAGAGGCAGTGGAAGCTTCTGGCTGTGTTGACAGGGCCTATTAGTCATCTACAGGGAGGCCCAAATAGCTCCGACTACAATACAGATGACTGCTGCGGAAAAAAGGCACTTCAAGCCAGCCAACTAATCCCCTACAACCACCCCCCACCTTTCACACACAACACACACACACACACACATGCGCACACACACTCTATTACACATGAGGGCATACACGCTCTCACACACATGACAGTTCACACAGGTCCACTCAGGGAAGTACACACAGTCACAGAGAGGACCACTCATACACACAGAAATCTTGGCTAAACAGGATGTCCCACTCTTCTGTGAGTCCATCATCAGTAAATTCTTGGGAGATGAATTTCTCACTGTGATTCAGAGCCATCTTCCTGTAAAGGGGAATATTTGGCAAACAGGTTGTTCATCTATTTATTTTTTGGCAAGCAAACACCCCCCCCCCCCCAAAAAAAAAACCAAATCCTTTCCTTTTTTTCTGAATTCCTTTTTTTTCTTTAAATAGTTACATTTCTGCCTTCGGCTCTAAAAATTCAATTGATTATCCAGCACAAATCAACAGTGGTTCTCTGTCATGGATGAATTCCAGTGTGTTCCTATAGCGTACGACCAAGGGCAGCTTAAGTTCATATATTTTTGCGCTGGAGCCTGCTTCCGACTTTTCCATCTTTTACGCAGATGGAACACACCTGCCACGAACTGGTGAGGGACCTCATCTCCGCCCCAGGATGGATGGGCCGAGAGACGGGAGTTTGGGAGACAAATAGATAAATAAGTGAATAAATAAAGCGCTCTTGGCTGGCGTCTGTCTGATGAATGTGTGAAATGATAGGATGAATGAGAGGTGAAGAGGAGTGGTGGGGACGGACTGGGGAGGCGACAGCAGAAATGATTTATTAGACTCATAAAAATTCAGCCTTTGTTATTCCTTCGTTTTCCTACCACGAGCCTTGTTAAAAAGTGCGCCTGTCAGAGGACTTGTAAGTGTGGTTGTGAGAGGGTGTGTGTGTGTGTGTGTGTGTGTATGTGTGTGGTGAGTATGTGTTCCCTCACATAATGGTGTTGAGTGTGTATGTGTATGTGTGTCTGACTCTTTTTTGGTGTCTGCGTCTTCTTTCAGACTAATTTTCTTTTTCTTTTTTTGGTGTTTCTTTCCTCTTCTCTCTTCTCAGGCCCTGCAGCTCATCTCGCTCCAAGTCGGGTCCGAAGTCGGTACCGGATCGATGCCAGACGCTGGCACGGACTCCCCCATCCAGCCCACCTCAACACTGCCCGCTCATGGAGGACCAGGAGGGTCCAGTCAGCCAGGTCAGATGCCGGACTAGACACACCACACCCTACACTACCCTACCCTACCCTTTCCCCCTGCCTCACCAACTGTCTTAGTGACACACACTCAGCATTCTGCCTACTCAGCAAACACACACACACACACCTATCATCCCCCTATTCTCTGCCTCTCTCTTTCTTTTTACAATCCCCCTCTCTCTCTCTCTCTCTCTCTCTCTCTGTCTGTCTTTTTCTCTCTATTCATTTTGCTTTTCCATTTCCCTCACTCCTGTGTGCGTGCCATAAGCGCTCCTATGGCACATGGGGCAGGAGATAAGCTCTATTATCTGCTGCTGGTCCGAGGAGGCAGAGAGCAGAGAACGCTCGTCTGCTGCCTATTACAGGCCATTATGAGCATCTAGCCTTAAACACTCATTTATTCCTCATGCACCACACACACACACACACACACACACACACATGGACAAAGACACACACACGCATGCACACACACACATGCACCACACACACACACACACACGTGGACACAAACAAACACACACACACACACACACACAGAGTATAGTGCCAGTTCTTTGCTGTCGATCTCTTTCTTTATTTATCCCTCAGCATGAAATGATGGAGTGAGCAAAAAGATGAGAGTGATGGAAGAATGACAGAACAAAGTGATAAATGGAGAGAGATGAAGATGAGAACAATGAGGGAAGGAAAGAGAATTGGAGAGAGAGGGAGTGAGTGTGTGTGAGAGAGGGAGAGAGAGGGAGCAGAGGAGCATGCCGATGTAGTAGACATATCCCTTGTAAATCAGGTGTCTATCCCCACACATTCAATGCTCCTATTAAGCAAATGAATCGAACTTCATTCCTTTGATTTAGTGCAGAGAGGAGAGACTCGGGGGAGGAGGCGAAAGGGGAGATTTAGAGAATTTGAAGGAGGGAGGAGAAAAGAAGAGAGGGCAGAAAGAGCCATATTTAAAGTCAGGGAGAGAGGGGGATGAAAGAGTGTGGGAAAGAAGTGTTGGTGGTTGGGTGGGGGTTTCAATTTTACTGTACTACTATATAACTTGTAAAAAGGAACACCATAACGTTTCTTTAGGTCCTGGATGTACACTAGATTATCAGGTGTATGTTTAGCCAAGAGACGGCTATGCCTATGACATGCATGTGTGCAGCATTTGTAGAGGGCTGAGTACATATCACTCTTAAGTATACACTGGGAGGAGTGTATTGAGAGTATGTTAATAGTATGTAAAGGTACAGTATGTGTGTCCTCTGCATGGTAACTGTATTAACTTTTAGCGTACGAAGATTAGTGTATGTTG